>CM077165.1:46128438-46524910 GCA_039583875.1 Platanthera guangdongensis
ATTAGCATACAGAGTATAGATCCGCAAAGTTTGGGCTCCCTTGGAATATAAGACGGCAAGATGATTCCAGGCAACCTTGCCAATCAGATCATGTCGGATGATAGGAAGGCACTCATCAGATAAATTATTGGCCAACCAAGTCCGTACCAACGCATCAGAAGCATCCCAATCATCAAAAGAAACGGATCCAGAAGGAGGAGTGTCATAAGTTAAATGATGACGTTTGTACTGAGAACGTAAAAGAAAAATGAAAGAGACTCCAATCAGGATAATTTGGACTTGTAAGCTTCGAATCAGTCGCCAAATTAGCAGAAGCAGGGAAAGAATAAGTTGAAAGAGAAGGAGGAATAGAGAGAGTAGAAGGAGTGTCCATAGAAATAGAAAGAAATTGCACGATTTCATAGAACAAAATGTGCGGACAAACATCGCAACAAGCCGCGCGAACAAGAGGAGAGACCGCACAGTCTCGGTGACAATACACCAACGACAGGAAAGATGTTGCGACCAAAATGCGGAGTCCGCAAAAGAGAAGAGAAGCTGCTCAGACAAACAAGCAGCGAGAAGAGAAAAGACCACACAGACAAGGTGACAACACACCAGCGGCAAGGAAAATATGTCGTGACCAAGATGCAAAACCAGCAGCAGAGAAAAGAAACCGTGCGAACACAACAAGACGCAAAGAAGCGTGGTTAGCAAAGAAAGCCGAGCAAACAGAAAAGCCCGAAAGGAAGCAAGTCGCAAGCACAGTGAGAAGAAAGAGGGAAGGGAAGGGAAAAAAATCAGACAAACTGGAAGAAGCCGGACGAAGTCTGTAGAAGAGGTCGCACGGTTAAACAAACAAACCGCGATCTGATTGGAGCAAAGGATCAGTTCGCTCTGATACCATGAAATAAATAGACAAAGAGCTAAATAAACCGCAAATATTATTGCTCCAAAAAGATAATCATTATATAGGTATGTCCCCTTATTTATAGAAATTGGGGAGATGAGAGAATACAACAACCGATGTGGGACTAAATAAAAGTCGGGCGGCCTCACGGTTTGACATGGTCAATCCGCCCACTATACAATAATTAATAAAACACCAAACGACAACTGGCAAAGTCTCCTATCTGCCGGGGAAGATCGCTGATACATGCTGCCAGACCGCAACTGTGGGTTGCCACCAGACCGCAGTTGCGGCTAACCACCTGACCGCAGCTGCTGCAAGCTATTAGACTGCAACCGCGAGTTTCCACCAAACCGCAGTTGCGATTAACTATCTGTCTGCTACAGCAGTTTCAACCAGACTGATGCGGCTCCATCCAGACCGATGCGGCTCCATCTAGACCGCTGCGGCTAATTAATAGACCGCTTCTGCGTCTCTCTGCCAGACCGCTACGGCTTCATTCAGGCCGCTGCGGCTAACCAACAACCCGCTACTGCGGCTTTCTGCCAGACCACTGCGAATTCCTTCAGACTGCAATGACTGAGGCAGTAAATGTATTCTGTAAGATACCACCCGACGGTAGGGTCAACGCCAGCAGTAGCAAAATTTTTTTATCAGAAGTACCTCTCTACAAGGTACCGCGCGACGGTAGGTTATTATCGTGTGGCGGTAGCAGGGCTGACTTATTTATCAAAGCTCTCGGTGAGGTACCGCCCAACGGTAGGGTTAGCGCTAGCGGTAGCTGTGCTTTTCTCATTTCTATGCTGGTTACAAGATGAACCAGCTATCGTCCAGCGATAGTAAGATATCTCGTGGCAATAGTAGAGCAGTTATGATGCTGATACGTGTCAGCTTGTGATTGGAGATTTTGAACGGTGGCTTGCAAAACAAGCTAACGTTAACCTACCGTGCGATGCTAACTTCCTAGCTCGCGACGGTAAGTCTCATAAACCAAAATTTGGAGTAAATCGTGGTTGTTCGTCGGTTTTTAATAGAGATCCGACGGTGAGGTATCATCCTAGACGGTATAAGGCTAGTTAGGGTGTTTCTTCTTCATTTGATACCAAGGTTTTCTCTTTTTAAGGTTTAGAGAGACGGGAGAGTGAAGGTAGAGGAAGAGGAAGGAGATCTCACCATTGTTGGAGCTTTGGAGCTCCGATTGACAAGCCGAGTCCGGATCTATCGAGGCAAGGTTGTAGCGGTCATTTCCATCCGGCTAGATTCTCTCCCATGGTGCTAAAACGAACTTCAAGGTGATGAATCCCGTTTATATAGGATTTTGCGGACTCATCTGGGGTGGTTTTCATGACTTTACACTTCACTTTTCGGCTGTTTTCATTGATATTTCGTTCCTACTACGTTTCACGTTTAGTGCACTTTTCTAGCTCGTGGGTGAGCAATTGCGCGTTCGATTATTGGGGGTATGCACTTGGTGCTCCCCGGGGCTCGTTCAAGTAGTTTTTATTGCATTTTGTTGATTGCTGGAGGGTCCTCCTTTGTGAGTTTATATTTTGTGCAGGTGGTGCGGTTTCCCCCAAGGCAGGAATTCTCTCTCAAGGAAAACGCACGGTCGTGCATTTCTTTCACGCACTGTTTGCGTGAATTCATGCATTGTAGTCGGCTGGAAGACCGTCGAGCTGAGCTCGATGAATTTCCTCTCGCATGGTTGATGCACGGTTTCTTCGAAACTGTGCGCGAAGGAAACACACGGATTTCTTGTAGCTTCCCAGTTTATTCCATTCTGTGGCTAATCGTGCGTGTTGTTCACGCACGGGCAGCTTTGCCCGTGTGCCAGTAAAACACACGATTTTCCTGTATGTTTCTATTTTCCAGCACTCTGTCGCTACCCGTGCGATGTCCTTACCGCACGGGCACGAAGGAAAACGCACGGGTCAACGCTTCTTCCTCCTCAGGCATTTTCTGGATATTAATATCGCACGGTTCACGCACGGTCGTGCGCTAGACCGTGCATGACTATTTTTCTAACTTTTATTATTTAAGCCACAGATTTCTTCTGGACCGGGATCTATCTCCTTTTCCCCCTCCATTTCCACCCCTTGGAGCGGGAACACATCTCTCCAGCCGTCATTTTCTATCTCCTCCTTGGAGGGTTGATCCGACCACCCATTATCCTCCAAAGAGCTTGCTAAGGCTTTGTCTCTGACCGCCATCTCCATTGCTGACCTCCAAGTTACTCTTTGAGTTCTTAGTTGCAGAACTTTTGAAGCATTTCGCTCTGATCCAAATCAGCAACCACAACATAAAGAAGACGAGTGTGAAGAAGGAAGTGACTGCCCTTCGGGATCCCAGATGCCTTCCAAAGACAGAGCTAGGATGAGGCTCGACAACCCTCGCTTCCGGCCGTGAATCTTGGAGAGCTTTCGAGTGCTTGGTTGTGTTTCTCCACCTCTTTTCTTTGATTTGCTTTAACCTGAACTTGTGCTAGTATGATTGAGGTTTAATAACCATGTTTTGCTCAAGGTCTTGCTATGGTTTTGTGTGGTGATTTCTTGATCATGATGTGCGTTGATGAGCTTCTTCTTTGTTAGAGAAAGTTTTGTTTGAACCGTTCTAGCGACTGTTAGAAGCGCGCATTGTGAAAAGGTGTTTACGACCCTCGACAGTTTGTTCGTCTCCGCTATTACTCTTTGGAGTAATTCACCCCGACGACGCGGTGACGACGACCCGCACTAGATTAATGCTGCTTAGTGTAGGAAACCCAAAATCAAACCCCTCGTTTTTACTTAGCACTTTCATTCATTTCTCTGAAAGCGGAATGCATGCTCCCTACTTGCACTCCGCGTGAGATCGATACTTGGGGAAGCTACTCCTCCCTTTTATTACTTGATCATGAATGGTAATCTTACCGCCAACGCATCAAGTTTTTGGCGCCATTGCCGGGGAGTGAAACTATTGCGTGGATTTTGTTTCTTTTGGGAAAGGTTTGTGAGTGTTTTGGTGTTTTTAGTATTTTATTTTTGTTAGTGTTGTATGACAGATCTGAACCCTGGTGGAAGGGGCGAAGATTTGGGTGTTGATCCTGAGACTGCACGAGCAAGAGAGCTCGTTTGCATGCTGCTGCAGCTGAGGGAAGGATGGATGACTTGGGCCATTTGGGAAATGGCCAAGGGGAACAAATCGTTGAGAACCAGGATGTGGCCCAGCCTCGCATTAGGATAATACGAGATTTCACTACCCCTATAGTGGGGAGTGTTTATCCAGTGTTCGGGCCAGCCATAGACAATAATCATTTTGAGATCAAGCCTGCGATTTTGAATATGATTAGGAACAATACTCAGTACTCGGGTCTGTCGAGCGAGGATCCTCAGCTACATTTGGTTGAGTTTTTTGAGATATGCAGTACTTTCTACTATGCGGGCATTGCGGATGAAGTTGTGAAACTAAAGTTGTTCCCTTTTTCAATAAGGGATAGGGCCAAGACGTGGCTGCATACGATCGTGAGTTTTTGGCTAAGTTTCATCCTGTTGATAAAATTGTTAATACTCGCAGGGAAATAGCCACATTCAGACAGCTGGATCAAGAAACTTTTTCTGAGGTGTGGGAGAGATTTGCCGACCTGCAGCGTCGTTGTCCTCAACACGGCTGTTACCCTGGGAATTTGGTGGAGATATTTTATTTCTCCATTGAGCCAAATTTCAGGGCAATGATCGATGCGGCGGTGGGTGGCACGATCATGGACTTATCTCCTGAGGAAGCATTGAGACTCCTTAAAGACACGACCTCCCATAATACGAACTGGATAGTAGGCAGGAATGCTTCTAGAGGGGCGAGAAATTTGTTTGATGTAAATGCGGTGGGGCTGCACGCCGAATCGAGCCATCCCACCTTGAATGGGAAGATGATGTTGACCCGATCGACCCTACCGCCTGCCCCTGTGATGAGCATATAGTGCCAGGGTTATGGTAACTCTGGCCACCATGCTTATGAGTGCCCTGCGGGTGTGCTGTTTGCTGACCAGGTAGGTATGGCTTGTGAAGAAAATGTTAATTTTATAAATAATCAAATCGTGCTATGGCATACAATAATACTTATAACCCTAACGCGAGAAACCATCTTAATTTCTCGTGGAACCAAAACGTGCCCGTTCAAAGATGGCAGGGGCCAGCATCAATTCGATGCTCAGGCTTCTGGTAGCTAGCCATGACCGTCTCAGCCGGGTTATAATCAGAATTTGCAAGGGATGCGCAAGAGTGCGTTAGAGGAGATGATGGAAAAGTTTGTTGAAATGACCCAGTCGAATATGGCTACTCAGACTGCTTCCATGAGGAATTTGGAAATGCAATTGGGATAATTGGCCCACGTATTTTCTGAGCACACCCGCTACACGCTTCCTAGCGACACGGAGAAGAATCCTTGTGAACAGGGGAAGAGTGTTGAGGATGTGGGGGAATGTAATGCCCGTGAAACGACTGTTAAATGTGAGATTAATGCCATAGAAACTCTAGTGCTATGTTATTCTGGTTCATCTTGCAACATTCTTTCTTTGCAAGATGTTGAAAAGATGAATTTGAATATCGAATTTGATGGAAGGAAATCCTTAATGCTAGCTGATGGATCTATGGTTGAGACCAATGGAGAGGTGAAGGGTGTAGAGGTGGTTTTGAATGGGGCGGCTATCTTCACAGACTTTCAGGTGCTTGGACCAAGGGGTAACATGTCAAAACCCATCCTTGGGGTCGCCTTCCTTAAGGACAGTGAGGCGACGTTGCATTTTGATGCTAGTGGCGTCACTGTTGTGCCCAAAGTTAATGCACCTTTACCACCTTCGCCTCCTCAATTAATTTTTGTTGACCTCGTAAAACCAGTGAACTTAACTATCGTGTCATCTAATGATGTTTATAGTGGTGCTAAGGCAGATTTTCAATCGACGGGACAAGAACAGGTTGAGGAAGTTTTTGAAACGCCAATGACAACTAAATGGTAAGAAGTGACACAGGTCCTCGATGTGATGCATGATGCTGCTGCAAAGATGGATGTACTGTGCACGCCGGATGTGGGCATGTAGAATTTCGATTTAAAAACTGCAATTTGTTTAGATAAAGCCTGTAAAGCTATGAAACAGGTAACATGGGCTGATATTTCACCCTCAGCGGGTGAAGAAAGGATGCCCCCGGTTTTGGATGTTAATCTAGCTGCTGAAGATCAAGGTGTGACCTTACCGCCCTGGCGCTCCTCTTCCGTGGACTTAAAATGGAAGGAGTTGCTTCTGCGCAAAGCACAGAGTTTTGCCCGCATGCGCGGGAAGGAGGAGGGTAGGGGTAGGGGATACTTGTCTTCCTTGGGACCTAAAGCTTTCCCCTCTTACTCATCTAGCATGTCTGGGGGGATCTATCACAAATCGACGTTTAGCTGAAAAGTGAGGGATTTTCGGGGCCGTCTCCATTTGTCTTGTTGCTGCTAGCATTTTATTTGCTTAATGTTGTGCGTGACTTTGAATTCTCTTTCTCTGCGTATTAAACTTTTGCTACCTGAACATTGTATACAACTGTTAATACAGGTATTTGGTCCACCTTAAGGATGGTAAAGAAAAGGGCTTCTGGGAGACAACCCAAATTAGCTGCGTTTAATTTGTTTGTTTAGCTTTTTGAGTGTGCATGCCTATTATTTGCTTGGTTGAAGATGTGCTTCTTCCAAGTGATTTTGTCTGGGCCGTGGGCTTATTGATCAAGTTTAAAGCCGATCTTCCGGTATGCTCATCTTCGGAGTATTAGGTAACTTCTCCCCTTATCTCATTTTGATTTTAACTTCAACATATTTTGCTGTGCTTCTTAGCTTAAGTCTGGGAGAGAGCTTGTCGACGTTACCTTTGCACGTGCACTTCATTTGCATACCAGTAGCTGTTTTTAATTTATTTGTTTAGTTCATTGCATTGCGCATCATTGCACCCATATGAGCGCGTACTTAACTTTTTGCGTACGACGAGTCAAACTTGTTTATTTCGTTAGATTTAGGAAAATTACCTTGCTAACATAGGATTGTGAGACCGGGTAAAATGTTGACCTTGCTGTGCTCCTAGTCGAGTTCTCTCATCTCGTGTAGAAATTAGAGTAGAATTAATTTTTCTGCATGCTTTTAGTTTTATATTTTTCTAATTGCGTAACTTTTTTTTATTCTACTCAAAAATTGCTAAATCGGTGTGAATCTGATGGTAGCTTAGGGATCTGTGTAGACAGCCGTTAGATTCGTATTGCTCGAGTTTGGAGGATGGATAGTCTTTTTCATTCGCTAAGAACTTGCCCCAAGCTACTCTCGAAGCATTGGTGCATGGTTAGTTAAGCGTGAGCATGATGTAGGCCATCATTTTGTCCAGGTTGAGCTTTATACTTGTTCCTAACATCTTATCCTCGCTATCCCTGTTGTGTCTACCCCTCCTTTGATTCAGCTCCACTTTTATTTCACCAAAGCGTAGTAACCGACCCTAGTTGCACACCCAAGTCTTGCTTTACTGTTTTTTAATTTCAGGATTGGGGTGTTGATGCGGTGTTATTCTTTGTGAAATATGTGGTTGTGCTCCCATGAATTTATTTGTTGGAATTGTGTAAAAGGAAAAGAAGAATTAAGAAGAAAATTTATAAAAAGAAAATTTGAAAAGAAAGAAAAAGAGAAAGGAAAAGTATAATTGAAAATATGATTTGAGTTGATATATTTTTTGGAGTAGGCGGTACGCACACCCGTATTTTAAAAATTAAGTCTGGGGGTGTGGTGTACCCGCGTGTTTTGTGGGTAGCAGATAGACTCTATTTGTGCTAGCTCAGTTGGGTTTTGTGCGTAACCTTCGTTTTTATCCTTGCTTACCTCGCCTTAACCCAAGCCTCATTACTACCCGAAGTCTTACGGACTCACGCTTAAAGCAAACTAGTGCCGTGGAGAGAGTGCGAACGGGGAAGCATATGGTCACCGACATTGGTGGATTCCTTTGGAGGTTATCCCAAATCCTGATCTTTGGCAATACTCGCTTTACCGGTTAGTATATTTTCTCCCTACGCGTGAACAGAGGATTCACCGCGATTCTGTTTTTGAGTAGTCATAGAATTTTTGTTACGCAGGCTGAAAAGTATAAATTATTTTGTATGCTTAAAAATTTTCTCTACTATATTTTTACGCCCGCGATCATGGGACTTCGCATAGTACTCCGGATCAAAATTACTGTGTTAGTTAGTTCTTTTTCTAGTCTGCAAGGATCTTTTTTGCTCGGGACGCGCAAATAGGTAAGTCTGGAGGTGTGATGAGTCCCGTTTATATAAGGTTTTGCGGACTCATCTGGGCTGGTTTTCATGACTTTGCACTTCACTTTTCGGCTATTTTCATTGATATTTCGTTCCTACTGCGTTTCACATTTAGTGCACTTTTCTAGTCCGTGGGTGCGCAATGGCGCGTTTGATTGCTGGGGGTATGCACTTGGTGCTCCCCAGGGCTCGTTACAGTAGTTTTTATTGCATTTTGTTGATTGTTGGAGGGTCCTCCTTTGTGAGTTTATATTTTGTGCAGGTGGTGCGTTTTCCCCCAAGGCAGGAATTCTGTCTCAAGGAAAATGCACGGTCGTGCGTTTCTTTCACGCACGGTTTGCGTGAATTCGTTCGTTGTAGTCGGCTAGAAGACCGTCGAACTGAGCTCGATGAATTTCCTCTCGCACGGTTGACGCATGGTTTCTTCGAAACCGTGCGCGAAGGAAACACACGGATTTCCTGTAGCTTCCCAGTTTATTCTGTTCTGTGGCTAATCACGTGTGTTGTTCACGCACGGGCGGCTGTGCCCATGTGCGAGTAAAACACACGGTTTTCCTGTATGTTTCTATTTTCCAGCACTCTATCGCTACCCGTGTGATGTCCTTCACGCATGCGTGGAACCGCCCATGCCGAAGGAAAATGCACGGGTCAACGCTTCTTCTTCCTCAGGTATTTTCTGGATATTAATATTGCACGGTTCATACACGATCGTGCGCCAGAACGTGCATGACCATTTTTCTGACTTTTATTATTTAAGCCGCAGATTTCTTCTGGACCGGGATCTATCTACGTTTTCCCCCGCCATTTACGCCCCTTGGAGCGGGAACTCGTCTCTCCAACCGTCATTTTCTCTCTCCTCCCTGGAGGGTTGATCCAACCACCCATTCTCCTCCAAAGAGCTTGCTAAATCTTTGTCTCTGATCGCCATCGCCATTGCTGACCTCCAAGCGACTGTTTGAGTTCTTAGTTGCAGAACTTGTGAAGCATTTCGCTCTGATCCGAATCAACGACCACAACATGAAGAAGATGGGTGTGAAGAAGGAAGTGACAGCCCTTCGGGATCCCAGATACCTTCCAAAGATCGAGCTAGGATGAGGCTCGACAACCCTCGCTTCCGGCCGTGAATCTTGGAGAGCTTTCGAGTGCTTAGTTATGTTTCTCCCCCTCTTTTCTTTGATTTGCTTTAACCTGAACTTGTGCTAGTATGTTTGAGGTTTAATAACCATGTTTTGCTCAAGGTCTTGTTATGGTTTTGTGTGGTGATTTCTTGATCATGATGTGTGTTGATGAGTTTCTTCTTTGTTAGAGAAAGTTGTGTTTGAGCCGTTCTAGCGACTGCTAGAAGTGCGCATTGCGAAGAGGTGTTTACGACCCTCGATAGTTTGTTTGTCTCCGCTATTACTCTTTGGAGTAATTCACCCTGGCAACGCGGTGACGGTGACCCGCACTAGATTAATGCTGCTTAGTGTAGGAAACCCAAAATCAAACCCCTCGTTTTTACTTAGCACTTTCATTCATTTCTCTGAAAGCGGAATCCATGCTCCCTATTTGCACTCACGTGAGATCGATACTTGGGGAAGCTACTCCTCCCTTTTATTACTTGACTGTGAACGGTAATCTTACCGCCAGCGCATCACAAGGGTAACAGTCTTCTTCCTTAGACATGTGAAGTCCTCTATTTTGGCATGTGAGGGTTGATGCTCCACAAACTCGTAGAAGCGATTCTCCTGATGGGTTGATCCCTATAACCCTGTTATATTTGCATTTAGAATCCGTAATCGAAGTACGGAATAGACATGCTGTGTGAAACTCAACCGAACAAGTTGGCCTGGATTGGTGATGATTGTTTGTATGCCAGAGAAGACTCTGTGGTAGTGTATAAGTTTCAGAGTCACAGGTGTGTGCATTGGAGTATGTCTCTACCTTATTGGGTCCATTGCCCACAATGTCCCAGATTTGTAGAAGTCAAACAAGTCAATGATATACACATAGTTGTATTTGATGTATGTTCAAGTTCATACATACAGGGTTGTCCTTATCACATTGATTGGACAGGTATTCCAAGTGGTTGTGACAGGTGGTCACAAGGTAGAGATGTGGAGAGACAGAAATCTATCTAAGTCCATAGACATTGAGTGAAGTCAGTTCACTCAACACCAGATGGTGAGGAAGGATGCTGGAAAGACTGAAAATCGCCTATATCCACAGACATTGAGTGAAGTCAGTTCACTCAATACCAGATGCCAAAAAGCACAGAGTAAGGTGTAAACAGTCAAAGCCCTACAGTCTGTAAAGAAATTCTGTGGCTAATTCCACAGGCATTGAGTGAACGCAGTTCACTCAACGTCATCTATCAAAAGGCATCGAGTATAGCTGAGTCTGTCAAAGCTTCAGCATTGGCAAGGAAGAAAATGCGGCTAAGTGGACAAACATTGAGTGAAGTCAGTTCACTCAACGCCATATACCAAGAAGTGAAAGTATTCAGTTGTCTAACTAAATCACCTAGAGGAGGGTGAATATGTGAGTTGTGCGTCTTTTTGCGGAATAAAAAATAAGTGATCTATGCATATAAAATAATCAATCAATCACAGAGGACACAAAGATTTATAGTGGTTCCCTAATCTTGGGTACATCCACTTTTCACTCAATCTAGGCACTAGGCTCGGCTACTCCACTATCTCGGATTGAAACCAATCCTACGCCTCGGAATAACGTTCCAACAACTCAATCCACAAAACGGATCTACACTCAGAAGATGAAAACTTCCTACAACTCGGAGAATAACGCTCCTACACTCGGAGAATAATCTCCTACAAGAATAGATTGAAAATAGGAAATACAAATAGTTTCTTTTCTTCAGATCTGAAAATATTATGCCTAGATCTTCCTTCTTGAAATTTGCGGCACTGTCAGAAAGCTTTGAAGAAGACACGACAAGATCCGATCTGAAGATTCTACTCACACGATCCGAGAGAAGATACAATCTCGATCTGCAAGTCAACTGATCTGAATCTTCTTGAACGAAAGCCCTAGGCGATTTGCACGATGAGGAGCGGCGGCGGATTCCGTTTAGGAAAGAGAAAAATTCGATTCAGAATTCTTAGAGTATTTCTTTTTAGCGCTTGTTAGGGTTAGTCGAAATGACAAAACCTTATATAAGATCTCCCTAACGGTCATAATTAGCATTAATGACATCCACGGGGACCAATCACGTCAAGTTATTTGAAAATCCCGTCAGTTAGGACTTAGCAAAAATTTCTGGAAAGTCGACTGAATTACTCGAGTGAAAAGAGTAGTACTTGAGTACTGAGATGAGTTCTCGAGAAGACAACAACAGATTACTCCAGATGAAGTCCTTCAGGAAATTCAGAATAGAATTTATAATCACTCGAGTGGAATAAAGATTACTCGAGTTCTAGAAAGGTTACTCGAGAGGTGGAGATGAACTACTCGAGAAAAAGACTTAGAGAAAATTCTGGGAGTTTAAAACTGATTACTCGAGTACTGGAACTAGACTTCTCCAGAAGTAAGCAGACTACTCGAGTATAGAAGCTACACTACTCGAGTGGGGTAGATACTTCACGAGAACTTTCCTTCTATCACTCGAGTCAAAGTGCTCATTTACTCGAGTGGTTAACTTGACTACTCGAGTATAATACTTAGAATATTTTTGAGAGGAAATTCTGTCAACTCGAGAAAGAGAATAGTCTACTCGAGTAATGGACTTGGCTACTCGAGAACTAGATTCAATATCTCGAGTACCATTTCCTTTACTCGAATTCTAGACTAGACTTACTCGAGTACATTTAAAGGTTCAACTCGAGTACTTAGAATTCTACTCGAGTGAAATACTTAGAAAAATTCTAGTTCATGAGGATTTTCCTTTCTTCAATTGAATCAGCAACATGTCTTTCACCAACAATCCTAGTGCTGAAAAATGAAGTGTATCCCAATAAAGAGGCTACACATGAGTCAACACCATGGATCACACAATGAGGGATTACATTGTATGGTCCTGTGTTTGGTGACCCATTGTAGACTGACATTGGTCGACACTTGACAATTTATTCTTTCAAACACATAGCTCAAACAATACATCAAATACAACTTAATTCATCGTAGTTTAAGGGTGACTTCACCAAATCTAGGTTATTGTGGATACAATACCAAACAATCTCCCCCTATTTGTAGAAGTCAGAACCGTCTACACTAAAAGGGAGGTCATACCATTGTAATAGATACCTTTTTGGATAATATATATCTATTACAAAGGTATGACCTCCCTTTTCTAGACAAGTACAACCAAGGCATCACTCCAATCTCATTCTACAAAGGGGGGGGGGAGATGTAGGGTAAAGAGGGGTATTGGTGAGGTGATGTCACTTACATTAAGATCGCGGGAGAAATGAGAAGGAAAAGATCCAAGCAACAGTTGGGAACAGTCAAATTGAATGCCATGTCAAAATTTTTAGAGGCACTGGAAAAGGGGGAGACAATAGGAGTCATTACGGTGGGAGTGGGCTCGGGTGATCCCGTAGTTCAACTCAAGCATGGTACCCAAACAAAAAACTTTGCAAGAATAATAGCTAGACCGTACGAGAATGGGAGACGGATCTTGTTAAAAGGGATTGTATGAGAGTGAGACTACATGAAATTGGTGAGTAGGAACATGTGTCAAATGGTGCACAAGTTGGATTCCATGAGAAGTGGAACAAGAGTGTGTTTGAGTATCCGTGATAGAGTCGGCATTACATGCAAGAATTTGCACACAATTGGAGAGGCGAGAACAAGATACAAGTTTTGGCAGTGAGAACACTCTTCTGGAAGCGAGTTTGACACAAATTCAAGCAATGAAATCGACGCGAGTTCTAGGAGCGAGATCATGAACTTCGAATGTGCGCAAGCTCTCGGGCATACGAGACAGAAATTCGGAAACACGAGATGGCTAATCCCCAAAAATGGCTCGTTCTGATACCATGCTAAAACCCAGATACTATTTATTTATTTATCATTCTTTCTATATCAAACTATTAAAGCAGTCCCCATTATATATACTGAAAGGGCACCAAACTAATCTCCATACAAGATGTGGGACTAATCAAGATAACAAGAAAATACACATGGGCTTAAAGATGGGTGTTTATGTTAGAGCTTTAATAACATTAAAGAGACATATCCTATGTTGTTAAAGGCGCGCCTCAAGCACGTCTAATGCTCCAGCTCAATAGGCTCAGAGGCTTACACCTTCGTGTGCCTTTTTTACACATTTGGAGCATAAAAAGCACGTCTATGTGCGATCTCTGTTGCAATTTTTTTCCCAAAACAAGGAAAGAAATAATGTAAGAACTAAATAAGTTTTGCATGATTTAGTGTTTGAGAAACATAATTGAGTGTTAAGACTTACATATGATGCAAGTGACCACATTAATTCCATTTTTAAGAGATATAAATGATAATAATGAATGATTAATTAGTAGAATAGATGAAAAATCTGATCAAAAAAATGGAATGATGTTTGGTGCTTATTTTTTAAAATGAATGTGTTTGCGCCTTGCCTTGCCTTCGCCAGGTGCATTTCTGCGCCTTTAGACTTGCGTTTAGGCTCCAAGACCCATTTGCTCCTCGGTGCGTCTTGCGGCTTTAATAACTAAGGACAGCGCGAATAAGAAAAACAAGACCGAAAATTTGGAGTAACAAAATTTTTATTATCCAAAAAGGTATCTATTACAAAGGTATGACCTCCCTTTTATAGAATGGAGGAAGAGTTCTAACTTCTACATAGGTAGAGGATGGTTCTAGACCTCTCCTAAGTCAAGCATGAGAGCTCGCAACGTTAAGTGCGTTGAAGATAGACCTTGTCACGCTTGTGTAAAAGGCAAGCAAAAAAGGGCTACCTTTAAGAGTATTATTGGGAAATATTCTAATAAGTGTTTACACCTACTTCATATGGACTTGTTCGGTCCCCTGCAAATTATAAGTTTGGGAGGTAAGGTTTATACATTGGTTATTTTAGATGACTACTCTCGTTTTACATGAGTGTTCTTTCTAAAACACAAGTCAGATACTTTTGATATTTTCACTAATTTTGTCAGGCATATCCAGAATGAATATAACTGTTCAGTTGTCAAAATCAGAAGTGACAATGGAACAGAGTTCAAATCTGGGGACATGACAGAATTCTGTGAAAGCATAGGTATCTTTCATGAGTTTTCCTCTCCTCGTACTCCTCAATAGAATGGAATCGCTGAGAGAAGGAATAGAACACTTATAGAGGCCTGTAGAACTATGTTGAGTGATGCCTCACTACCAGAATACTTCTGGGCTGAAGCCGTCAACACTGCGTGTCATGTGTAAAATAGAGCACTCATAAAAAAAAACTAAGATAGAACACCTTACGAACTACTAAAGGGCAGGAAAACCAACGATTTCATATTTTAGAATCTTTGGTAGTTAATGCTTAGTACTTAACAATGGAAAGTATCACACCACTAAATTTAGTGAAAAGAGTTTTGAAGGTATTTTCGTAGGATATAGTAACCATAGTAAGACATATAGGATTTTTAACAAGAAAACTCTGGTCGTAGAAGAATCTATCAATGTTTTATTTGATGTGACAAGCTTGCTAAAAAGCAGCTCTTCTAGTGTTTTTATTGAAGATGCAGGTTCAAGACTGAAGGAATTAACCTTGGATGAGCCAGTTAAGGAAAAAGGTCAAGAGTTCATCAAGATCACCACTCCAACTCCAATTGGAGAGGTTGATCATGATGATGAAGATGCCATTCAAGCTGATGAAGTCACTTCAGTGGTAGAGGAAGCTCCAGATGCAAGGAAATTAGAGCTTAAACACTTGAAGGATCACATTGTGGATCATATCATAGGAGACCCCCATGATGGTGTCAGAAACTCATAGAGGTACAGCTAATGAAAAATTACATTTTAGTTTTCTCTCAGAGGTTGAACCAAAGAAGGTTGAGGAAGCAAATAAGGATTCATCTTGGGTAATGGCAATGGAAGAGGAACTAAACCAATTCAAATGTTGTCGAGTCTGGAAGCTTGTGCCAAGACCCCACTGTTAGTATGTGATTGGAACAAAGTGGGTTTACCGGAACAAGATGGACGAAGATGGAACAATAATCAAGAACAAACCCAGACTCGTAGCCAAAGGGTACAAATAATAAAAAGGGATCAAATTCAATCAAACATATGCTCCAATGGCTAGACTTGAGGCAATCAGGTTGTTCCTAGCGTATGCTGCACTCAAAGGCTTCACTGTATACCAAATGGACGTGAAGTCGACTTTCCTTAATGGTGACATAAAGGAAGAAGTGTACGTGGAACAACCTCCAGGTTTCGTTGATCCTGAACATCCTAATTCTGTTTATTTATTATTTAAAGCGCTATACGGTTTGAAACAAGATCCACGAGCTTGGTATGAAACGCTGTCTAACTTTCTTCGTGAGAACAAGTTCACAAGGGGAAAGATAGACAAGATATTATTTCTTAAGGAATTAAAAGACAAGATTTTGTTAGTGCAAATTTATGTCGATGACATCGTTTTTGGCTCTACTGACGACAACCTTTGCAAAAAGTTTTCCAAACTTATGCAAGAGAAGTTTGAAATGAGCAGTATGGGAGAGCTGAACTATTTCTTAAGACTTCAAGTGAAATAATCTGAAGATGGAATTTTCATCTCTTAGACGAAGTTCACCAAATAGTTGATTAAGAAATTCGGAATGGAGAGTGCAACCTCTATGAGGACTCCAATAGGTTCAGCTATGTCTCCGGACAAGGATGAGAAAGGGGAACCTTTCGATGAAACCAAGTACAGAAGCATAATTGGAACCTTGCTCTACCATACTGCTAGTATGCCAGACGTCATGCTTTCAACATGTGTGTGCACTAGATATCAGGTGAACTCTAAGATATCTCATTATACTGCTGCAAAGTGGATTTTGAGATACCTAAAGGGCATACCAAATCTTGGCTTATGGTACCCAAGAAGTAATGATAGCGAGCTGATTGGTTTTTCAGATGCAGATTTTGTAGGCAGTAAAGATGATAGAAAGAGCACTTATGAGACTTCGAATTCCTTGGAAGGATATTCATTTCATGGAGCAGCAAGAAGCAAAATTGTGTCGCAATTTCCACGGCCGAGTGAGAATACATTTCTGCTGGCAGTTGTTGTGCACAATTATTCTGGATTAAGAATCAACTTGAAGACTACAACTTAAAGGTCAAGGACATTCCTCCATTCTTTGACTCCTCCAGTGCAATTGCAATAGCTAACAACCCAGTCTCTCATAGCCGGATAAAGCAAATAGAGATGTGGTACCACTTCATCAGGGAGCATGTGCAGCATGGAGACATCAATCTCCAGTATGTTCCAACTAACAGGCAGGTTGCAGACATTTTCATGAAGCTAGTGGACGAGGCCAAGTTCTCGATCTTCAAAATAGAACTACCTGGTCACGCACCCAGCGTTAAGTGCATGACAAATAAAGAGTTAGATATACATGAGAGAAAATAAAGTAACATGCACATGGATTATAAGCCAAGAGTATATTAACAAAATTAAGGATGTATATAAATAGAATTGTCCAAAAATCATTTCTACACAATTCTCATCCACACTCTTATAACTTTCTTCAATCTTTGGCTTGATGTTACTGCTGTTGTTACTGTCTATCCTTCTTTTCTTGTTACCTTCTTTGATAGCTGAATGACTTTGGATAGTACTTGGGAGGTTTTGGAGGTGCAGCAGGATTATTCCTTCCATGCTCTCGATCATACAGTCTTCTCTTGGTCATAGATTTCTCATTCAAATCCCACTCTTGGGAGCTGTAATGATCATGTCTATTCTTATTAAAATCCAAAACTAACTTAAGAGTATCAAGTATTAGTGACTTTGAGGTAGGACTCCAGATCTCTGCAAATTCAGGAGCTTTCCTTTTGTCTGCCTCTGGAACTGGAATGGATCTACTGGCAGAAGCTCCATCACCATACTTCCTTTTCTTTGGGATGTGAATCTCAGGAGGAGTTTGAAGAAATATATCTGCTGGATTTGATTCCCAAACCTGAGAATAGGTTTTTGGAGGAGGAGCTTCAGAGCCTTCAGGTCTTGCAGAAAAGATAGGCTGAGGAACTGGAGCTGGTGCTAGAGGAGCTAGAAGATTCAGATGATGAGGAATTATATTTAGATCTGCTTGAAAATCAGGGAAGATCTGTTTGTGCATCCACACAACTGTATCATAGGTATGAAATTTTACACTGTGGATCTGATTCTGCACATCATCATGAATTTCCTTTAGCTTTGCTTCCCAAAGAGTTTGCTTGGCAGCATCTGAGGTTTCTAAGTATCCTTTGACTAATGTCTCCCCCTTTTTGACTTCTACAGTGAGTTCATCTATGGCAGCTTCTTTGAAAGTACCCACTTCATCATAGATTTTGAAAGTGTGCTCTTGGATCAACTTTTCTAACTGAATCTGATTATTAGCAAGAGTAATAGATTGTTCCATCACTTTGCCAATACTGGTAATTGTGTGATCCAAAGCTTTTGCACCTATCTTGAATAACTGTCTGAGCTCATCTGTATTGTGCTGAATTTCAGCAAATTCTCTGCTCATCTCTTTTTCAAGTGAAGAAACTTTCTCTTGCACAACCTTCAAGGAGTCATCAAAATATTTTCTTTGGTCGTGCAACATCTGTTCTATCTTACTTAGAATATCATTGGCAGCAGGAGTTGGAGTAGCTAAATGAGGAATTGGAGGAGGAGGAGCAGACCATGGAGTAATCTCTTCAATGATTACTGTGATCTTAGCTCTGGTTGTGTGAATCAGAGCATCTCCTTCTTCATCAATGAAGGTGGGAAGAGGGAAATCCAAGCTCTTCAAAGGAGCTTCAACTGGTTCTGGGGTTTGCTCTTTCTCATCAGAAATCAGTATTGTCTCATCTTGTTCTATGTCAGCAGCAGGGGATTTGGGAACAGGGAATTCTAGAGATAGAACAGGAGAGGGTGATGGTACTGAAGTGGGTTCCTTGGTTGGTTCTGTAGGTTGTTCTTTCTAGAGGGGAGGAAGAGGCTCTTCAGTGCTGAGTTCTTCAATCATCTGGTTAATTATTCTTCTTCTTGAGCATCTGATGGAGTTTCTTCTGGAGTGGTTGGAGCGAGAGAAGCAGCAACAGGTGGAGCAGGTATCCTTTCTACTGTAGCAGAAGGAGCAGGCTCCCCCTCAGCAGCTGTACTAGATGTGCTGGCAATATGAGGTTGAGAGGGAGATGGAGTCCTGTCCTCTACAGCTGGATGGTCATGAGCTATAGCGGCCTGGGTAGGATTTAGCAACTTCAGTTCCCATCTTTGAATAGAAGAGATGGATACTTTCTTCATGTGGTGTAGTGTTGTTCCCTTGGAGAAATTAAATACATCAGGATTTATCTCATGCAATAGCAGATAGATGATCATGGCATAGTTAGGAGCCTTGATGCTCTCCCTTATCTTATCAAGAATTAACATACCAAACTGAAACCTTTTTTACAGATGATGGCAGTCATGATGTCAATCATATCAAAAGAAATGTCCCTGATGGAGCTTGTCTTACAGAGGAGAACCTTGCCAATAATGTCCACAAGAAATTTGCTCTTCGGGTTGAGATCTGGTCGACGAATGGAAAGAACTTCTGGTGAAAGTCCACAGAACCTGCAGGCTCTGTCTGAATCTTCATGAGTTAGGTTCTCTTCTTCAACAACTAGGGGTAGCCGAAAAAGTGTTGAGACAGAGGTCTTGGTAAGCTTTATTTTAATTCCCTTGACTTTAGACTTAAAAACTTTGCCATTTCTCCTTACTTTGATGTTTTGAAAGAATTCTTCAACTTCAGGGAATAGTATTTTGCAGGGCTGCTAGAGAACGAATGTTAAGCCGGCAGTATCGAGAAGAATGAAGAGATTACTGAAATTGTCGGAGAGTTCGGCAATACTGGTGGTGACAAGTTCACTACCAATACCAATCTTTGAAGGCGGTGCCATGGTCCAGAGAGTTGTGAGAAATTCGCTGCGGGGAAGAAGACGGCGACATGCTCTGCGACAACGACGGAAGACGAAAAGACTTTCTCTTTCTCAAGTGAGAGGGTTTTGAATTCGTGTAGAAAATGAAATCCGGATTTTCTATTTATATAACCCTAATTATCGATGATTAAGAAAGAAATTAATCTAACATACCTTTGAAAATGGCGGTATAAGCTTCGGGTTGCGAATAAAGAAATTTGAACAAAATTTGAGAAAATGTCTTCCTGTTTCTCGAGTGGACCGACAGTACTCGAGTGAGAAAATGATGGTACTTGAGTGAAATCTTCATACTTCTTGAGAGGAAGATCATTACTCGAGTGGGATTACTCGAGTGACTTACTGAGTTCTCGAGTATTTTTAAGGAAGTACTCGAGTGTTCATTATCTTACTCGAGACATTAGGTCTTAACTTGAGAAATTTAGACTTTTGAAGTTATTCCTTGATCTTTGAGCTATTTTGTGATTCCACCTTCTCTAATCTTCTTTGTTGAGCATTCCAAGTTCTGTTTTGAAGAACAAGAACTTGGTCTCGTCCAGCGGCTTCGTGGATATGTCTGCAATCTGCCTGTCAGTCAGGCCATATTATAGATCTATGTCCCCATGCTCCACATGCACCCGGATGAAGTGGTAATGCAACTCTATATGCTTTGTACGACTGTGAGAGATTGGATTGTTGGCTATTGCAATCGCACTAGAGGAGTCACAAAACAACAGGATGTTTTGGACTTTGAGATTGTAATCTTCCAGCTGATTCTTTATCCATAACAACTGTGCACAACAACTGCCTGAAGAGATATACTCTGATTCAGCTATTGAGATTGCGACACAATACTGCTTCTTACTACTCCAGGAAATGAGTCTTCTTCCAAGGAATTGGCAAGTCCCGGAAGTGCTCTTTCTGTCATCTTTGCTACCTGCAAAATCTGCATCTGAGAAGCCAATTAGTTCGTTATCATTACTTCTTGGGTACCATAAGCCAATATTTGGTGTACATTTAAGGTATCTCAAAATCCGCTTTGTAGCAGCATAGTGGGATTCCTTAGAGTTCACTTGAAATCTAACACATACACATGTCGAGAACATTATGTCAGGTCTACTGGCAGTAAGGTAGAGCAAGGATCCAATTATGCTTCTGTACTTGGTTTCATCAAAAGGTTTCTCTTTCTTATCCTTGTTCAAAGACACAGCTAAACCCATCAGAGTCCTCGTAGAGGTTGCGTTCTCCATTCCGAATTTCTTAATTAGCTCCTTGGTGAACTTTGTCTGCGAGATGAAAATTCCATCTTCAGCTCTCCCATACTGCTCATTTCAAACTTTCCTTGCATAAGTTTAGAAAACTTCTTGTAGAGGTTGTCATCAGTAGAGCCAAAAATAATGTCGTCGACATAGATTTGCACTAGCAAAATCTTGCCTTTTATTTCCCTAAGAAATAATGTCTTATCTATCTTTGCCCTTGTGAACTTGTTCTCAAGAAGAAAGGTAGACATCGTCTTATACCAAGCTCGAGGAGCTTGTTTCAAACCATATAATGCTTTAGATAACAGATAAACATAATCAGGAAAGTTAAAGTCAACGAAACCTGGAGGTTGTTCCACATACACCTCCTCCTTTATATCACCATTAAGGAAGGCAGACTTCACGTTCCATCTGATAGATAGTGAAGCCCTTAAGAGCAACATATGCTAGGAACAACCTGATTGCCTCCAGTCTTGCCACTGGAGCATACGTATGGTCAAAGTCGATTCCTTCTTCTTGGCGATATCCTTTGGCGATGAGTCTGGCCTTGTTCTTTATGATTGTTCCATCCTCGTCCATCTTGTTCCTGTAGACCCACATTGTCCTGATGACATTCTTACCTTTGGGTCTTGGAACAAGTTTCCAGACTTCACAATGCTTGAACTGATTTAGTTCTTCTTCCATTGCCATTATCCATGACCAGTCTGAGTTTGCTTCCTCAAACTTCTTTGGTTCAACCTGTGAGAGAAAACTCAAATATAGATTCTCATTAGTTATACCTATACGAGTTCTGACACAATCCCAGGGATCTCCTATGATTTGGTCCATTGGGTGATCCTTCAAGTGTCTGAGCTCTAAGGTCCTTGTATTTGGAGCTTCTTCTTCCATAGGAGTGACTTCATCAACTTGAATGATTTCTTAATCTTGATCATCAACCTCTCCAATCGGGATTGGAGTGGTGATCTTGATGAATTTTTCACCTCTTTCTTCACTCGGCTCACCCAAGTTAAGTTCTTTCATCTTTGAACCTGCATCTTCAATGAACACACTAGAAGAGTTGCTTTGCAACAAGCTCGTCTCATCAAATATAACATGAATGGATTCTTCTACCACCAGAGTTTTTCTATTAAATATCCTATATGCCTTACTATGACTACTATACCCTATGAAAATACCTTCAAAACTCTTTTCGCTAAATTTGGTAGTGTGATACTTCTCATTATTAAGGGTGAAGCACTTACAACCAAGTATTCTAAAATATGCAACAGCCGGTTTCCTGCCCTTTAGAAGTTCGTAAGGTATCTTATTATGGTTCTTGTTTATGAGTGCTCGTTTTTCACGTGGCATGCAGTGTTGATGGATTCAGCCCAGAAGTATTCTGGTAATGAGGCATCACTCAACATGGTCCAGTAGGCCTCTATGAGTGTTCTATTCCTCCTCTCAGCTACTCCATTCTGTTGAGGAGTATGAGGAGAGGAAAACTCATGAAAGATACCTAAGCTTTCACAAAATTCTATCATGGCCCCAAACTTGAACTTTGTTCCATTGTCACTTCTGATTTTGACTATAGAACAGTTGTATTCATTCTGGACTTGCCTGACAAAATTAGTAAAGATGACAAAGGTATCTAACTTGTATTTCAGAAAGAATACCCACACAAAGCGTGAGTAATCATCAATAATAACCAATGTATAATCCTTACCTCCCAAACTTATAACTTGTAGTGGACCGAACAAGTCCATATGAAGTAGATGTAAACATCGATTAGAATCTTTGCCAATAACACTTTTAAAGGTAGCCCTTTTTTGCTTGCCTTTTACACATGCGTGACAAGGTCCATCTTTAACGTATTTGACATTTGGGGCATCACGTACTAAATTCAGAGAAAATAATTTATTAATAGTTTTGAAATTAATATGTGCTAGTCTCTTGTGCCATTGGTCACCAAGAGATGCACTATCTTTAGCCATAAAACACACTGGTGTCGAAGAGTCTATACAAATGAAATTCAAACAAAATATATTTTTGCTTCGAGTGCCCGATAGAATCGTTTCCATATTGTCAACCGATTTTATCAAGCACTTATCAGCATGAAATTCAACAACATATCCTTTATCGCAGAGCTGGCTTATGCTTATAAGATTGTGTTCCAATCCTTCAACATAAGCCACATCTGAGAAGGATACACTATCATTAGAAATCATACCACAGCCTTTGTAATTCCTCGGTCTGAACCTCCAAAGATGACCTTTGGCCCGTTCAAGACTGGATAATAGTTCTGAAGAAGCTTCTTGTCTCGGTCATGTGCCGAGAGCATCCACTGTCTAAGTACCAGATAAGAGTTTTGGTGGCCTTTGGACATACCTGCAATTACAAATATATTTGCCTTAGGAACCCAAACACGTTTGGGTCCTTGGTCTCTTATTAGAATACTCTCCCTACGAGTATTAGCATTATGAGTGGTCTTTCTCATATTGTCAACTTGAGGAGTTGCAAAATTCCTGGAATTAAACCAGCTGTCAATGAC
Organism: Platanthera guangdongensis; assembly: GCA_039583875.1. NCBI lineage: Eukaryota > Viridiplantae > Streptophyta > Magnoliopsida > Asparagales > Orchidaceae > Platanthera > Platanthera guangdongensis. Next base: position 46,151,434 of record CM077165.1, read on the forward strand.
AAACTGACCAATTTTGCCACAACACCAACAGTCAAACCTCTTGTATCTTTGCCTAAAATTATCCTGCTTGACCTTTTGAGATGGTGGTCTAACAGGGGCAGTATTCTTGGAGGAAGAAGCTTCATGGTGATGACAATCACATGATTTCTTCTCCTTCAGTGGCTTTTCCATAATAGACATTACCTTTGGTGCTTTCTTAATGTTATGACCATGATTATAAGGGCCATAGCTCTGAAGAGTAATTTCTTCAAAAGGTGCCCTAAAAACACTCTCACCAAAGTTTCGGGGACGAGTCCATCCTTGGTAACGAGATTTGGGCTCTACATAAGTAGGCCTAGCCAAGTGACTGTAGGACGAGTCAAGATCAAACTTGTTTGTTGGAAATATGACCTTCTTGAAAGAAGTCTGATCTTGAGGGGCTTTCCGTTTTTCTTTGGTCAAAGCCTTCTTGGCCGCCTTATTCTTTCTCTGAGCCTTATTCCTCCTAGAAGATTTACTAGGAGCTTCAACATGGTCTAGCCCAGCACCTTTGGCCTTAGCTGAGAATTTAACAATGAAAGGAAGGGCAGTCTTGGGCTTCGAGAAACTTTCAACAAGTTTCTTTTCAGCAGCAAGTTGTTCTTCCAACTCTTTGATGATCTTCTCCTTTAGGTCTAGGTGCTCGAGAGCCTTCTTATATTCTTCAATAGCAGTATTGAAGTTCTCTCTGAGTGAGTCAGTCTTAGCGACTTCCTCTCTAAAGTGCTCTCTTCAGCCTTGAGAGACTTTATCTCTTTAGCTTGAGTTTTCACGACTCGTCGATATTTGTCGTAATCCTTGATTAACTCCTTGTACTGGGCCATGAGTTCAGACTCATCGTCAGAAGAGCTGTCCTCATGATCATGTTCAGAAATATCAGATTCAGAAAGAGGAGTGTGAGAATTTACCTTCCCAGTGAACTGGGGTTCTTGTTCATCATCAGTCTGAGCCATTAGCCCAAAGTAGGCTTCCTCTTCTTCGCTCGAATCAGATGAGTCAGAGTCACTAAGAGTCTTGCCCTTCTTGGCTACAAGGATTCTCTCTGTTCTCTTCTTATTATAAGAAGATTTATTTTCTTCTCTTTTTCCACCCTCCTTCTTCTTGTGGGGGCAGTCAGCAATAACGTGACCTGGCTTATTGCAGCAATAACAAATGATGTCAGTAGAAATATGTTTGTTCAGTTTAGTAGTATACCTGTCATGGCTGCTTGTGCCTTTTATGTGTCGATCACCATCATGACATGACCTTCTGTAAGAGGCATCCATTGCCTTTCCATTGCTTCTTTTTGTTCAAGAATTTCTTGAACTGTCTTGAGAGTAGGGAGAACTCTCCTTCAGATAGTTCTGAGCCTGAGGTACTTGGCTCTGAGGTTTATTCTTCACTTTCTTCTTGTGCTGGGGCAGGAGAGGCAGCCTTGGACTTCCTTGAGGTGTCTGCCTTGAGAGCTATAGACTTCTCCTTGGATGTAGACCCGTTCTTCTCTTCTTCAGCTTTTCTTGAATTAAGTTGTAGCTCATATGACATAAGCTTTTCGAAGAGATTTTGCGGGTCAGTCTCAGCTAGCTTTCCAAATTCCCGAATGACACAAACCTTGTTATCACATTCCTTAGTTAGGGATCTCAAGAACTTATCATTTAGTTCTCCGTTGGTGAACAGTCAGCCGTAGAATCTTAGGCCGTTAACTATCTTGAAGAAGTTTTCAAACGTATCTGCAATTGTATCCTTGTGTCCTTGCCGGAAGGCTTCATATTTTTGATTTAGAAGGGATCTTCTGTCATCCCTAACTTCTTATGTGCCTTCCATCAAAGTGACGAGGGACTGCCACATTTCCTTAGTGGACTGGCAGTGGATCAGGTTCTGCAGCATCGAGTGATCAACTGCACTTGCAATAATATTTTTGGCCTTCTTGTCTAAAGAGACAAGTGCAATCTAATCTTTGTCGAGATCCATCAACTTCTTAGGAACTTTCTTTGTTGGATCTATAGTGGAGACGATCATAGGAATGTAAGGACCTTCTTCAACAATCATGAAGATCCTTGGATCCACAACTTACATGAAAAATCTAATCCTCTCTTTTCACATGGGAAGTTGTTCTTTGTACACAAGGGAAGCTTAGCAAAGTCCTTGGCCTTGTCCATCTTGGTTAACTCAAAAGACAACTTAGGTCAGATCTGATCAAGGTGTTAACCTTTAATGATCAACCTCACTCTGATACCAATTGAAAGTGTTCAGTTGTCTACCTAAATCACCTAGAGGGGGTGAATAGGTGAGTTGTGCGTTTTTTTCCTGAATAAAAAATAAGCGATCTATGCACAGAAAATAATCAAGCAATCACAGAGGACACATAGATTTATAGTGGTTCCCCAACCTTGGGTACATCCACTTCCACTCACCGATCTAGCAAAGCACTAGACTCGGCTACTACACTATCTCGGATTAAAACCAATCCTACACCTCGGAACAACATTCCTACAACTCAATCCACAAAACGGATCTACACTCGGAAGATGAAAACTTCCTACAACTCGAAGAACAACACTCCTACACTCGGAGAATATTCTCCTACAAGAATAGATTGAAAATAGAAAATACAAACAGTTTATTTTCTTCAGATCTGAAAATATTCTGCCTAGATCTTCCTTCTTGAAATTTACAGCACTGTCAGAAAGCTTTGAAGAAGACACGACAAGATCCGATATGAAGATTCTTGACTCACACGATCCGAGAGAAGATGAAGAAGTTGAAGAACAATCTCGATCTGCAAGTCAACTGATCTGAATCTTCTTGAATGAAAGCCCTAGGTGATTTGCACGCTGAGGAGCGGCGACGGCTTCCGTTTAGGAAAGAGAAAAATCCGATTCAGAATTCTTAGAGTATTTCTTTTCAGTGCTTATTAAGGTTAGTTGAAATGACAAGACCTTATATAAGATCTCCCTAACGGTCATAATTAGCATTAATGACATCCATGTGGACCAATCATGTCAAGTCATTTGAACATCCCGTCAGTTAGGACTTAGCGAAAATTTCTGGAAAGTTGACTGAATTACTCGAGTGAAAAGAGAAGTACGCGAGTACTGAGATGAGTTCTCGAGAAGACAACAACAGACTACTTGAGATGAAGTCCTTCAGGAAATTCAGAACATAATCTATAATCACTCGAGTGGAATAAAGATTACTCGAGTGCTAGAAAGGTTACTTGAGAGGTGGAGATGAACTACTTGAGAAAAAGACTTAGAGAAAATTCTGGGAGCTTAAAACTGATTACTCGAGTATTGGAACTAGACTTCTTGAGAAGTATGCAGACTACTCGAGTACAGAAGCTACACTACTCAAGTGGGGTAGATACTTCACAAGAACTTTCCTTCTGTCACTCGAGTCAAAGTGCTCATCTACTCGAGTGGTTAACTTGACTACTCGAGTATAATACTTAGATTATTTCTGAGAGGAAATTCTGTCAACTCGAGAAAGAGAAGAAGTCTACTCGAGTAATGGACTTGGCCACTCGAGAACTAGATTCAATATCTCGAGTACCATTTCCTTTACTTGAATTCCAGACTAGACTTACTCGAGTACATCTAAAGGTTAACTCGAGTACTTAGAATTCTACTCGAGTGAAATACTTAGAAAAATTCTAGTTCATGAGGATTTTCCTTTCTTCAATGGAATCAGCAACATGTCCTTCACCAACAATCCTAGTGCTGAAAAATGAAGTGTATCCCAATAGAGAGGCTACACATGAGTCAACATCATGGATCACAAAATGAGGGATTACATTGTATGGTCCTTTGTTTGGTGACCCATTGTAGACTGACATTGGTCTACACTTGGCAATTTATTCCTCTAAACACATAACTCAAATAATACATCAAATACAACTTAATTCATCTTAGTTCAAGGGCAACTTCACCAAATCTAGGTTATTGTGGATACAATACCCAACAAGAAGCGTTAAGACAAACTTAAGTAGTCAAAGTAGTTGAAGATCTGTCAGAATTCTGTCTAAGTCCCGAAGCATCGAGTGAATACAACTCACTCGACGCTAGAGAAGAAGGCATCGTGTGATGTTAAAGCTCAAGAAAAGATGGACAAAAAATCTGTCTAAGTATGGATGCGTTGAGTGAGGACAACTCACTCAATGCCTCAGCAAGCTGGCACTCCATAGAAGCTGCTAAGGACAAAAGCGTTCAGTGATGAACGCTCACTCAACGCTCTCATTGTCTTGTAGATAAAGAAAGTTGCAGCCAAGTACAGGGGTGTTGAGTGATGAAGATTCACTCAAAGCACTCAACGTCTGGCTGTGCAGAGAGAATTGACTAAGTCTAGAGGCATTGAGTGAAGGTCATTCTCTCAACGCACTCAACGCCTGGATTAAACCTGATAAATTGGCAAAGTCCACAAATTCTGACGTCAGCAAAGTCAACAAAGTTCAAATCCATCGCGAAAAAGCTACAGAACATGACAAATAGCGTCAGAAGCCTATTATACGTCTTCTTCTATCAAAGCAAGTTATAGCCAACCAATACAGGTGGTCCCCACTGTTTCAAGGAGCCATTAAACGATGGAATATATATGGGACATGATCGGGAGATGAAACTTAACTTTAGGGTTTTATTCATTTCGAAAAGTTTGTGGCTGAACTTCTTCTTCCTCGTCATTGTTGCCAAGCCCGAAATTTGAAGTTAAATAAGTTGATCTAAAAGTTCTTTCATGTTAGCTGTAGTAATTTCTTCTGCTATAGTAAGTTCAAATAAGGTTTTGATAAAAAATGAGTAGAGCTTTCAGGTTTCTGCATGCCCAGGTTAGATGATTGAAGAACACAAGAACTGTCAAATCATCACTCTTCTTCAGCAAGTTTAGAAACAAGTTTCTTAGTTACTTCCAACACAAGCTCCAACGTATTGAAGATCATTCTCTTATTTTGAGATGAAGATAGGGCTAAGGTAAACCCAGCTCAGGAGTCAGACATAGAGAAATTTCTCTGGTATCAAATCAACACCAACCAAACCCTTTTATTTATGTAGATCCTTTTGGATCTGAGTTATAGGCCTAATTTACAAAGGCTGAGGTATGATCCAGTTTTGGATCTGAGGTAGGGTCATTTAGCCTGAGGTAGGATCCTTGTGTAGATCTGAGTGTAGGGCCTGTGTGCCTGAGATAGGGCCTTTGGCCTGAGGTAGGATCTTAACAGATCTACGTTGTAGGATATTCTTACTCTCTCAGTTATAGGGCTAACCTCCATAGCCAGAGTTGTGGGACTTGTGTTCAAGTCATATGTAGGTGATCTTTTGATCACTGAGTTTTAGGAGCAAGCTTGCTCTGAGGTAGGGCTTTGTGCCTGAGCTGTAGGTCTTGGAGAAGACTGAGAGATCATGCAGGATCTGTGTTGTAAGCTCTTAGGAGCCGAGTTTTGGAGAAGTGTCTTGTATAACACACTGTTAGAAATGTGGAAGGGAAAGTGGAGGTACCCATAATCTGGGGAACCACTATAAACCTTGTGTGTGCTTTGTGTGATTGTCTTGGAAGAAATATATAACACACCCACAACACACTAAGTAGAGGGAAAGTTAAAAAAGACCAAAAACCTATTCACCCCCTCTAGGTGATTAGCTACCTTGGAATTAAACACTTTCAATTGATATCAGAGGGAGGTTGCTCAAGAAGGACTTAACAGTCAGAGTAGATTTCCAAGGGTAGCTGAAAGAAGTATACTTATGGGTTTAGGAGAGAACCATAAGGAGCCAGGTTCCATGAAACTCACTATCTGAAGGAAGGAGAGTTTTTGAATCTATAAATAGAGGGTCAGGCTGTTTATCGAAGCCTCTGACCAAAGGATCTTTGTGACGGTCAAAGAGAGACCTTTCATCCCTATGGAAGTCTCAGTTCTGGATGCAACAATCTAGACACCAAAAAAATACTTAGAGATGACCAAGGATGAAGTCATCTTGTCCACCATGGATAAGAGGGCACAAAACATTATTGTTAGTGTCATAGATGATTCTACCTTTTAGAATCTAGTTCACTGCCAGTACTCCAAGGAGATGTGGGACACTCTTGTGGTCTACATGGAGGGAACTGAAGAGGTTAGAGATGATAGAAAGTCCATGCTCAACCAGGAGTATGAGATTTTCAGGTAGGCCCAGAAAGAGAGCATAGTGTTAATGCGCGAAAACGACACCGTCTAGTTAACGGGTTGTTCGATCTCACAAGCCAGGTGAAGAAGAGGGTTGCGGGGTTGGAGAGGAGGAATCTTCTGAGTGCTCGAGAGTGGAGCAAGCGCTTGTTCAAGGGTTGCGGGGATAGAAGAGAGATTTGCTGAGAGCAGCCGGGAAGGCTGATGATCAATAGAGAAGGTCGATGATCAACAGAGGAGGTTGATCAAGAGAGGAGGCTGATCAGGAGCTATCGAGCAGGCAGTTACATTGACGGTTGTGCTTGCAGATTGATGCCGAGAGAGTTGAACCGAGAAGAAGAGAGGGAGCCGCTAGCAGCGACTACAACAGACTTTGGCCGCCGCAGCTTAAATGCCACTCTTGCGACGGGCTTTTCCTTTGATTAATATTGAGAGTTACAGCTTGTAATACACATTTACAAGAAAGCAAATAAAGGGTACAATGGGGAAGCTGACGGATAAGTAAAGAGTGATAGAAGAGAGGTCGTGTGGACTAAAGAGCAAGGTCGGCAGGCCGCACGACTAAGGGTAGAGAGTAGAAAGTGCGGACTGAGAAAAAGAGTCCGCAGGGGCTGAATAGAGCTGGCCGTCGGGAGTTCTCGAGCGTGAGAACCTTGGCGATGTCCATCCCCCAAAATGAGAGGCATGGGGGTGTATTTATAGGCCCGAAGAGGTAACGGATTTCGGTGACATTACCCCCGGTGAGGCGGTAACTTGTGCGAATAGAGGATGGAGTCCGTCGAGTCCGCGGAGTTCCGCACGAGGCCGCGCGAACTGAAACTTGCTTTTGGAACTGGTTCTGCTGCCTGGCGGACTGGGAAGAGTCCGCACCTGCTATGCTGAGCGAACCCACACCAAGAATGCGAGCTGAGGAGGTTGTCTGCCTGCTACTGGGGAGAAGCGGATGCTGGAGCCTGTGTGGCAGACTACGAGAAGAATCCGCAGCTGCTGAGTTGAGCGAGCACGCGCCAAGGGTGCGAGCTGAGGAGGTTGTCCGCCTGCTGTTGCGGAGAAGCGGATGCTGGAGGCTGTGTGGCGTACTGCGAGATTAGAATGAGGATGAGAATGAGGATATCAAGGGATTCTTTAATTTGTTTAAAAACTTATAAATATATATTTATATTTTTTAAAAGTGAGATGAAAATATTTGGAGGGAATTGAATCTTTCCCTCCATAAATTTTTAATCTAAAATAATTAGTATAGAAATTTTGAAAGGAAATATTTCTTTTCTATTTAGCAACAAATATTTTGCAACAAAATAATTCGTTGCTATTTTTGCAATGAATATTTTCGTTGCTATTTTTGTGGGTAAAAACAAATATCATATACCTAGCTAAATTCGATGCTAATTAGCAACAAATTATTTAGCGTTCCTAATTTTCGTTGCTAAATGAAGTTTTTCATGTAGTTGTTGCGAATCCTTTTGATAGGTCGGATTTAACTTGTTCACCTGTGAAATAGGCAGTTGATAAAAAAGAGGTCTATACTCAGAGATGACCAAGAAAGGGCCGGATACTGCCACAGGAGATCACCTGTGGGCCTTATGCATCGCTTGTCTAAGAAAGGTCATCAGGAGTATAGTACTACTTAGAGCGGACTAGCTATACTCCCTTGACATAGCACAAAAGGGAGACATGCACAAAATCCTAAGAAGGAAACGATGGACTGAAAAGCTTTTAGGCGATCACTAAGAAGTGGGTTTCATTGCCGCAAAAATAGAACTCAGGCTACCACTAAGAAGTGGATTTGATTGCCGTAGAAAGAGAACTCAGGCTACCACTAAGAAGTGGGTTTGATTGCCGTAGAAAGAGAACTCAGGCTACCACTAAGAAGTGGGTTTGATTGCCGTAGAGTTTCTAGAACAAATTTCATTGTGAGGATAATTGAAAAAGTATGACTGAAGGAGATCGGGTAAGATAAGCTTTACCACTAATAAGTTTTGGAAGCAGTTGTAACACTGAGTAAGTACTCGAAGCTGTTAGAGGCTTTTACAAGGATGCTTTTAAGTAATATATTCATGCAACTTGCCTTGATTTACTAATTTCTCTACGAGCCTATGGAGAGCCCGACATTTTTCTGTGTCATGACCCACACAAATGTGGTATTGTCAAAATAAATCATTATGACATCTTCGACCAGGTCATACATGGAGAGGCCATTCAAAACCAGGCCCCTTTTTGATGATACGAAGAGCTTCCTCCATAGAGATAGTTAAGTTTGTATACTTTCTCTTTGATCCAGCTTGCTTGTATTGACGAGAAGCATGAGGCTCATTGTTATAAGTCTGAGTTGATATATCAGTGTTATCAAGATTTGATTCTGAATGTTTTGATTAAGGTGCAGATGATTTCCCATGATCATGATATGTTTCATGCTGAAATAGCGGAAGACTAGGATCCTGATCGTTTTGTAAAAAGTTATTGTTACGATCAATAGATAGATAGTATTGAGATCTATCCAACCGATGACATGAAACTTTTCTTGTGTTTGAGCTTTCTGATTTAGATGAGCTATATAATGGGGGATCATTGTGTAACACCCCCTATCCATCGCATAGTATATAGCAGTAGGTCTCGCTGGGGCCCGACGCCATATACCACAGACAGACAGGGTGGTTACTCAATGGAAACCATCCAACCAATCCAACGTCCTACACAGAGCATTCTAGCGGAAGCAATTTAAAATTGTTGCATTAATAAAGAACCCAACACTAGCATGAATGTCCACTAATACGCCAAAAGGAATGAAGTACAAATACACAAGTATTGGCCTTAATGGCCTTACATTTGTTCTCCTCATATTACATGTAGCACACCAAAATTTGAGAGAGGGTCGACCAGCGTTTTCTGGCCAAATTTGGTTTCTGGCAGGGGGCACACGGCCTGGGACACGGGCGTGTCCCAGGGCGTGTCAGGCTGGAGTCGACGACATGGCCGCATAGTTGACATTTTGCGCTCGACGAAGTGTCAAGACAGGGCATACGGCCTGAGACACGGGCGTGTCTTAGGGCGTGTCGAGACCGTGTCGACAACCGGCCCGAGGTGTCGACATTTTCGCTTGACGATGTGTCGAGACAAGACACACGGCCTAGGACACGGGCGTGTCCAAGGCCGTGTCAGTCAGTCGACAAACTTCTCTCGACGAAGTTCACTCGACGAGTGTCAAGTGTCGAGACAGGGGCACACGGCCTGTGACACGGGCGTGTCACAGGGAATGTCCCGCATGGTCGACGAACTTTGCTCGACGAAGTGTCGAGGCAGTGAACACGGCCTGGAGCCCAAGCGTGTTGAGGTAGACACGGGCAAGGACACGGGCGTGTCCAGTACCCGTGTAATTATCGGGTTGTTTTCGGGGCTGTGTCGATGGAGGCACATGACCGACCACACGGCCGTGTCAGTTGGAACACGGGCATGTCAGGTCAAACACGGGCGTGTCGGATGCCCGTGTGCTGTTTCAGGAGCGTAGGTTTTGACGGCGAATGGGGGACACGGCCCTGGACACGGGCGTGTGCCAGGCCGTGTTCGGCCCAGGTATTTTATTTTTCAGACGATCGTGGCTGCTCTTTCCCTTATTTTGGGATCTGATGGTCCAGGACTGCTCTTGGGGAGTTAAGTCCGAGAATAGGGTGGGAAACCCTCATTCTTCTCCAAGCTTTCTCTTACTAAAATTCTAGAGAGAAGGGAGAGCAAGGAGGAAGGTGAAGTAGAGATCCGGCTGTTGGAGAGGCTTCGTTGCTCCAAATCGCGAGCCGAGTCCAGATCCGTGGAGGCTAGACCGTTCCTAAGGTTTTCATCCGGCTGTCTTCCATGGCTAGGAAGAGGAGTCGGAAGGTAACGACACTTCTCCTCTCGGTTTTAGGATTCATGTTTTAGCATCTCTTCTTTTCTAATTTTTGGGCACCAAACTCTCAAATGAGAGGGGTTTGGGTCGCCAAGGTTCAAGAGGAACCTCTGGGTCGATTGAGTCCGTCCCCGACATGTTTGCATTAGAGATCCGCTCCGTTAGTGGATTAGGCATGGTAGGTGAAGCCGTAGTCACGACCGTTAGTCCGACTCAGTGATGTTGCATACGAGCTTTAACGATTCGTAGAGATCCGTTCCAGCAAGATGTCGTTTGTGATGTGGTGATGTTTTCCCCTTTTTCTCGAGTAAGTACGTGTAGTCGGAACCGGACAAGGTTACCTCCTCAATGGCGGTAGATGGTTTCCTTGGTGGACAAGGTTAGCTCCGCATGAGTGGTAGATGGTTTCCTTGGTGCGCGGGAATGCTGCAGTACAAATGAGGGACTAGGGTGGAATTGTCTTGGAAAGTGATGTGCCAAGGCGTGGCTGTGTCTCCGTGGTCGGCTGGCTATCCCGTGACGTACATGTCATGTGTGGAGGGTGTCTCGGCGAGACTAGTCCCCTTCTGTGAGACTGACGAGAATGCCAAGCATGGGGGCAAGCCCGGGCAATGAGGCCATGAGCGGGTGGGGTCCAGCAAGGCTTCTTAGAATCAGTCAGTTTGTGTTTGTTGGAATCCTGACATGAGACGTCAGAGCTTGCAGGCAAGCCCGGGTCTAAGACCCTGAGCGGGTAGGGCCTAGGCAAGAATTCCATGTGGCGGCTTGTGTACCGTTGGGGGGAATTGTGTCACCCTTTTTGTTTGCGGCTTTATGCCAATGGGGAAACGATGAGTACCCAATTGATGTGATGTTGTGCTAGATGCATACGCTATAGGGTGCCTTGGGTGAAACTCGGGTGGTTGCATACATGTTTGCATAAGTAGGCCCCTTTTTATATTATATGCTCAACCTGTAGAGAACGTGTATGATGTTTGAGACATCCAAGCTTGTTCTTAATGCACTTCTTGTTTATATTTGTATTTTGCATACAAAGTGCTGACTTGCAGGTTGGAGGGTTCCCCGGGGTCCGTTAGGGGCGGCCGGGAGGAGATGTGTTTGTTACACAGTTTGAGGTCAGCCTTTTCTGACCCATGTTACTAATAATTTCTACAGGGCAAGGATTGCAGGCAGGAGCTAGCTCGCCGGCCAGAAAGGCCTAAGCCTCATGAAGTGTTAACTTTTGTAGTAGCTCTACTCTTTATGATGTTGTATGTTTTGATGCCCTTGGTGACCAGCTTCCATGCCGAGGTAGACTAGGAGTGCTTATGCACTTTCATGATTGTTGTATTATTTGAGTTTGGACTCTCTTATGCTGTAAGGCCATAAGGCCATCTTTTTATTACTCTTGTAGTGGTGGATAACTTCTAGTCTTGCTTGTGTTTTTGCTGTGTTGTGCAAAGAGTTTTGAGTGTGGGTAGTTATATCATCTTATAATACTAAAGTTGTGGCGTCCGTATGTTGTGGGGCCCCGGCCGGACCCATATTATACAGTCATTACAGGGGAGGTGTTACAATTTGGTATCAAAGCGAGGTTAGATTCAAGGTCAGTGCATAGAGAAGTTATCCACATAAGAGTAACGCGGGACCATGAGTGTCCTTATGTTTAAGTCTTGAGATTAGAGACTGATCCCTGGCAACGACCGTGCTAGGCGGAGAACCCAGACGAGTGGAGCCTTTGGCGGAAAGGGTGGTTGTCGGACATGGAGACCGGCACATGAAGTATTTCCTGAGTTTACATCCCCCGTCGTTCGAAGGAGTTGGTACACCAACGGATGCAGAGGATTGGTGGGTTCGAATTCAAGAGCTTTTGAGTGCGGCAGAGATGCCAGAAGAAAAGAAATCTGAGTATGCGGCGTTCATTTTGGAAGGAGATGCCAAGTTGTGGTGGGTGAGCCATAGAGGCCGCCAGTTTCCTGGACGCACTCGTCGATGGAGGAATTTGGGGATGCTTTTCTAAAGAGGTACATTCCCGTTTCTACACGGTTGGCCCTTCAGAGGCAGTTTCTGCACTTAATGCAGTGAGACAAGACGGTGGACGAGTATGTGCAGGAGTTCACTCGTTTGGGTCGTTACGCGGGAACGACTATGACAGATGATGTAGAGAGGGATGACCTCTTCTACCAGGGGCTGAGGGAGAATCTGAGGCAACCCCTCATTTCCATGAAGAGAGCTGGTTTTAATGAACTAGTTGAGGCTGCCAGGATATTGGAAAGTGATCTGGAGCGAACCCAACGTCGTAAGGGTTTCGCTCCCAAGCAAGGGGAAGGGAAGCCTCCCCAATCCCAGGGAAATTCTGAAGGGAGTAGGTGGAGGAAAAAGCCTCACACTTCCAGGTCTGGTGAGAAGAGCAAGTGGACGCCTGGAGGTTCTCACTCTAGGGGACCGCCGACGTGCTACAACTGCGGTAAGGTGGGGCACATAGCTCGTGTTTGTCGTCAAGGAGGAGCAGAGCAAGAGGCAAGGCAGGAGCAGACTGTGCGCTCCGGCCCTAGTGCCGTAGAGAAAGGGAAGATGGCGGAGTCAAGCGCTTCTCGGTTCCAACCGGTGCAACCAAGGGCCTACAATCTTGGACAGCAGGAAGTGATCCGCCAAACCGATGTGGTGACAGGTATGAAGAAATTTAAGTTTAAATCTTGTGCTCCATACTTTTAGACTTTTATGTGTGATGTCTATGTTGTAGGCTTCGTATTAGTTTCCGGATACCCCGCTAGGTTATTGTTCGATACGGGAGCATCACACTCCTTTCTTGCGGAGAGCTTCGTCCGGAGAATAGGAGTTGAGTCTTTCTTGGCGGATACGGAGCTGAAAGTGCGCATGCCCAATGGGTCATCCATGACCACCGGGGCCAAAGGGCGCATCTGTTGGGAGCTGGATGGAGTTGACTTCATTTTGGTAGCAGCAGTTTTACCATTAGTTGAGTTTGATGTCATTTTGGGCATGGACTGGCTTGTGGAGCAGCGCGCCAGTATTGATTGCCTATCTAAGGTAGTGACCCTAAGGAGCAAAGGCCAGGCGGAAGTCAAATTTGAGGTCCTTTATGGAGTGGCCTGTTCCCTGATTTCGGCCAATAAATTGATGCGGGCGGTTAACCAGGATGGTGTAGCGCTGGTAGCGTTATTGGAGGTTCGTCTCTCCCAGTTGTCTATTGAGGAAGTGCCCGGAGTGGCAGAGTTCAAGGTTGTGTTTCCAGATGAACTTCCTGGAGCGCCTCCTCGGCGGGAGATCGACTTCTCGATCGAGTTAGTACTAGAGGCTAGGCCGGTGTCACGTCCTCCATTTAGGATGGCACCAAAGGAGTTGGCTGAACTCAAAGTACAATTGCAGGAACTGTTTGAGCAAGGGTATATTAGACCAAGTTCTTCGCCGTGGAGCGCGCCGGTGTTGTTTGTAAAGAAGAAAGACGGTAGTATGCGGCTGTGCATAGACTACCGAGAGCTGAATAAATTGACCGTTAAGAATAAATATCTGATTCCTCGGATAGACGACTTGTTCGACCAGTTGGTGGGGTCGGTGGTGTACTAAAAAATGGACTTGAAGTCAGGCTATTATCAGCTGCGAATTCAGGACGAGGACATACCCAAGACTGCCTTTGGTACGAGGTACGGACACTTTGAGTTTACGGTGATGCCATTCGGGCTGACGAATGCGCCATCTGTGTTCATGGACATTATGAATCAGGTATTTCGGGAATACTTGGATTCTTTTGTGGTTGTCTTCATCGATGATATCTTGGTGTATTCCAAATCAGAAGTGGAGCATGAGACCCACTTGAGAGTGGTCTTGCAAGTGTTGAGGGAGAATCAGCTGTATGCAAAGTTTTCAAAGTGCGAGTTCTGGTTAGCAAAGGTGGCGTTTTTGGGCCACGTGATTATTGGGGATGGGGTGGCAGTAGATCCAACAAAAGTGGAAGCCATCAGAGATTGACCAGTTTTGAGGACCGTGGCGGAAGTCCGAAGTTTTCTTGGACTAGCCGGGTATTATAAGAGATTCGTGGAGAATTTTTCGCGGATAGCTCTACCCTTCACCTCACTCACTCGTAAAGATCATAAGTTTGTGTGGACTCAAGAGTGCAGTCAAGCATTTGAGGGACTGAAGGAGAGACTGATGATGACTCCAATCCTAAGTCTACCGCAAGGGACCGAGGGATTTCAGATCTTCAGTGACGCATCGGGATGCGGTTTGGGTTGCATTTTGGTGAAACATGGCAAGGTGATAGCTTTTGGGTCTAGACAGCTGAAGGCTCATGAGAGGAATTACCCCGTCCATGACTTGGAGTTGGCAGCGGTAATTTTTGCGTTAAAAATATGGCGACATTATGTGTACGGTGCAAAGGTGGAGATCTTCACGGATCGTAAAAGTCTGAAGTATCTCTTGGATCAAAAGGACTTGAACATGCGACAACGCAGGTGGGTTTAGTTTCTTGGAGACTACGAGGTGGCGATTCAGTATACGCCAGGTAAAGCCAATGTGGTGGCGCATGCCTTGAGTAGAAAGTACTCGGGGCAAGGGAATTGGATCAAAGCTCATGATGAGCGGTTGTTACGGGAATGGGAGTCCCTTGGTTTGGAATGTGTTGTGAGAGGCGAGTCCAGCGTGGCTCGGTTGAACTGGATTGAAATACCGAACAACTTGTCCGATCGCATTCGGGAAGCGACTCGGTTGGATGTGGAGTTTCAACCATTTGTGTTGGAGGCTCAAAAGGGCGAGAGCAGCGCCTGGGAGATGATTAATGGGATTCTGAGGAAGGACGGAAGGGTTTGTGTACCGCAGTTTGGCAAACTCCATGAGGAGTTGATGTTTGAGGCTCACTTCACAAAGTACTCCATTCACCCGGGCAGTACAAAGATGTACTTGGATATGAAGAAATCTTTTTGGTGGCCGGGCCTGAAGCGGGACGTAGCTTTGTATGTGAATCGTTGCCAAACTTACGCCTTGGGGAATGCCAAATGTCAGAAGCCGGGCGGGTTCCTGAAGCCCCTTCCAATCCCTGAGTGGAAATTTGATGACATCTCCATGGATTTTGTACATGGTTTGCCTAGATCGCAGCAGGGTAATGATGCTTTTTGGGTGATCGTGGATCGCTTAACCAAGGTAGCCCACTTCATCCCAAATCGAAAGGAGGACAACGTGAAGAAGCTGGTGGAGTTGTATGTTCGCAACATTGTGCAACTACATGGGATTCCTAAGAGCATAGTCAGCGATCGAGATGGACGGTTTACGTCCAAGGACTGGAGATTGGTTTAGAAGAGTTTGGGCACGAAGCTAAAGTTCAGTACGACGTTCCATCCTCAAACTGATGGGCAAATTGAAAGAACGAACCGTACTATGGAGGATATGTTGAGAATGTGCATTATTGACTTCGGCAAGAAGTGGGAGGATCACCTCTTCATGGTGAAATTCGCTTACAATAACAGTTATCAAGCAAGTATGAAAATGATGCCATACGAAGCTTTGTATGGGAGACGGTGTCGAACACCGATGTCTTGGACAGAGGCGGGAGACAACAAAATTTTGGGAAAGGAGGTGGTAGTTGACGCTTGTGAGTTAGTGCGGACCATTCAAGAGCGTATGAAGGTAGCGCAAGACCGACAAGCAAAATACTTTAATGCTCGTCACAGGAAGTTGGAGTTTGCGGTAGGCGATTGGGTCTATTTGAAGATCAAGCCGTTCAAAGGCATCTCACGGATTCGCCGACTCAAGAAGTTGAGTCCAAGGTTTTTGTGGCCTTTTGAAGTTGTTGAATGGGTAGGAGAAGCAGCCTATCAGTTGGCGTTGTCCACGGAGCTGAGTGGATTGCATGACGTCTTCCATGTCTCCGTCTTGAGGAAAGCCTTGGTGGAGGCTAGCATGGTGATCGAGCCTGCATCGGTGCCGATAGAGGAAGACTTGAGGACGCGAGTCCTTCCAATTGATATAGAGGATTCGGAGACTCGGCAGTTGCGGAATAAAAAGGTTAAACTCGTGAAATTCCGATGGGACAACTGCGGTCGTGAGGAGATCTCTTGGGAGCGAGAACAAGCCATGCGAGAAGAGTATCCAGAGCTCTTCAAATCAGGCACCATTTAAGCGTTGTTTCCTTTTGCTTTGTAATTTTGGGACGAAATTCTTTTAAGGGGGGAAGAGTTGTAACACCCCAAAATTTGAGAGAGGGTCGACCAGCGTTTTCTGGCCAAATTTGGTTTCTGGCAGGGGGCACACGGCCTGGGACACGGGCGTGTCCCAGGGCGTGTCAGGCTGGAGTCGACGACTTTACCGCATAGTCGACATTTTGCGCTCGACGAAGTGTCGAGACAGGGCACACGGCCTGAGACACGGGCGTGTCTTAGGGCGTGTTGAGCCCGTGTCGACAACCGGCCCTGGGTGTCGACATTTTCGCTCGACGATGTGTCGAGACAAGGCACACGGCCTAGGAAACGAGCGTGTCCAAGGCCGTGTCAGTCAGTCGACGAACTACTCTCGACGAAGTTCACTCGACGAGTGTCGAGTGTCGAGACAGGGGCACATGGCCTGTGACACGGGCGTGTCACAGGGCGTGTCCCGCATGGTCGACGAACTTCGCTCGACGAATTGTCGAGGCAGTGAACACGGCCTGGAGCCCATGCGTGTTGAGGTAGACACGGGCGTATCCAGTACCCGTGTAGTTCTCGGGTTGTTTTCGGGGCTGTATCGATGGAGGCACACGACTGACCACACGGCCGTGTCAGTTGGAACACGGGCGTGTCAGGTCAAACACGGACGTGTCGGATGCCCGTGTGCTGTTCCAGGCGCGTCGGTTTTGATGGCGAATGGGGGACACGGCCCTGGACACGGGCGTGTGCCAGGCCGTGTTCGGCCCAGTTATTTTATTTTTCAGATGGATCGTGGCCGCTCTTTCCCTTATTTTGGGATCTGATGGTCCAGGACTGCTCTTGGGGAGTTAAGTCCGAGAATAGGGTTGGAAACCCACATTCTTCTCCAAGCTTTCTCTTACTAAAATTTTAGAGAGAAGGGAGAGCAAGGAGGAAGGTGAAGTTGAGATCCGGCTGTTGGAGAGGCTTCAGTGCTCCAAATCGCGAGCCGAGTCCAGATCCGTGGAGGCTAGACCATTGCGAAGGTTTTCATCCGGCTATCTTCCATGGCTAGGAAGAGGAGTCCAAAGGTAACGACACTTCTCCTCTCGGTTTTAGGATGCATGTTTTAGCATCTCTTCTTTTCTAATTTTTGGGCACCAAACTCTCAAATGAGAGGGGTTTGGGTCGCCAAGGTTCAAGAGGAACCTCCGGGTCGATTGAGTCCATCCCCGATATGTTTGTATTAGAGATCCGCTCCGTTAGTGGATTAAGCATGGTAGGTGAAGCCGTAGTCGCGACCGTTAGTCCGACTCGGTGATGTTGCATACGAGCTTTAAGGATTTGTAGAGATACTTTGCGGCAAGATGCCTTTTGTGATGTGGTGATGTTTTCCCCTTTTTCTCGAGTAAGTACGTGTAGTCGGAACCGGACAAGGTTAGCTCCTCAATGGCGGTAGATGGTTTCCTTGGTGGACAAGGTTAGCTACGCATGGGTGGTAGATGGTTTCCTTGGTGCGCGGGAATGCTGCAGTACAAATGAGGGACTAGGGTGGAATTGTCTTGGAAAGTGATGTGCCAAGGCGTGGCTGTGTCTCCGTGGTCGGCTGGCTATCCCGTGACGTACACGTCATGTGTGGAGGGTGTCTCGGCGAGACTAGTCCCCTTCTGTGAGACTGACGAGAATGCCAAGCATGGGGGCAAGCCCGGGCAATGAGGCCATGAGCGGGTGGGGTCCAGCAAGGCTTCTTAGAATCAGTCAGTTTTTGTTTGTTGGAATCCTGACATGAGACGTCAGAGCTTGCAGGCAAGCCCGAGTCTAAGACCCTGAGCGGGTAGGGCCTAGGCAAGAATTCCATGTGGCAGCTTGTGTACCGTTGGGGGGAATTGTGTCACCCTTTTTGTTTGCGGCTTTATGCCAATGGGGAAATGATGAGTACCCAATTGATGTGATGTTGTGCTAGATGCATACGCTATAGGGTGCCTTGGGTGAAACTCGGGTGGTTGCATACATGTTTGCATAAGTAGGCCCCTTTTTATATTATATGCTCAACCTGTAGAGAACGTGTATGATGTTTGAGACATCCAAGCTTGTTCTTAATGCACTTCTTGTTTATATTTGTATTTTGCATACAAAGTGCTGACTTGAAGGTTGGAGGGTTCCCCGGGGTCCGTTAGGGGCGGCCGGGAGGAGATGTGTTTGTTACACAGTTGGAGGTCAGCCTTTGCTGACCCACGTTACTAATAATTTCTACAGGGCAAGGATCGCAAGCAGGAGCTAGCTCGCCGGCCAGAAAGGCCTAAGCCTCATGAAGTGTTAACTTTTGTAGT
The DNA here is from genome assembly GCA_039583875.1 of Platanthera guangdongensis. Lineage (NCBI taxonomy): Eukaryota > Viridiplantae > Streptophyta > Magnoliopsida > Asparagales > Orchidaceae > Platanthera > Platanthera guangdongensis. The sequence continues at coordinate 46,169,881 of CM077165.1, forward strand.
AGCTCTACTCTTTATGACGTTGTATGTTTTGATGCCCTTGGTGACCGGCTTGCATGCCGAGGTAGACTAGGAGTGCTTATGCACTTTCATGATTGTTGTATTATTTGAGTTTGGACTCTCTTATGTTGTAAGGCCATAAGGCCATCTTTTTATTACTCTTGTAGTGGTGGATAACTTCTAGTCTTGAGTGTTTCCGCTGTGTTATGCAAAGAGTTTTGAGTGTGGGTAGTTATATCATCTTATAATACTAAAGCTGTGGCGTCCATATGTTGTGGTGCCCCGGTCGGACCCATATTATACGGTCATTACAGGGGAGGTGTTACATTACATGTTTTCCAAACCTCGGCACCCAGGCCGGCCATACATGAATAAAAGAAAACACTCAAAAATTAGGCCTTCGAGGGCCGGCTCAGCAACATGGGCTTTAGCCCGCTATTTACCACTCGGCTGCGCAGCACCTGCAAGCACAATCCACCGCAACAGTGGCAAACCAAAGCAACGGTCAGCCATGCTGACCAAATTATAACGATCCCGCCCCCAACTCAGGGCGGCGATGCTCCTTCCCTGCACTTTATTAACACAACCAAGCAGTATATAAATACATTGCATCACAGGCGTTGGCACGCACGGCCACACGCCCCGTGCTATCAGGGCACATTCTCGGTGAACACGGTCTAAGCCCGCCGACTCACCACAATCCCCGGGACGGTAATCTCTCGTGAGCATTTGGTCTTTCTGGCCACTGCCTAAGACCCTCCATCTATGCCAATGGTAAGTGCCAAGTCACTTTAGGTCTTTTTAACCGAACGACATAGAGCGGGTACGGTTCTGCCTGACCCGTTGCTCACACCGCAACGTTAATTTAAAACATATGCACGGGTAAAACTCTCCCGAGTCCCCAATCTTTTACAAACATCACATAACCCAGTTATGTTCAAGTTGGCTCTCAGGTCCACATGATGGCAGAACCACGCGTCCGCCCAGTTTTCCGGGTGTACCTTGGAGTTAATACCCAAGGCTCCCTGTTGCAATCTCCTCGTAGAAAACCCGAAAAACAAACATTCACACGGAGTCTTCTCCGGCCACTTATGCAATGCAACATCGCCGATCCAGACCAACTTGTCCGGGTAGGTTTAACACATCATGCCTATATCCGTTCTCGATTATGGACTCTACATGTACACAACAGGGACTATTCATGTCTACCCAAAGGAACGCCTCAAACTCACCGCAAACTCGCGAGAGCAGGCTTCCCTATGCAAAAGAAGTAGAGCTTCACATGCTCAAGTAGAGAATCGTTACCCTAGCGTTCTTCCTTGGCACCATGGGAATGTAAGCGGATGAAAAGCACCGCACTCTCCTTGCCTCCGTAGATCCGAAGTCGGTTCGCGATTTGGAGCTCCGAAGCTCTGCCGGTGACCGGATCTAGGCTTCTTCTTCCTCCTTTGCTCTCCCCTCTCTCTAGACTTAGAAAGAGAACCACTTAAGTGAAATGAGGGTTTCAAAGGCCCAATCACGGTTATATCCCAGTAGGAACAACCCCCATCCGTCGGATCCCAAAATAAGGAAACGAATGGCTACAATTTGTAGCTGAAAAGTAAAACCTGGGCCAAACACAGCCTGCGACACGCCCGTGTCCCTCATTCGCTGTCAAAATCAACGCGTTACGAAAATTACACGGGTCCCGACACGCCCGTGTTTAACCTGACACGCCCGTGTTCCAACTGACATGGCCGTGTGGTTGGCCGTGTGCCCCCATCGACACAACCCTAAAAACAACCCGAGACTCACACGGGTCTTGGACACACCCGTGTCCTATTTGACATGCCCGTGTCAAACCCGAACATGCCTGGGCTCCAGGCCGTGTTCACTGTCTCGACACTTCGTCGAGCGAAGTTCGTCGACCACCCGACAAGGCCTTGGACACGCCCGTGTCCTAGGCCGTGTTCCCTGTCTTGACACATCGTCGAGCAAAAATGTCGACTCCCCGGGCCGATCGTCGACACGGGCTCGTCACGCCCTGAGACACGCCCGTGTCTCAGGACGTGTTCGCTGCTCGATAATCGTCGACTCCAAATTTCGTCGACCTCGCGGCCAAATCGTCGACTCGATCCTGACACGCCCTGGGACACGTCCGTGTCCCAGGCCGTGTTCCCCCTGCCAAATACCAGATTTGGCTCAAAACGCCTCCCGTCGCTCTTTTGAGTTTCGGGGCATTACAACTCTCCCCCTCTTAAAAGAATTTCGTCCTCGAAATTTCATAAAGAAAAGAAACATAAAACTTAAATGGTACCTGAGTGAAACAACTCTGGGTACTCCTCAAGCATAGTCTGCTCTCGCTCCCAAGAGAGCTCCTCTCGACCGCAATTGTCCCAACGGACCTTGACCATCCTGATCTCTTTATTGCGTAGCTGCTTGACTTCCGAGTCTTCAATACGTACAGGCTTGACCTTCATCGTCAACCCACTATCAACCGACACTTGATCGACCGCGATCACTTGGGTAGGCTCTTGCGCCGCCTTCCGTGGCACCGATATATGGAATACATCATGTAGACCACTAAGCTCCACCGACAGCTTCAACCGGTACGCTGCTTCACCAATCCGCTCCAGAACCTCAAACGGTCCAAGGTACCTCGGGCTTAGCTTCTTCAAGCGCCGCACCCGTGAGACACCCTTGAACGGCTTGATCTTCAAGTACACCCAATCGCCAATAGCGAACTCCATGTTCCTGTGCTTGGCATTATAATACTTATCCTGGCGGTCCTGAGCGATTAGCAACCTCTCCCGAATGGTTCTCACCAAAGAAGTAGCATCCTCCACCTCTAATCGCTTATACAACTTTGATTCACCCGTTTCCAACCAGGACAACGGCGTGCGACATTTTCTACCACAAAGGGCATCGAAGGGCGCCATTTGAATGCTCGCCTGGTAGCTATTGTTATAAGCGAATTCCACCAAGTATATGTGATCTTCCCATTGTTTTCCAAAGTCCAGGACACACATGTGAAGCATGTCTGCCATCTATTTACGGATGAAGGGCTGTGCTAAAACTCAGCTTTGTTCCCAACATCTGCTGCACCAGCCTCCAATCATTGGACGTGAACTGCCCATCTCGGTCACTCACGATACTGCAGGGCACACCATGAAGCTGTACAATATTATCCACATATAACTTTGCCAATTTCTCAACCGGATCATCCTTCCTATGCGGAATGAAATGCGACACCTTCGTTAGACGATCTATGACCACCCAAATGGCGTCGTTACCCTTTTGCGACCTTGGCAACCCGTGCAGAAAGTCCATAGTAATGTCGTTGAACTTTCACTTCAGAATAGGCAAGGATTTCAAGAATCCTGCCGAGTTTTGGCATTCCGCCTTCACCAAGGCACAAGTTTGACACTTTGCCATGTAGAGCGCCACATCCTTTTTCAATCCTGGCCACCAGAACAATTTCTTAACATCGCGGTACATCTTCGTGCTCCCCGAGTGAATTGAGTACTTGGTATGATGCGCCTCGTACAACAATTCCACCCGTAAATTGTCCACGCTTGGGACGCACAGACGACCGTCTTTCCAAAGTAATCTGTCCTGCACAACGAATTGGGAATTTGACCCATCCAGGGCCTCTATCATGAGTTGCTTCATGTGGACATCCATATCCAATGCCTGCCGAATCCGATCAGCCAGGTCATATTGGACTTCAGTCCAATTCAATACTGCTTCAACACTTGATTGCTTATCGACACAAAAGATCTCCAACGCCTCCAACTCCCGAACCAACCGCTCGTCATGGACCAATAGCCAATTAGCTTGAGCTGGGGCCCGATGACTCAACGCGTCCGCCACCGCATTTCCCTTACCAGGCATGTAATGGATCTTGAATGTATAGTCCCACAGGAACTCCATCCATCTACGCTGCCGCATGTTCAGATCTTTCTGATCAATCAAATACTTCAGGCTCTTGTGGTCGGTGTAGATATCAATCTTCACACCGTACAAATATTGTCTCCACAGCTTCAAGGCAAAAATCATGGCCGCTAACTTCAAGTCATGGACCGGATAGTTCCTCTCGTGCACCTTCAGATGTCTCGAGCCATATGTTATAACACTTCCATGCTGTAACAACACACAACCCAAACCACTGCCCAAAGCATCGCTATAAATCTCATAACCTTCGGTCCCACTCGGCGAACTCAACACAGGCGCCGTGGTCAACCGACATTTCAACTCCTTAAAAGCTCGCACGCACTGCGGCGTCCAAATGAACTTCTTCTCCTTCCTCATCAAAGTAGTGAGAGGTAACGCTATCCGCGAGAAGTTCTCTATGAAGCGCCTATAATAGCCGGCAATCCCCAGAAAGCTCTGGACTTCCGCTACCGTGGAAAGCTCAGGCCACTCTCGTATCGCAACAATCTTCGCCAGATCCACTGCAATACCTTCCCCACTCACTATATGACCGAGGAACGCCACTGAGGACAACCAAAACTCACACTTCGAGAACTTGACGTACAATTAATTCCTCATTAGCATCTCCAAAACCAAATGAAGATGCCTGAAGTGATCTTCCTCACTCTGCGAGTATACCAAAATATCGTCGATGAAGACAATCACAAAATGGTCCAAGTACTCCCTAAAGGCCCTGTTCATCAAATCCATGAAAACTAACGACGCATTCGTCAGCCCAAACGGCATGACCGTAAACTCGTAATGCCCGTAACTTGAACTGAACGCTGTCTTAGAGATATCACTCTCTCTTATCCTCAGCTGATAGTAACCAGACTTGAGATCCAACTTAGAGTACACCGTCGACCCGACCAACAGATCAAAAAATCATCGATCCTTGGGATTGGGTACTTGTTCTTTTCCGTTAGCTTGTTTAACTCCCGATAATCAATACAGAGTCTCAAGCTCCCGTCCTTTTTCTTTACAAAGAGGACCGGTGTGCTCCAAGGCGACGAACTTGGACACACAAACCCTTGCTCCAACAACTCTTGAAGTTGCACTTTCAGCTCCGCCATTTCCTTAGGCGCTAGTTGATATGGAGATCGTGACACAGGCTTCGCACCTAGCACTAGCTCAATCATGAAATCTATCTCCCGTTGAGGCGGGGCTCCAGGAAGATCTGCGGGGAACACATCAGGGTACTCAGCTACCACTAAAATACTATCCAATGTAGGCTTTGGCTTTGCAACCTCCACTAGTGTAAAGAACAGCTCTGCACCAGCACGAACCGCCTTCACCACCTGAAGAGCAGACATCAATGTCTTGCTCGACCATTTTAATCCCGTAAAAGTCGTCTCACGACTTGCTCCCAACTTGACTTCCTTGCGACCGCAATCAATATAGCTTGCTGCTCCGAGAGCCAGTCCATGCCAAATATAACGTCAAACTCCACCAACGGTAGTAACGATGCTTGCAGATTGAACTCTTGATTCCCAATGCGAATATTAACACCGCAGATTTTATCCGTGCGCATCGAACACCCATTCGGTAACAGCACATCCAACTTGTCCTTTGCCATCGAAGAAGGTACTCCGATGCGCGATATGAATCCTTCAGACAAGAAGGAGTGTGAAGCTCCCGTATCAAAGAGTGCTCTCGCCGAAAACTCACAAATCAAAACAAATCCTAAACAAGCAGTAGTAAGGTAACATACGCATAACAAGTATTTAAAGAAACGTAACTTGCTACAAATTAAACCGTACCTGTCACAACATCCGCTTGTTTGATGGCCTCCTGTTGGCCAAGATTATAAACCCTTGGTTGAGCCGGAGCATAATGGGATGCAGTTGACTCCACCGCTTTGCTCTTCTCTTCATAAGTTGCTCCCGGCTTCCTCTCGGACTTGGGACGTCCGCTCCAACAGTTACGGGCAAAGTGCCCCGGCTTCCCACAAGTGAAACATGCACCCGGGGTCCGACCCGTAGTTGCCCTAGAAGCACCGAAAGAAGGAGCAGGACCCGAAGTCCTAGCCTTCTTAAAGAACCTTTGATAGTCGGACTTTGAAGTAGTCGGCACTTTGAACCCAGACTTCTTATCACCAAGGCTTTTCTTCAGGTTGGACGTTCCTCATGTCCTTCTCCAAGGACCGGGCCGTGTCGACCAAGGTCAAGAAACCCTGCGTCATCTCCCCGAGAGTAGTTGCCTCAAGTCATCTCTTATACCTTCGTAGAAACAGTTGGTCTTATGCTCCTCATCCACGATGGTAGAGCTAGCATACCGACCCAACCTAGTAAACTCGTGGAGATACTCATCCACGCTACTCTCTCCTTGTAACAACCTCTGGAACTCATTCTCCAAAGCTATCCTCTGAGTCGAAGGGAGGTACCTAGCCAAGAACAGTCTCGAGAACTCCTCCATCGAGACATCTGTAAGTTGCCTTCCTCTCAAAAGATGCAGCTCCAAACCCTCCCACCACAGCCTAGCATCTCCATCCAACAGGAATGTAGCTATAGTTGTCATCTGCCACTCCTCCGTCTCCATCGCTGTCAAGACTCTCTTCACACGGGAGAGCCAGTCTTCAGCCTGAGATGGGGTTCCCAACCCTGAGAATACTGGAGGATTAAAGCTCATGACATGTTTGAGCTGTCTCTCGGTTGCCCTCCTTGGCACCAACGGCTCCACTACTACCTGCTCCACTCTTCTCGACTCAACCTCTGGAAGAGGTACCTACTCCATCGCAGGAGTGGGCTACTGCATTTGCCTTGCAAGCTGCGCATTGATCATGACAAACACTGGTTCGGCCACCAATCGTATGGTCTCAACCGATGGAGGTGTTGCAGGAGCATCATTTGGTGCACTACTAGCCTCAGAAACTCGGCGTTCCGACGGCCCAACACCGCTTCTGGTCACCTATAGTGGTGCAAAACACCGTTAAACGACCAAATAATATTGCAAAATGCAATTATAGGAACACGCCGGTTCCTCAAACACGTGTATTTTTCATTCCTAAGTGGACATTCATGGGTTCTTTTGCTGTTATAACGATGACGCACACACATGTGCTCACCACCCCTTAAAAGAATTCGTCCACGAATCCATTTTAAGCCTGACCAAAACCAGTAGTCTGATACAAAATTGTAACACCCCCTATCCGTCGCATAGTATATAGCAGTAGGTCCGGCCGGGCCCGACGCCATATACCACAGACAGACTGGGTGGTTACTCAATGGAAACCATCCAACGAATCCAACGTCCTTCACAGAGCACTCTAGCGGAAGCAATTTAAAATTGTTGCATTAATAAAGAACCCAACACTATCATGAATGTCCACTAATATGCCAAAAGGAATGAAGTACAAATACACAAGTATTGGCCTTAAGGCCTTAAGGCCTTACATTTGTTCTCCTCATATTACATGTTTTCCAAACCTCGGCACGCAGGCCGGCCATACATGAATAAAAGAAAACACTCAAAAATTATGGCCTTCGAGGGCCGGCTCAGCAACTTGGGCTTTAGCCCGCTATTTACCGCTCGGCTCCGCAGCACCTGCAAGCACAATCCACCACAACGGTGGCAAACCAAAGCAACGGTCAGCCATGCTGACCAAATTATAACGATCCCGCCCCCAACTCGGGGCGGCGATGCTCCTTCCCTGCACTTTATTAGCACAACCAAGCAGTATATAAATACATTGCATCACAGGCATTGGCACGCACGGCCACACGCCCCGTGCTCTTAGGGTACATTCTCGGTGATCACGGTCTAAGACCACCGACTCACCACCGTCCCACGGACGACAATCTCTCGTGAGCATTTGGTCTTTCTGGACACTGCCTAAGACCCTCCATCTATGCCAATGTCAAGTGCCAAGTCACTTTAGGTCTCTTTAACCGAACGACATAGAGCGGGTACGGTTCCACCTGACCCGTTGCTCACACCATAACGTTAATTTAAAACATATGCGCGGGTCAAACTCTCCCGAGTCCCAAATCGTTTACAAACATCACATAACCCAATTATGTTCAAGTTGGCTCTCAGGCCCACATGATGGCAGAACCACGCGCCCGCCCAGTTTTTCGGGTGCACCTTGGAGTTAATCCCCAAGGCTCCCTGTTGCAATCTACCTCGTAGAAAACCCGAAAAACAAACATTCGCACGGAGTCTTCTCCGGCCACTTATGCAATGCAACATCGCCGATACAGACCAACTTGTCCGGGTAGGCTTCACACATCATGCCTATATACATTCTCGATTACGGACTCTACATGTACACAACAAGGACTATTCATGTTTACCCGAAGGAACGCCTCAAACTCACCGCAAACTCGCGAGAGGGGGATTCCCTATGCAAAAGAAGTAGAGCTTCACATGCTCAAGTAGAGAATCGTTACACTAGCATTCTTCCTTGGCGCCATGGGAATGTAAGCAGATGAAAAGCACCACACTCTCCTTGCCTCCGTAGATCCGTAAGTCGGTTCGCAATTTGGAGCTCCGAAGCTCCACCGGTGACCGGTCTAGGCTTCCTCCTCCTCCTTTGCTCTCCCCTCTCTCTAGACTTAGAAAGAGAACCACTCAAGTGAAATGAGGGTTTCAAAGGCCCAATCACGGGTATATCCCAGTAGGAACAACCCCCATCCGTCGGATCACAAAATAAGGAAACGAATCTCTATGATTCGTAGCTGAAAAGTAAAACCTGGGCCGAACACGGCCTGCGAAAAACCCGTGTCCAGTGCCGTGTCCCTCATTCATCGTCAAAATCAATGCATTACGAAAATTATACGGGTCCCGACACGCCCGTGTTTAACCTGACATGCCCGTGTTCCAACTGACACGACTGTGGAGTTGGCCGTGTGCCCCCATCGACACAGCCCTGAAAACAACCCAAGACTCACACGGGTCTTGGACACGCCCGTGTCCTATTTGACACGCCCGTGTAAAACCCGAACACACCTGGGCTCCAGGCCGTGTTCATTGTCTCGACACTTCGTCGAGTGAAGTTCGTCGACCATCCGACACGGCCTTGGACATGCCCGTGTCCTAGGCCGTGTTCCCTGTCTCGACACATCGTCGAGCGAAAATGTCGACTCCCCGGGCCGATCGTCGACACGGGCTCGACACGCCCTGAGACACGCCCATGTCTCAGGCCGTGTTCGCTGCTCGACGTTCGTCGACTCCAAATTTCGTCGACCTCGCGGCCAAATCGTCGACTCGAGCCTGACACGCCCTGGGACACACCCGTGTCCCAGGCCGTGTGCCCCCTGCCAAATACTAGATTTCGCTCAAAATGCCTCCCGTCGCTCTTTTGAGTTTCGGGGCGTTACACATTGCTTCACTTTCAACAAACTGATTTGCATAAACAATAAGATCCCCATAGGTTTCAAACTCCTTTACAATAACTTCAAATTTTAGAGGGCCTTCCCGAAGTCCTTTCATGAAAGCAACTATATAGAAGTCTTGACCAACATCAGTAATGTCAAGAGTTTCCTTTTTGAATCGGTCGATGACATGAGCGTTAGACTCATCATCTCCTTGCTTGATCTGAAAAAAGCTCCTATGTCTCTCTGTAACACCCCCATCTGTCGCATGACATATAATAGAAGGTCCAGCTGGAACCCGACGCCATATATCACAGACAGTCGGAAGGGTTACCAAATGAATATTCAAACTATCCAATTAAGACTACTCGTCCTACATAGAGCATTCTAGCAGAAGCTTTTAAAGTTGAAAGAACCCAAATCTTAAATCCAATACATATGAATGTCCACGACCACAACCACAGGAATGAAACCCAAATACACTGAAAAGGTACATGGCCTTATGGCCTTACAAATGTTCACTTAATAAAAACATGTCTTACATACATCGGCTCGCAGGCCGGACACACATGATAAAAGTAAAAATAACTATTCTACGACCTTCGAGGGCCAGCACAGCAACATGGGCTCCAGCCCGCTATTTGGCACTCGGCTCCGCAGCACCTGCAAGCACATTCCACCGTACGGTGGCAAACAAAGCAACGGTTAGCTAAAAGCCGACCAAATTATAACGACCCCGCCCCTAACTCGGGACGACGATGCTCTTTCCATGCAAATCATTATCCCAATAAAATAATAAAGCGAAACTATATATTTCACCACAGGTGTAGGATCGCACGGCCAAACACCCCGTGCACTCAGGGCACATTAACGGTGAATCCTGTCATTACAGCATCTTCACCACCACCCCCAGGATGGAAACAACATGTGAGCATTTAGCCTTTCTGACCAATGTCTTAGGCTCCCGACTATGCCAACGGCCAGTCCACGTCTTCGGGTCTCTCGCACCAAACCACATAGCCTAGGTCCAATTCCACTTGCTCGTTGCTCACGCCACATATACAATTTAAGTCCTACGCGCGGGCCAAGCTTCTCTCAGATCCCAAAATTTTCCAAACAATCTCATAACCCAGTTATGATCAAGGCCGATTCCCAGACCGCCAAGTTAGCAGAACATGTTTCCGCTCAGTTTTCCGGGTGCGCCTTGAAGCTAACCTCCAAGGATCCCTGCTGCAATCTACCGCGTAGAAACCCGAAAAACCCAAAGCACGGAGTCTTCTCCGACAAGTCATATAAAATGCAACATCACCGATCCAGACAATACACGTCCGGGTAGGCTTCACACATAATGCCTATGCCCGTACTTACGATTCTGGACTCTATATGCAACACAAGGGGGACTATTCACATCAACCCCAAGGAACACCACGCACTCACCGCACACTCGCGGGAGCAGGATTCCCTATGCAGAAAGAAAGAGCTTCACATGCTCAAGTTGAGAATCGTTACCCTTGTAGTCCGTTTTGGCTTCATGGAAAAACTACACGGACAGAACTCTTCGCAACGAACTTTCCACCACGGATCCGCTCTCAGATTTCGAAATGGTGCTCCGATACTCCGCCGGCGGCCGAAAACCTCCTTCTTCTTCCTCTTCTCTCTAACACCTTGGAAAGAGAAATCCTTGGAGAGAAATGAGGGATACTGGCCATGTCACTTGACACGCCTTCAGACACACCCGTGTCACAGGTCTTGTACTCTGTACTCAACGATCGTCGACCGAAATTTGTCGACTACACACCCGACTGCTCAACCCGAGCATGACACGCCCTGGGACAAGCCCGTGTTCCAGGCCGTGTCACCCAACCTGAAACCCAAAGTGGTCTTTGGGGGTGTTACATATAGAACTAAAGAACTTCGATTTGACTTCTATCTATTCATATGGCCTCGTATCATCAACACGAGTGTGTTGGAACTCATTCCGTTGAATTTCGAGGTCATATGGTGGATATGACTATTCCTCATAGAGCATCGCAAAAACAAGATGTTTGAATATCGAACAAAAAACTCCGATTTGACCCCGGCCAGTGGTCTTGGATTCGTATGGTCAACACAAAGTCAACGGAGTTCGTTCCGGTCATTTTCGATAATGATAGGTCAAACCGTGGCAAAACGAGCATTACGGTGCACCAAAAAGCGCGCACACAATGATATTACTAAAATACCTCAAAAGTGACGTGACACTCGATGGCTCAGACCTGCTTTGACTTTGACCCACATGAGGGACCCATCCCATGGTTGACTTTTGGTCAAACTTCCTAAAAATACAATTTTTCCTAAGGGGATTTAATTTCAAAAGTGCCCCCCACTTAGCCCATCACCAACGACATCATGGGCCCTCTTATGGGCTCTGATTTCTCACTATGCAGCCAAGGAGTTGGTGCTTGGGGCAAAGGAAAAAGGCCCATCTCATTCCTCCTCCTCTCTTTCTATCTCTCCCTCCTTCCCCAAGCCCAACTCCAAGCCTCCAAAGGAAGACACCTAGTTGTACTTCTCCCCAATCAGAAGGTGCCATTATCTCCTTGAGTTGGTTTGGGTTGTACAAACACCAAGCAAAAGAAGAAGGAACCAATACAAAGCCTCCACGTCCCCTATCCTCTCTCCAAGCCAAGCTCCAACCAATAAGAGACTCACACCCTGATTGTACTTCACCAATCGAGGGCTGACATGTGACCTGTACATCTGGGGAGTAAACCCTAGAAGGGTTAGATAACCTCACCTTAGTATGTTTAAACAAGAAGGCGAAGAGGAGGGAGGGGATCTCCCCTCCCTCTATATAAAGGACATCACTCACCAATGGATTGCACTTTTATCTCCAAGCTAAAGAGAGCATAGCCATCACCCTGTCGGAGCTTTGCTTCGCTGGAATCCCTCCTCTCGAGCTCCACCACCCTCCACTGTCATTAATGGTGGACCTCGTCGAGAGCTCCTGGAGAACCCAAACAAGGTGGATACCTCCTCCTCTCCTTCTTCCCTACTTTTCGGACGTATCACATGTTAGGTCTGACGGCTGAAGCATCACCATGGCACCACCATTCTTGAAGAATAATTGCTTTGTAAGCACTTTTCCGGCGGCGGTCGGCGGCGCCAGGCTGCCGGACCACCGCCGAAGGGAGCGCTGACCACTGACAAGTCTGCTGAGGGGCGGATACATGGGCGACGGGCGGCCAGCCGACTGCGGGTGGTGGGGGGGAGGACCTCATAGGCATGATTTCAGTACAGGTAACGACTTTCCGTGGGGAAGAACAGATAAATTTATAAATTTTTATAAAATTTATAATTTTATAAAATAAAAAGGATATTTTAATTATCTGAGGCTAAATGAGAGATCTAATGAAAATCGTTTGAACATGAAAAATGTTTCCATTGAGGATATCTAGCACTCATTAAAAAATTGATATTTTTCTAACACAATTTGGTCTTTTTAAAAATTAAAATAGTGTTTATTTGGCTAATTTTGGAGACCTAAAATGCTCCTAAAAATATGATAAAATTTTCAGTGATATTTGAATCCATGATACACACTTTATAATGATTTGGAGAATTTTGGTTATGCTTTGATGTTTTTAAGCATTTAAGATGATGGATTTCATTTTTGGAAATTAATAGATGCTATTTCCTCCAATTGAAAATCTCTTAAAATCATATATTTGATTTGAAATTACTAAAGACATTGCTGATGGAGACGACAACCCCCAACATATTGAAGATGATGACGGCGTGGTCGCGAAAGACCTTTCTCTGTCTCCAACCAATGATTTGCGGCGCCATGGTGACAATGTGGAGCGACGCAAGACGACCAACGAATGGAGAAAGCCAATATCATTTTATTTAAATCATTTGCTCTTATGTTTGCAATGTTTTTTTATCATGTAATGATTAAAACATTAGTGTGTTTTATTTTTTTTTATGTTGGGCTGCATGTAGCCAAAGAGTGATGTAAAGCCTATATAAGGCTAAGTTGTTTCATATTTTAATTAGAGAATGAATAAGAAAAATTAAACCGTAATCTTTTGAGTAAGATCCTCCTTCCTATTATCGTTGGCCGCCCCCCTCTCCCTCTCCCTCCTTGGAATATTTCGGCCACCACTCTCCTTCTCCCCTCTTTGGCCGCCGACCAACTCTCCCTCTCCTCTCTATTTCGACCTCATCTCTACCACCTCCTCCTTTTCTTTTCTCTCTAAGGAAACCCGACCTCTTCCTCTGCATACCCGACCCCCTATCTCCCTCTTGAGAACTCGGCCAACCTAGCCGACCACCTCCATAAAACCGGCCACCTCCACCCTCTCGGCCGCCCATCTCCACCACCAACCCGAGCAGCTCCTCCAAGCAACAACACCGACCAGCCCCCCTTCAAGGAACCCGGCCACCCTCAATCTCCCCCAAAACTGACCACCCTCATCCTCCCTAAAACCAACCACCAACAAAGAAAACCAAACAACCCTCATCCTTGAAGAAATTGGCCAAGGTGTCAGGATCTTCCTTGTGAGTGTCAACTCTAGCGTGAAGCGACGAAGGTGGACAAGTTCCTCTCCCTCCGGTGTGACTCTGGAGGAGCCATTGAAGAATGATCCAAGTAGAGAAAATCAGAGTCATCCATTTCGATTGGGTAATGAAAATAGTTCTACTTTATGTGATCTTTCCCTCTTAGATTAATTTCTGTGGTGGTTTTACTTTAGCGTTAATTTTGATAGCATTGGAATCATCGTGGTTATCTTTCATTTGCTTTGTAGTTTCTTCTTTGTTTCATTTACATTTGAGAGGTTTGGCGAACCTTCGCTTTCTTTTGTTGGGAGAGATCTACCTTTTCCAAATTGAGTTTTATTTAGTAGATCTCTTTTGGTACAACACCGCTCGTTCGGACCGGTTGGATCCTTTTAGCCGGAAAGAATATTGGCCTATAGCCTTTGTTCTATCCTAAGTGGTTTGGCTACCCGTACATTAGCATATAATTGGTAAAGTTAATTAACGTGGTGCTGCGTAGAATGATTTTGCGAGTGTAGAACCGGATCGTATAGAGGCATACATGTTTGTCCTTAGATCTATTCAGTGTCAACGTACAATCCTGCATCAATTTGACATCAGAGGGAGGTTCACGTCAATTTCCTAATTGACACCCTGCCCCTCTTATTAGCACGTCGACACACACTTTGTATGCCCGTTTATTTACCAAAATTAGAAAAACAAAATTCCTAGTCTGCCAATAGCTGCCTAAATTTCTTATTTTCTAGCAAAAATCAAATTTTTTTTAATAATCTTCAATTTATTTCCTGTAAGAAAACAAAAAAAAATATTTTTTTACCCAAGTTATTAGGCGGGAACAGGTCCATCTTTCCTAGTGTTTAATGGTTCAGGTTCCTTTTTCATTGCTTGTGCACACGTTTCGAGTAGATTTTTCTGTCCCATCACCACTGAATATGGCATATGACGTATATGCTGCCCGGTTAGACTATTCATATGCTAAGGAGATGACTAAGCACACCTCAGCCTTGCTTTCCGGCCATCCCCACACGTATTCTCACACTGAGAATGAGATACTAACGTATGATTGTTATGGGAATTCGCAAAAATTTAGGGATTGGCTTAAGAGGGTAGATATTTACTTTGATTGTCACGAATGGGATGACCACCAACAGGTTAACATCGCCCGAATGAGATTAGTAGGTCAATCCCGCGTGTTCTGGTACAACGAAGAGCTTCGTGTTGGTTATCATAAACATTCATTGTCGCACTGCATAGCCTGCTCTCGGATCGATTTAATCCCGCCTACCTTCGCCATGCTGACACCAAGCCTATGAGTGAGTATCATTATGTCGCTATTTCCATACCTGCCTTTAAGAATGACTATAAACCAAACACCCAGACCGAGCGACAAATAACTGATGATTTGGCTACCCTTAAACAAGGGAATAATTCGGTCTCGGATTATATGTGTCTTCTTTAGGATATGATGGTTAGGAGTGGTGTGAACGAGTTTCTAGAGATCACCCTTCCTTGGTTTCATAAGTGGTTAAGCCCCAACATCCAGGGTAAATTACTACGTTATGGTCACACCGACCTAAACACCACTTTTAATATGGTATTGGAAATTGAGAAGCATCGCCTTCCTAGGAATAAAGCTCACTCGTGTCAGACCGGAAAGGCCATATTAGGACCACCACCCCCCGTTAGGGAAAACTCGCCTAATAGGTCATTTGATGTGGACTCGATAGATGATACCACTAGGGTTATGCCTCCGTTAGCCTCGATATCTAAGCCCCTTGAGATAGAAACTGATGCCCATGAGGATGCTGATGTAGGTATGATATTTCTTGATCCTGAGGATGACCCCGTAGGTGAGAGTATTCCCTTCATGTGCGATAGAGTCCGATGATTCTGATGAGTCTGAAATTGAGGGAATACCTAGTGACTTAGACGATGATGAATGAGATGATGATAGTCTGATCTATGAGAGTAGTACATTGCCTATTACTAGCACGACTAGCATTGTGACTGATCACCCTAGTATTGAGAGCCCTCTCCAAACTACGATCCCCGTCGTGTTAGAGCCTACAATTACACCTACTGATATACTTGAGATATCTGAGGAGCCTGTGAGTGAGGATTTCCTTATTATTATTTATAACCTTGAATTAATGGATGTCCCGACTGATTGGGAAGACTCACCTTATGAGAGAAGGTTATGTTTGGATGATTTTAGCGCTGCGAACCCGAACGATTGCTATTTGATGTTATCTCCATTATCTGAAGTTCAATATGAATTAAAATTTTCGTGGGTTTCGATTTTGCCAATTTTTGAGGCCTATACTGATTTTGAATTGGATGTCGTATCTAATGTGTTGGAAGAATTTTCATGTAAGAGAGATATACTTTTGGAAGACGTTATTGAAGTAGACCTGGATGAGCGTCCCTTGATGCTGTCTCCGTTGCGAAAAATTGAATATGATTTTGATTCTCTCTCGGTTTTAGTTTTACCGACTCTCCCACCCGATCTGTTGACTCGTTTAGTGGGCCCTTTAGGACACGAGTTTGGTATGTTTGATATGTGTCGTTTTATGTTGCCAACCCTGCGGGCTCCTCCTTTGGACATGTCTTGTCGTACAAGTTCTAGTCAGTTGTTATATTTTTTAGCCGGTCTTTTCACTGCGCCTCCTGGATTTAATTTCATGTCATATTTGACTATTCATTTCTCTGCATGTCCGGCTACGGGTCTATCCTCGTCTGTTTCTGATTCTTTGGCTATTGTGCCTCTGGATGTGGTGCCTCCTTCACATACTTATATACCACACCCGATCACACGCATTTATCCACCGCCTTATTATGACCCTCATTTCCACACGTTAGTGACCACAGTTAGGCCCCATGAGTTGTATCGCTCGCACATATTTTCACATCCGGGAGCGTCCAACTCTGTTATTTATGATGAGCAGTTCTCCTTGGCATATCTTCATGTCAAGCGTGAAAATGATGAATATCAAATTAGAACTGCGACTTTGGAGCCATTGAAAGTCATCTTTGATGTTAAGGCTCCCGTGCCCCCTGACTTAACCCCTATAGCCTCTGTATTCAGGTTGAGACACGTAGCACATGGGTTCACACCTCACGGTAGCAAGATATTTAGGCGCACTTTTAAGAAATTACTCAATAAAGTCGTGTCTTATTATTATTTATATTCTTGTTGCTCGCCGAATGAGATCGTGCACGGATATAAAGCACAATTGCCTTTTGATTTGATATCGTTACCACTGTATTATAAGACAAGTCAACTCGCACTACTTTATGCCTCTCATGCTCAAAAAATTTATAAGCACATTAGTGAAGCGCTAACCATACAAATTACATTTTATCAACTCCATGCTAGCTTACATAAAAGGGCATCTCACTATACTGTTGGCGATTTAGTTTTGGTGCGTCTCGTCCCTGAACGGTTGCCTTCGGGCACTATAAAAAGATGGAGAGTTGGCGAGCTGGGCCTTTTTTGGATATTAAAGAAATTAGGAGAATACACATATCATTTTAAGTTATCCACTGATTGGAGTATTATCCCTATTTTTAATGTTTCTGATTTAACGCTATATGTTTCTCCACCACTTGAAATATCTGCCTGTCTGTTTAAGTCAACTTTGTTTTCTTATGATTTGGGTAGTGAGCTTGTGCCTGAATCGCTCTCTTCATCGGTCTTCACTGGAGGTACGTTGGTTGTTGATGTAAAAATTTGTTCTCCTTTATTGCCTAATGCTTTTCCGAGGTTCTCCAGGACATCCTTTTTGCATGACAGGATACTCCAGGTTGAAGTGCTCTCATCTCCAAGTGATGATGTTTGTCGCTACGTGTTTCTTTGGGATGATGCTCTCCTGCACTGATACTTTCAGATCAACTCATCGGTGATGAGTAATGTTGAGCGGGGGAGGATTAATGGAGACAACGACCCCCAACATATTGAAGATGATGACGACGTGCTCGCGAAAGACCTTTCTCCGTCTACAACCAATGATTTGCGGCGCCATGATGACATTGTGGAGCGATGCAAGGCGACCGACGAATGGAGAAAGCCAATATCATTTTATTTAAATCATTTGCTCTTATTTTTGCAATGTTTTTTTATCATGTAATGTTTAAAACATTAATGCGTTTTATTTTCTTTTATGTTGGGCTGCATGTAGCCAAAGAGTGATGTAAAGCCTATATAAGGCTAAGTTGTTTCATATTTTAATTAGAGAATGAATAAGAAAAATTAGACCCTAATCTTTTGAGTAAGATCCTCCTTCCTATTCTCCTTGGTCGCCCCATCTCCCTCTCCCTCCTTGGCATATTTCGGCCACCACTCTCCTTCTCCCCTCTTTGGCCGCCAGCCAAGTCTCCATCCCCTCTCTATTTCGGCCTCCTCTCTACCACCTCCTCCTCTCCTTTCCTCTCTAAGGAAACCCGACCTCTTCCTCTTCATTCCCGACCCCCTATCTCCCTCTTGAGAACTCGGCCAACCTAGCCGACCACCTCCATAAAACCGGCCACCTCCACCCTCTCGGCCACCCATCTCCACCACCAACCCGAGCAGCCCCTCCAAGCAACAACACTGACCAGCCCCCCTTCAAGGAACCCGGCCACCCTCAATCTCACCCAAAACCGACCACGCTCATCCTCTCTAAAATCGACCACCAACAAAGAAAACCAAACATTCCTAATCCTTGAAGAAATCAGCCAAGGTGCAATGATCTTCCTTATGAGTGTCACCTCTGGTGTGAAGCGATGAAGGCGGACAAGTTCCTCTCCCTCCGGGATGACTCCGACGGAGCCGTTGAAGAATGATCCAAGTAGAGAAAATCGGAATCATCCATTCTGATTGAGTAACGAAAATATTTCTACTTTATGTGATTTTTCCCTCTTAGATTAATTCATGTGGTGGTTTTACTTTAGCGTTAATTTTGATAGCATTGGAATCATTGTGGTTATCTTTCATTAGCTTTGTAGTTTCTTCTTTGTTTCTTTTACATTTGATAGGTTTGGCGAATATTTGCTTTCTTTTGTTGGGAGAGATCTACCTTTTCCAAATCGTATTTTATTTTGTAGATCTCTTTTGGTACAACACCGCTCGTTCGGACCGAGTGAGTCCTTTTAGCCGGAAAGAATATTGGCCTTTAGCCTTTGTTCGATCCTAAGTGGTTTGGCTACCCGTACGTTAGCATATAATTGATAAAATTAATTAACGTGATGCTACGTAGAATGATTGTGCGAGTGTAGAAGTGGATCATATAGAGACATACATGTTTGTCCGTAGATCTATTCGGTGTCAATGTGCAAGCCTGCATCAATTGCTCGATGAAGTTTGAGAATTTACGAGCATTCTTGCTAATATTGGATTTTAAATTATACTCATGTTACCTTTAAGGATAATTAAAACAAATTTTTCCTGTCAAAATGTCTTCTACTTTTATAAGAGATTCTCGATGGTAAAAAACATGCATTGGAAATGTGTGTGTGAAATTTTGAGGCATTCCTGACATTTTGATATATTGATTTAGCTGATTTTATTTTAAAAATGCTAGAAGCTATGTGAGACCTCAAAATAATTTAAAATAAGCAGAGACTATTTTAAATAATGTTAAAGGCTATGTAAGACCTTGAAGTAATGAAAATTATTTTGAGGAGCATGTATTTAAAGCTACTACCGTAGTTTGGTGATTTGGAATATGACTTATTTTTAAATATAAAAATAAGTGTTTATTCGAGGCTTAATGAATTATTGAAGCTCAATCGAATCTCGAAATGACTTGAAGAATTCTTGAGGTTTATATTTTAGCAATTTCAACCTCGAGTTTTGGTTTTCTCGATTTCCATCTCTTTGTTGCATACAAGAGGTTTAAATCAGAAGAAAATGATATTGGGTTTAACATAGAAACTTGATTCACCCTGATGCGAGCAATTAAGGTTAAGAGATGTTGCTAAACCTCTTGCAGATATTTAGCTCTCAGGAATATTTATAACGAGAAGCAAGTTATTATAATATGGTTATAATCCCTAAATATAAGTCTGATTAAGTCGTGTTTAAGAGACGCAACTGAATTATTATCGGATCTTAATAATGAGTGAAATTCAAAGAAGCCTCATAAAAACTAAATTGGAACTAAACATTCCTCCTAAGAATGGAGATGGAACCGAGCTTATCTCCTATGAACGGATATGAAACAGAACTTGCCTCCTATGAATGGGGATGAAACTAAACTTGTCTCATATGAATGAAGATGGAACAGAACATCTCTCCTGAGAATGGAGATAAAACTAAACTTGCCTCTTATGAACTGAGGTGAAACTGAACTTGCCCCCTGCGAATGGAGATGGAACTGAAGCCTCCTGAATGGAGTGATTGGACTATTAACCATTTTCTTTATGAGCTATTCTAGTATTGCATTGGTCCAGTTCCGTTATATATTTCAATTCAGTACTTTCTTTTCAGTACTACTTCGGTCTCGTACTGGTCCTGCTTATTTACTTTCAGTTCAGTTCATTTCCTTTAAGCATTCCTTCCAGTCTCGTACTGATCCTGCTTATTTACTTTCAGTTCAGTTCATTTCTTTTAAGTATTATTCCAGTCTCGTACTAGTTCAGTTCATTTCAGTACTTACTTTTCGTTCAGTACTTTCTTTTCAGTACTACTCCAGTTTCGTACTCACTATTTATGCATTTTTTTGCTGAATAATAGTAACTATACTCATTATTTATGTGTTTTTGTTGAATAATAATAAACCTTGTTGTGTTAATAATCCTATTTAAGTTGAATAACATTATGATTTATTGGTTTTAGCTACCTCCAGCTCATTCTTTGCCGAGACATTCTTTTTTTTGAATGCCTCAAGCTGTATGCAGTAGCAACCCATGTGGTTAGAGTTGGTTATTCCAGACTAGGTTATAGTAGTTGTCGTTTTCCCCCACTGTGTGAGGTAGTTGTTTTCGTCTCAGATCAGACTAGTGTTTTGACTTTATGGGGTCGTGTCAGGTTGTTGACGCCTATAACTTTTCATTTGTAGGTGTTAGACTACTTGCTGTCTTTAATGCTTTCAAATGCTGGTTATTTCCATACTTGATCGATCTATAGGAATGTTTTATGTTAGGATACATGTTAGACATTTTAAATATAAAAGCTGCATAGTAGCTAAACTCATAACATCCTTTTCAATTAAAAGTCATTTTATTTTGTGGATTATAAAACTCCTTTTCTACCTATACTAAATTTGAAAACTTGCACATCATTAACATATTTGTTGGGTCATCAAACTCATATTTGATAAAATGAAGTAAGATATGTTTTTCTGCTAAAAATATATTTTCTTACTCATGGACTAGATGATCACTAAACCGAGGGACACGGTTTCTTAAGCTCTAAATTTAAATTTTGTTCTTAAAACATAAAACTTGTCCTTTTTATATATAAATAAATAAATGTGTAATTTTTTGCCCGAGCGTCTATAGTAGTCCTCTACACGGCATGACGCAACGACACATATTTTTCTCTAACTCTGATAACATATTAAATGTTGAGAAAATGTGGGTCATAACATCGGGTCCTGCCAAAAGAGTTCTTAAGTCCGCAAAAGAAGAAAGTTTTTCTGACTTAAAGAACTACTTTTGGGAGGACCATTTCTTATTTTGTATCTACACAGACTAGATTGTGAGAAGATGTGTCTTAAGCGAGAAAGGTTTCCAAATTATGTGGCACTACCACGAAGGACCAATGGGTAGTCATTATCAAGTGAACCAGGCCCCAAGAAAGGCACTAGAGGTGGGCTTCTATTGGCCCATGCTCTTTAAAAAGGCTCACACCCTTGTGAGTACTTATGAGCTGCCAACAATCAGGTAATATCTCCCACCAGGACGAAATGCCTCAAAATATCTTTTCAGAATGCAAAATTTTCGACCTTTGGGTATTGATTTTGTTGTTCCTCTCCCTCCCTCTTTTAAAACAAATACATTCTCGTTGTGGTCGACTACGTATCAAGGTGGGAAGAAGCGTAAGCTCTCTCAACCAATGATGTGAGAGTTGTCATTAACTTTCTTAAAACATATTTTCTCATTTTGGCAAGCCATGCGCTATCATTAGTGATAGGGGCACTCATTTCTACAATAGTCAATTTGCTAAAGGTTTAGTGAAATATGGCATCACACATAAGCTCTCCAATGCCTATCACCCACAAACGAGTAACCAAGTTGAAGTTGCAAACCGTGAGTTGAAGTGGATCTTAGAAAAAATAGTTCCTGTTAATAAGGAGGATTGGGCACTTAAGCTCAATGATGCGTTCTGGGTCTATCAAACGACGTACAAGACTGCCATTTGTTGTACACCGTATTGATTGGTTTATAGCAAGGCTTTCCACTATTAGGTTGAGTTAGAGCACTACGTATTCTGGGTGCTTAAATTCTTAAATCTAGATTCTACTTTAGCTATAGAGCATAGGAAGTTTCAATTAAATGAACTTGATGTGTGGAGTGTGAATGCCTACGAGAGCAAAAAGTTTTATAAAGAACGCACCAAGTATTACCACAATAGAAATATTAAGTTTCCCGAATCATTTTTGTCGGGCGATCTCGTCCTCTTTTATAATTCTCCTCTTTGCCATTTTTCGGGAAATATAATTCTCAATGGTCCGACCCTTTTATTAATAAAGAAGTCTGGCCCTACGAGACAATTCTCATTTCTCATCGCGAAAAAGTCTCCTTCAAAGTAAATGGGCGCTGTCTTAAGCTGTATTTTCTAGGAGATAACTCGAATGAGAAGAGTGAATCATTTATCCTTCCACCGGTAACTTAATCGCCAAATGGGTCATGCTACATGACCTTAAACAAAATGCTTCTGGGAGGCACCCCATAGTTATCTTTCTAATTAATTGTGTTTTTGTATTAACATCTTTTGTAGGGTTTTTATTGCGGCATCCTCAACTTCACTAGTAGGGAAGCCTTCTTTCCCATCTTTCCTCTTTATCTTCATTCTGCTCTCTTATTTTTGTAAATTTAGATTTGAACTTTTCTTTTTTATCTTCATACTTAGCTTTAAACATTATGGACAATGTTTAACTTTAAGTATGAGGGGATCTTTCCTATATTTAAAAAAATTCAAAAAATTTAGAAAAGTAGAAAATATCAAAAAATAACCTTTAGTAAACTTAGAAGCATGCAAATGATCTAGGAATTTTATTTAAATTAGTTTTAGCCTTTTCATACCGCATCTAAAATCTTAATCATTGTTTGCCACATTGTGTCTTTCCTTCCTTTTTTGTAGCCCCACTTGTCTTTCACCAAAGCCAGGTAGTCTACCCATGTTGAATACTTAAATTATTTTTGAGCTTTGACTTTATTGCTAGTGCGTTTCTTTTTGTGAAGATAGTGTAAAATTATTATTGTTTTATCTTTTTGCTACAAAAGAAGGAAATGTTTAAAGTAAGAAAAACAGAAAAAATGAAAAATGAAAAATTGTGAAAAGAAAAGAAGAAAGAAAAATTGAAGCAAAATTGATGAAAAATGTAGAAAAGAATTTGTAAATTTTAATTACTTTCCAGCATAATTACTTTTTGCAAAGCTCACCCCTTCTATTTAAGTGTGTAAAAACACATTGTGTTTATCTTTTGATTATTGTACCCTTAAACCTAAGCCGAACAGTACGGCTAATTAAAGTCCTATTGATTCATGTTTCATAATTTTTCTTTTAATATAATAGTGAGAAAGTAGATTGGGTAAGTCTTTAGGTAGGAATATTGAATTTGGGCTTAAATTGATATGATTATAAAATATCGTTAAGACATTTGTAGCAACTCAATGTATTTTTTGTTAGTCACTTTATTAGGTTTTTAATTATATTTAAAATTTGGTATGAATTGCATTTATGATTAATGAAAATTATAAAATCTCGTGCTAAGTTTAATAATAATTTTCAGCCTCTTTTCAAAATTTCTCTACTTCTAATTTCGCATTGTACTGGTATTTAGCATGGTTATACGGTTTGATTAATCCTTTTTATTTTTGCTAACTTGTATGTCTTTACTTGGGGGAAGAAAAAATAAGAATGGGGTAATTTGATGAAGCTTAATTTAGCTTAATTTATTAGGGCAAAAATATTTATTTTCTTATTTAAATATATATACATTATTAATTTTGAGCTCTTAATTAGTTTTTTTATGAAATTTTGTTCTATCTTAGTTTATTTTGTGTTTTTCAGGATTTGGTCTAATTTTGCAGAACTTTCCAAGTACATACCCATAGGTCATGGCCGTGACTTAGGGCCTGTAACCCGATCTTGATGCTGTTGACGATCTCGAGCCCAATTCCAAAAGAAAAACATGTCATGCCCAGATGTCACAGGCGTGACCTATGGTCATTCCCCTTGTTAGCCAGGCGTGTCTTGCCAAGTCCTAGCATGGGAAAGCCATCACACTTTTCATCAAGTCGTAGCCCGCCTTGTAGTCATGACCATAGTCATGGGCATGATAGTGGGGCATGTCCCCCAATTCCAAAGCCTAATGTAGTCAAGCTAGATTTTCTCCAGGCAAAGTCAACTAAATATTACACGCCCCCAGTCACGGGAGTGACAGGGGACGTGTACTTCCCAAAATGTTTTTTAAAAATTCCAGCAGCTACTGGGGCCAAGTGTTCAATACTTTTGAGAGTGGAGGTGTTGTTCTTAGGGTATTTGAGTATTTCTCTCTTATGTTCATGTGCTTCTCTCTCTTATTTTCAAACTCTCTTTTTAGTTTTTCAAGCACTTTGTTAAGTACTTGTAATCTCTCTTCTCCTAGCAATAGTAGTGGTGGTGTTCATTAGCTTTTGTCACTTGTAACCTACTTTGGTTTTTTAATAAAATTAGTTCAATTCTCTCTCTTATTCCCCTTCTCTCTCTACTTTTATTTTCTTGCAATTTTATTACATATATTTCTCTTATCCCTCTATCATGATTAACAAACTCTCATTAGTATTCGATCAACATGATCCGGGAATGATATAATCAAGTTATGATCCTTAACTTCTCTTTTTCTCTTTGAGTAATCACTTTTGATTTACCCTTGATTTTTAACGTAGTGAAACTATATTATCGATATATAATTTTCATTCACATTTGCATGCCTTGTTAGTAGAGAGGCTCAAGTATGAATCTATCACTCAAGGGTAAAGAGTTTTTCATGCACCACTCGAGAGAGGATGATGTAAATCTCCCTAATTTGAGTCAAATCCAACAATAAGCTTCACAACGTAAAGCGAGCTTTAAGTACTCAATTTTAGAACGTGAGTTTGGTCAGATTTTCCTAAACTAAATTGGGCACTTCCTCGAGAGAGGTGTGTTCATGCATTGGGAACCTACACGGTCAAAGTATTTTACTCAAAGAGAATTATATTTTGTTATTTACTTTTTTTATTAACTTTATGCCAAGCTGATTCAAGATCGAGTACTAGTTCTCTAAACATAGCCTAAACCCTTTCTTACTTCACTTATTGGTTCACTCTTTAGCAAAGTAAAACAACTCAAAAATTTGATTGATAAGATAATAGTGAGCTCTTTGAAGTAAGAGTAATCGACTCACCCCAGGAAATACGACATTGATATTTTTCTTAAGTATCTTATACTATAAATGATAAGGTACACTTTACTTCATCAGATATGGAATTGGAGAACATCATTACCTTATTCTAAGAACTCTAAATTTAACTATCAAGTTCCTTGGGGACTTACCAGGACCGACCACTCCTGCCCCTAATGAGCAACTCCCTGACGGTCAATCAACAAGCATCTCCCAAGCTACTGGCTCGGGAATGCCAGACTCTTCCACTTGGACCACATACTCACCAAGGAAGTCAGCTACTGCCTGTTCTTTTATTGCCAACTAAGGGATTAAAGAGATCTCGAATTCACTTAGCTTCATAGAACACATAGCCAGCCTCACTAAGTGTTTCACTCCCTCCATAATCTTGCACAAGGTGTGGTCGTTTACTACTTTGATAGTGTGCCTCAAAGTATGGCCATAGTTTCTATGCTAAGATGATTAGTGTAACATCACTCAAACAACTAGACCCCTAAGAGTGGTTTTGTCATGACTAGGTCATGACAAAACCCTAGGAAGCCCAAGAAGGCCAAGTAATCCTAGGGATGTAGGTGAGACCACTATGGTCTGCAAATAGTAGATTTATGAACCCTAGTTTAAGATGATCATGGGGCGCATTGTAAGGATCATCTGAACCCTACGGGTCCATTGGAGTCGACTCAGGGTGGCCAAGTTGACCTAGAACTACTCTAGGCCTAAACTAGGCAAGGTGCCCTAACTAATGACAGTGTGCCCTAATAAAAGCCCAAGTGACCCTACCCGGGGTCTTTATAAACCTAAAGTGTGGTCAATGGGTCACTAAGGACCCATAGAAGGTAGCCAAAGTGGTTAAGTTGACCAAGGTCAACTATATGCCTAAATGGGTCAAACTAGCCTACTTATGGTCAATTGGCCAACCCCTAGCCAGGTGGACACCACCCATGCACTACTAACCCTAAGGTGGGGTCAATGGGTCGCCAAGGACCCATTGGGGTCAACCTTAGAGGTTAAGTTGACCTAAGTCAACTCTAGCCCCGAAGTGGTCAAAATGCCCTTACCAAGGGACAAGTGACCTCCAAGGTGCCAAGTCAGCCCTACCCAACCCTACCTAGGCCTTAAGGGAGATCAATGGGTCACCAAGGATCCATTGGGGGCAACCCAAAAGGTCAAAAAGACCAAAGTCAACCAAAGCCTACTTTGGGTCAACCTAGCCCAAATGGGCTAGCCCAAGCTCAAGCCTCCTCATGTGGCTTCTTTAGGGAATAATGTGCATGGATGGGCTGCAAATAGTCCTCCAGGTTGACCAAGTCAACTTGGTGACTAGGAGAGAGGGTGAGCTCCATTCCATGTTAATGGAGGAGAGAGAAAAGAAGAAAGAGGAGGGAATGAAGTGGCTCGGCCAAGGGGAGGCCAAAGGCCACCTTTAATGGCTGAATTCAACTCCCCTAGGGAAGGGGAGAAGTTTCCAGCCATTTCCCCGGCCACCAAAGGCCTGGTTCAGCCCCCTCCTCCATGGCCGAGCCTAGCCATTAATGGCTTTAATGGACATTGATAATCCAACCCCTCCTCTCCCTAACTGAGGCTTTAAACACCATCAGTGGGTCGAGAGAAGACTTTCCCAATCCTTACCTGAATAAATAGAGCCCCCCACTGTGCAGTTGTAGAAACCGAGCGGCCTCGCCTTCAAAAATGATTTCCCGGCGATCTTCTCGACTCCAGGCCGCCGACAAGGTCCTCCTCCTCTCCTTGCCTCATGGTTAGATCATAGCAATGCTTAGGTTCAAGGTTCAGGCTCAATTGAGCCCAAACCAATTTCTGGTTTTCATGGTTTTGGGCCGAGAAATCTTCTTGGTAGAACCGCCAGAATCCGCCCCTCTGGCGGGGGTGTCGCCGCCAGTCGATAGCCACCACCTCAATGGAGGTGTTGGTGGCGGTGGCCGACCGGGGAAGTGTCGGGATGGGCGACAGTGGCGGTTGGAAGTGGCTCCAGGCTCGGGCTATCTTAGCCGTTGGTTGGAGGTAGATGATGAGCCCAGGCCATTGGATCTGCGCCAAAATTCATGCGCCAGATTTGATAAGAATCATTTTAATTTCATTTTTATTTCGTTTCTATCACACTATTTACAATAGATGGTTTTAATTTTTAAAAATACTTAGGCTCCTATACTGAAAAAGTCACCAACAGTAAGTTTGTAGCCCTACGGGTCTACTTTAATTCAAAATTTATTTGAACCAATTTGGACCTCTGGTTGGACTAGGGCACCCATGTTGGTGGGACCTATACCTAGGGCTATCCTGAAATTAAAATGGGTGCCCACTCTTCATCCCTTGTCCAAATGACCTGAAATTTGGGCAGGGGGTCACCCTTAGCTTTACCAAGGCCCTTTCCAAAATGGGAATTGTTGGAGATACTTTGGCTATGGTTTTATTTTTTATTTAATAATATTAGGGTAATTTAATTAGGTGGTCTAATGACCTCCAAACCCTCCCAAATTTTGGTGAGTGGTCCCTGGACTCATGATATATCTCTGTATAAATTGTCACCTCATTTGGATGTGTTTTGGACAGGGAATGACCTACCCCTAATTTTTACCTTAATGAGGGGTTCTTAAGTAAAAAGTGCACCTTGAGGTTGAGTAGTCAAATCACCTCAACAGAGGCTAAGATTTTGACCACTAACTTATCATGAACGTTAACACCCTCATAGGGATTATGGTTGTGGTCTAGTATAGTTTTGCCCTAGGATCCAAACTCAAACCCTAAGGAGGGGCTTTTGAGTGTTGTGAAGGGCATGGGGTCAAATGCCCTTATGTGATCTTGCAATTTGGTAAAAATGATGCTAGGGTAGCCCAAGTCCTCTGATATGAATCTTAAAGGATTTGGAGATGGATAGACATCTCAAATCCCTAACCCTAGTTTAGGGCATAACCACCTTTTGTGTAGAACAAGCCACCAAAACTTACTAAAAAGGTGTGAAACTTAGGTAACATGGACTCTAAGTTAGATAGGACCACTGGTGAAGTTATTGGAATTTTATGAGAAATATTACTAGCACCCCCTTTGTTATATATGATGTGGCCCTAAATGATATTTTTTTTTATTATGATCACACTGTATATTATAGACTCATGAAATTTGGGCAGAAGATGTTTTAAGTTAAAATGATTATTCCTGAATTTTGTTATAAATTTTAGTTGAACAACTTTAGTACTTTCTTCACAAGTTTTAAAAGGTGCAATTATGGTCAATAAATCATTTAAAGCTATTTACTTATTGCAAAAATTGTGAAATTAGGTCTCTGATAATTTTAGGTCAATAACCACTTGGAGAAATTAATTCATGATTTTTAGATGATTATTTGCAGTATATACTTTACAAACCCATAATTTTGGGGATCTGATGTATAATTTATTCAGAGCTTATTTCCTGCTGAAAAATTGAGAGACACTGGATTTTATGTTAAATAGTCATATTGAATTTATCATAAATTTTGTAGAGCATTTGCTTGTCTAAAATGGGTACTTCATGTTCAAACTTGGATTTTTGGATTACTAGAATAACTAAATAAATTATCAGATAAATTAGGAAAGTTATGAATTTCTGGATTTAGGATAAAAATGTCATTATAGCCCTCCAATAATTATTATAGGGGCACTGAGTGACTATTTTGTGTACCTCCCATTATACACTTCATATAGCTTAGGTTGGTCTGCATTTAGTAAAATCGCAGAAATTGAGTTGGATTAAGAATTTGGGAACACAAGTTGGGGTTAGAGATTATGCTGTTTGGATAAACAATTGGGGGCATCTCTGGAAGATAGGTTGAGTAAAGTGTGGAGTTGGCTAGTGTTAGGAGGTGCTCGGGATCGATGAAAGATTGTCTTTCCCGTGGGGAGGAAGTGTCAAATACACTAGGGTTAGACTCAATACAACATCTAAGGAACTAGGAGTTGGTTATCAACCAATATAAAATAAGTGCCTTACGAAAGGGAGCTTTGGGCGTAATCCCATCGTAGTTTCTAGTGCCTTCGAGAGCCCTTCACGGGGTATACCTTGGGTAGTCTTGGGCTAACCTAAATAGTAGGTAAAACTGAAATGCAGGAGTAATTAGAAATAATCTAGGTTGCACTCACACTCACCAGGGTTGTGGGAGTTAGGTTAGGTCACTCGGGCAGTACACTCGGTGGATTTAGTGATGGGCAGGTTGGCCCGGCGAGCTTTGGCTCGGTTGATGTTTGTGATGGTCAGGTTGCTCGACGAGCTTTGGCTCGGTTGTTGTTTGTGTCGGACGGGATGGTCTGGGGAGCTTTGGCTCGGTGGTTATACATCAAGGTGGCATGTGCATAAAGTAAAGGTGGCGGGTCTTCGGTATTGGAGAGTCGATGCACTGATGCCAATACGTTGACTTGGCAAGTGTGGTTTAGCACTTAGCCAAGTAAAGTCCGGTGCGCCAGCCGACAAGAGTACACAGGAGATCCGCTTAGTGCACCAACATTGAGGCGTATGATAGGTCTGACTGGTAGTGCAATTACCAGTTTAGAGGTCTGCGAGGCCCAACCCACCGCTTTCATTTGCCACTACGGAGGTATCCTGGGAGGTTCGGCTCTAGAAAGGGGGAGCTAAAGGTCTGTGTACACAGAGTCGAGTGGGTGTGTTGCACTTGCATGTTCATAGCATGGCATAATTGTATTTCATAGTATAACCATTGCATTCAACCCTGACACCTATTGTATAAAGTGGTATGAGATGCTTTATACAATAGGCCCTGCAAAACGACCCCTTGGTTTATAAGTCGTGCGAGCGTGCTTATAAGTTAAGGTTTTTGTTTAGTAAAATATATATCTATGCTTGTTAGAAAACCAAAACCCTATCGTATAAATTGGTATGAGACTTTTTATATGATAGGAGCCCCGTAAAAGATCCCTGGCTTATGTGTTTTCATATAAGTTAAGGTTACTTTTCTTATTCAGTCCTTCTTACCTGCACCCTGTCTTATAGAATATAGAACTGCAAGATTAGTTCCGCCGCCATCTGCTTATTTTTCATTCTACACTTTCATGTCCTCTCCTCTCCTTCTACCTGCTCGGTGCCTAGGAGCCATGGGGGAAGGGGTGAGGGATGATAGGACTTAGTCTTCAGACTAACGGTTTTCAAACCACATCATTTTAGGGGACTGTGGAGCCCAACATGGAGGAGCAGCCCCGGAGGTCGACGCGCTTGGAGATGGGGCAGTCTAGTACTGGAGTTCAGACTGCAGGGACTGTGAGTCCCGATAGTTAGTAGTTTGTTTAGCTTTACTTCCACGCTGAGTTATATGTAGTGAGGATATTGATGTACCAGACATAAGCCTAAGGACTGTGATCGATTTTGGCCGACAGGATCGATGTTTTGTAGTGATGACCTTCCCGGGCATGAAGGTGTCACCGCAAAGCGGCGGTTCTGGGCCTAAGACCTCGGAGTTTCAAGAAAAAGGGGGGGGGGGTCTTACAATTAGGGAGAAAGCTAACTTCTCAAGGATGGGGTATCTGAGCTCGAATTTCCTTAGGACCCTGCTGACATAGTAGATTAGTAGCTTCCTCTTCCCTTCTTCCGAAACTAGGACTAAGCTTTCTACCTCTACCCGCACCCCGAGGTATATGGCTAGATCTTCTTCTTCTCTCGGGACCTGGAGTAGTAGAGTCTGTATAAGTTGCCTCTTCAATGCTCGGAAGGCTTCCTCGTACTTATAAGTCCACTCAATCTTCAAAATCCCCTATAACGCCTCGATGAATGGTGAGTAATTCTCCCCTTCCCTGGAAAGGAACCTGCTCAGCCCTACTGGCTTACTTGTCAAGCGTTAGATCTCCTTTGTATTTTTGGCGGACTCCAACTTTAGGATCGCTTTCACTTTGTCCAGGTTTGGCTCCATATCTGTGGGGGTGTGGAAATGACCCAATAATTTTCCTCAGCATACCCCAAAAACATACATCAAGGGGTTAAGCCTCATCATATACTTCGTCAGGTTGGCAAATATCTCTATCGGGTATCAGAGATGTGACTCGGCATCCCTGATTTTCACTGAACTCCCATTATACACCAAGATCCTAGCTACCATGAAGTTCTCGATGACCGCATGAATCACCAGGGCATCGCAGAATGAATCCTCATGATACGATATATCCTTGACCAAGAAAGTTATCTTCTCCTCTAGTGGTGGAGTCTGGGAGGATTAGGTGACACTCTTTCTACAGATGTTGTGGATGCTCCCCTTTTGGATGACCTTGGACCCTCCCCCTCTATGGATTACCCCACTCCCACCTTGGGTTATAACATCAAACCTTTCTTTGCATCAGTCTCCTTCTACATCTCCTTCTCTCCCTACTATATATAGCAAATATGAATATTACTATGACTGTTATTCCAGCGGGCCCCTCCTCCCCTCTCTCATCTCTAGGAACTCGTGGAGGTGGCTATAGCGTGACCTTCCTCTTGGTGGAAGTCACAATAAGGCAATACTACCCATCTCCCTCCTTCCCCCTCGTGTCACTTCTCTCTTCTTCTTCCTCTTCCTCGTCCAATCTCCATGGCCTGTAGGGAATGACTTGGAGTGGTCTCTGGTACGGTCATCCCTACCCTCATCAGAATTTGTTTCCTCCCTGACAACCTCCTCCACCCTTAGCAATACCACATCCCTGGCCTTAAGTTGGTCCTCCTGGCAGCCTCTAGGATTATTGATTGGCTGGTGGGTAGAACCTCCATCCTTTCTCCTTCCCTCGGGGGGTCCGTGAAACTTCTACTTCATTGGCTCGTCTCTTCTTCTCCCTTTATGCTACTGATTTCCTCTTGGTGTCCTTGCCTCGCTATTACTGACATTGGACATCCTTGCAATGAAATCCGGGTTTATCATCACACACTAAATTTCTTTTGCAGCCTCATCATTCAGCTCCTCAAAAGATAAAGGAGGATCACAAGAAAGATCCATTTTGAAGAATCCCTATTGTAGACCTAAGAAGTAGGGCAGTTGCAAGGTGTTCCCGGGAACCTCTTATACAATGGATTCTTCCTAGAAGCGATCTGTGTAACTAGCTAATGATTCCTCAACTCTTTGCTTTATCAAAAACAATGTCTTGGGTCCCTTATTCCATTTCTTGGATGTTGAAAATTGAAAATGGTAACTTCTATGAAGATCCTCCAAACCATAAATTGTCCGTGACGAGAATTGGTGACACCAATCTTAGGATTTGCTTGCAAAAGTGATGGAAAAACTTATATTTAAAAGCCTCAGTCATATGTTTGAAATAAACCGTGTCTTCAAACTACTAGACATGCTGAACTGGATTGTCCTTCCCTAAGTAATAGGACATAGCCAGTTCCATGAATTCTTCCGGCACTGAGCCTGTAGGATTATCTCACAGAAGGGGCTTCCCAACCCTCCTCGACTAGCTGGGGTTAGGTCAACTCGCGCGGCCGACTCGTCTGACGGACTCTCTCCTTGCAGGCTGGGGAAAAGAACATGCCCGTAATTGACCCGATCACTTTCAATTGACGCATCTCTTTCTCAACTCACGTGCCTGGGGCATCCTCGCCTAGTGATGGAGGTGCAAGCACCGAATTGATCGGTGTCGAGCACTCTCCTTGCAGGGTTAGTATGTCCTATAGGGACTCCATGATAACCTTTTGAAATTCAATGAATTTTCTCTTCCTCTCAAAGTCTCTCAAGTTGGGATACTTACATGAGTTGCCTCCCTACCCCTTATTTCCGACCAAGGGACTCACCCTAAAGTTTTTGTACAAGCTGTGGTCCATGCACACCACACCAAAAATGTTGAACCCAAAAACCTTGATTCAAGAGGAGTTCAGACCGATGAGCAACTTGTACTTACTTCTCCCAGGTTAGGACAATTGGCCGGTGACTTAAAACAAAGAGACTCCCTCACAAGAGGGTGGCAACCACAAATAGACCCACGAGCTCCAATGAGGAGGTCATGTCACACACCTGGAAGATCAAAGAGAGCTTCCCCTCCCAAACTAATGTTGAGCCCGGGCACACTAGATGATGTTCAAGAGGGATTAATGGTTATCAACAAAAGATAGTATGGGAACTCACAGTAACCAGGATTAGCCTTAGGCGGGAAAACCAAAAAAAGTAATCTTCCAAGGTGCCCAAGGGGTTCAATTTTTAATTTTCTGAAAATATACTGCGGATAATAGAAATTTGACTTTTAGTTATATTAAATACAACCCAAACTGGTTTGCCAATAGCGAAATC
This sequence comes from Platanthera guangdongensis, assembly GCA_039583875.1. NCBI lineage: Eukaryota > Viridiplantae > Streptophyta > Magnoliopsida > Asparagales > Orchidaceae > Platanthera > Platanthera guangdongensis. Next base: position 46,203,501 of record CM077165.1, read on the forward strand.
CCGTTGTTTGGAAAGGCTAACCTCAGTTTAATTAGAAATGACTAATAAGTTGGACTACGAGCATCGTAGGACAGCTGGGGTTACATTACCCTTACTCGCCCGTGGGTGGTGTGTGCCGAGTGAGTCCAAGACTCGACACTTGCCCCAAGATCTAGTCGAGTTCTTTTCAGTTAACCCACTCGCCCCTACTAACCCTTGCCGACTCCGGTCCTGCCACTCGTCAAATACATCGTTTCACAAAGAAGAAGTTTCCATTCACTTTCTACTACATCCACATTGTGCAACAATCGATAAAGAACACATTGTTGAAACTTCAGTCCAACTCAACTATATTACAAGGAGACCTAAGAATTGTATAACCCCATATCTGGCGTGTAGTGGGCGATAGGAACCAGATCAGCCAAATTCTAGCAGTCCGGCTCGCCCAAATGGGGCAGACCGTTTGAGGGGCGAGTGGAGCAGGTCGGCTCGCACTCACCCTAGGGGCTCGGCGAGTAGCGGGCGAGTGGAGCAGGCCGGCTCGCACTCGCCCTAGGAGGCTCGGCAGGCATCGGCAAGTGGGGATGGCCGGGCCCCACTCACCCAGGGTCGGATAGAAGTGGCAAGTGACACCTCCATCGAGCCTCGCCGCCCCCGGCGAGTGGAGGTTCCGGAGGGACACTCGCCCAGCCCCTTGTGATGTGTTTTTACCATTTCCCCCGCTGGTCTGTCTATAGCCTATTAGAATAGCAGAGTTACGCTGTTGGCAGACCGAGTTGGGCTGCACGTAGCTATTCAAAATAATGGAGGTTGGCTATTTGCAGGCAGTTTTCAGAAATCTATAAATAGACCCATGGGGGGTACCTCAGATGGCATGCTCACTTGTGCCGCGGTCTTCTTGCACTTTCTAAGGTATCCTTAGCTCAGTACTTGGTTAGGGAGGGAAAACACTATAAGATCTTCTGGGTGTGTGGTGGGACCTCCACGCCAAGCCCTTGGGTCTATTGTCACAACCCGCATTTTCTTGGTATTAATTGACTATCAGGGCGAGAGAAAATATGCGATCGTGATGCCATGCCATGCAGGGGACAACTGCCGACGTTCATGCAACTCTGTCCTTTCATTTATTTTTATAAAAGGCTTATGAATTATGTTTTAAACCATAGTTATATTATTAGGTTTGCTGATCGTGTCCCTTGGTCTGGTGGATCAAGTTTTTATAAAAGGCTTATGAATTATGTTTTAAAACATAGTTATATTATTAGGTTTGATGACCCTGTCCCTCGGTCTGGTGGATCAACTACTCCAAGATTGAGAAAGTATAGGTTTACACAGCGAAAATTTATTAAGTTTGTTTCATTTGTTATCCTAAGTGAGAATAAAGACTCAGCATAAACATCAATGAAGATGTGACTTCTAGATTTATTATAAGTAGGAAAACAGTTTTGTAGCTCTTAAAATAGTAGTTTGTTAGTTTAAAAGCATGATATGGAACTATGCTAAAATGCTATGCGAATAGAAAACAAGTAGTCTGAAAATTTGAAGTAACAAAATTTTTATCATCCAAAAAGGTATCTATTACAAAGGTATGACCTCCCTTTTATAGAATGGAGGAGAGAAGAGACATTATAAATAAGCAATGTGAGACTAATAATTATGTTGGAACCAGCTTTCTGGTCCCTCCTAAAGTTCGAAATAGGATGCATCCCACACGTAGTCTTCTTGAGCTATCCTCCTGACGTGAGTAAGAGACCTAAGAACATACCGAGGGGTCTCAGCTCAGAGGTCCCACCTCTTTCCCGGAAGAATTGAAGATCTTCCCCTCCCTAGCCAATACTGAGCCAGGTGCCTGTGAGGAAGACAGTGGAAAGGTTCAACAACCATCCCAGGCACCTTATCGGTTTATTTATATGCCTCTGAATCTGCTCTGCAAATATCCCTTTTGAACTATCCTGAAATGACCAAAACACCCTGAGTTGGGTCTGCCAATAGCCAAACTCCGCTATTCTGGAGGGCTATACGCAGACCTCCAGGGGTAGAACTGTAAAATTACCTAGGGCGCAAAGGTAAAATCCCCCTTGGGGGTAAAAAGGTAAAAACATCTTTTCTCCCATGCGGCGAGTGGGGAAAAGACTACCGGGCGAGACGACCTTCTCTGTCTGTCTCGTCGGCCTCTCGCCTTATAGGCTATCTCGCCGCCTAGAACCATCTCGCGCTAGCTCGACATCTCGCCTACCTCAGAGAATCCCCCATCCCGCCTCTTGCAGGTGGGCCTCCTAGTCTTACTCGCCTGTTTAATCCATCTCGCCAGCCCCTCCTTCTCGCTCATTGAACCACCTCTCGCGAGCCCAATATTGTACACAATTCCCGCTCTTTTCGAGGTTACCCTAACCTCGGAAAGATAAGTCCAACCGAGGCTCGTGACGTTGGGATTCGTTCATGAGAATCTTGGGTGGGTCCCCCCCACTGGGGCCTATAAATATGAGATCCCCATCTCTCCTTAGGGTCCCTTTTATATCCTCCATTTCTCCAATCCTCAGCATGTCTCACAGCCAGAGCTTTTGTGAGAGCCTCGCGATGGTGCGAAAACGAAATAAAGCCAACACGGCCGCCCTGTTCCCGGATTTGGGGCGTACTCCTTCCTCAGCTTCTCCCTCCTCCCGCCTGAAGAAGATGAAGGCCGTCTGCCCTCCCCTCTCGGCCGGTGCGACCTCCTCTGCCCCCTTGACAACAGAGAATCTCTCTCTCGCATCTCCCAGGGAGAGACAGGTAATTCCTTATTCTTCTCCCTCTTCTTCTTTCGTCCCGCTTATTGATCACGCTTTTACAGGGAAAATTCACTGATTCCCCGATGCCCGCAAATCCTCCCGACGCTATCAACAAAACTCATCAGTGCGCCAACTCGCCCGAGGCATCCTCCCCACCCCTCACACGGAAAGAAAACCTCTCGCGGGTTATGGGGAACCCTCACATTCCGAGTAAGAACTCGCCCTTCTCGGCTTCGCCCCAATTCTTATTCCTTTACCCCACTTCTGCGAGATAACTGGGTCAACTTTTGACATCCTGAAGTGCGGTTGCGAGATCATCCTTTATTACGATTTCTCGTTGTCTGTGCAGGCCTTCAATTTGAATCCAACACTGAGGACGCTCCCGCTTCTCCTCCCCTCTCGCCTCTTCCATGTCCTGATGAGATTGAGGACTACTTGGGTGATCCCATGGATACCCTGGAGCTAAAACGGAGGACGGCTAGGATGTTCCGCAAATATACGCATATAATCCGCGAGATGGAGCTGGAGAAGCAGGCCTCTGACCGGCGCATGGACTGGCTAGAAACAGAGTGCCACAGCCTTTCTGCCGAGATGGAAGCCGACGGCGTAATGGATGGGATAGACCCCCAAGCCATCCTAAATGAGACGGATGAACACCTCCGTCTCACGCACCGCGGCGTGGTCGCCGCCCGCGCTTTTCATCTACTTGGCCGCCCTCTATTTGTAGGAGGTCAGGATGGTCGCTGGAAATGGGTCAGGAACCAAGCGGTCGCGGCCCCATCTCGCATTCTCAAGGCCCTCCTGTATTATTATTGCCAATTTAATTATGTTTAATTATTGATGTGTTGTATAAAACTTCTCTGGATGGGATGCTTCCCCCGCGCAGGATGAAATATTTTATCATTATGGTACTGTGCTTGTCATGTCGTCCTAGATTTTCATTATTACTGTGATTAGCTCATTTTTCCATTAATTAGTCCGTCATGATGGCTTTGACTTCGAAAAGGTCACTGCGGCATTTTTCGCCCCTTGGGTTCTAGAGAGAGAGAGAGAGAGAGAGAGAGAGGGAGAGACAAAGCGTCGGGCTGTCTCTTCATTTCTCGCCGCTTGATTTTCCCGCTTGATCCGTTATAAATACCTCTTAGATTCGGATATTCTCATACTTTTGTTACTATTCTTGGCTATTTTTGCGGTCAGAGCTTCTGCCTACCCCTCTTCTTCTACACACTTCTTGCGTCCCACTCTCCCTCTAAATCGTTCTTTTCTCCTATTTTTGCCTCCTCGCCTGCTATGGGAAAGAAGAGGGTGGAAGAAGGTGAGGGCCGCAGCCGCTGCGGAATGCGATTTATGGATCACGATTTTCTGCTTGGCAGACTACCAGAGGAAGTGTATACTCGCTTCGCCAGCGAGTTCCTTGCTGACGGTTATTTGTCTCGCCCACCCAAAGTTGGAGAGGGCATCAATACTTTTTATCACAACGAACTGGCCTTCCCCGTCTCGCACTTCGAGGCGGGGTTGCGACTTCCCCTTTGGCCAGAGGTCAAATTAGTATTTAAGTACTTCGGGGTTGTTCCCACCCAATTCAACCCCAATGCTATCTCTATGCTGGTTGCTTTCGCCTGCTACCTGCGGCAAGAGCGCATCGAATTCAGCTTGACCCCCTTTCGCAAGCTGTTCATCTATCACGCGAAAGATGATGGCATTTCCTACTTCACCTGCCAAGGCCTAAAGGTGTGCGAGACGCCGAACAAGAATCATCACTGGCTGACTCGCTTCGTCTTCATTCGCGGGGATTTGGGAGGCATCCCTCTCGCCCAGGTGTCCCCTGCTGAGTGCTACTATGAAACCCCCAAGGTTGGGGGTGCCGAGAAGGATCTCTGCGACTTCTTCGTAGGGAAATATTTCGAGGTCAATTACCTCAGGCGAGACCTCGACTCGCTTCCAGCTGTCTTCCCCGGCGAAGGTATACTCCTGCCCCCCTCTCTCCTTAGCATTGTAAATTTTTGTTTTATGCTGACTGCCAACCTACCCAGGGGAGAGAACCGTCCCTGTTCATCCTACTTACCAGAGTAAAAGGGGTCTCGCCTTACCGAGTATGGCGGCGGAGGCCGCGAAGGATACGCTGACCCCCACCCTAAAGAAAAGGCCCGGGGACGAGGGCACTTCTCGGCACAGCCCAAAGAAGAAGGTGAAGAAATCGGTGTCCTTTAAAAAGGATAAAAAGTCCGCCCACAAATAAAGGAAAGAGTTATCGAGATCCCTGTCCCCCATTTCTTTAGGGTCTCCCTCACCTCCTCAACTATCCGTCTCGCCTACCCGCGAGACGGTCTTGTCAGAACCAGCCGCCACCATGGAGTCTGTCGAGGCCTCAATGTCTCGTATGCCCAATTCCCGGGCTAACCTGAGTCCTGCGATGATTGCCTCATATTCCGCTTGGTTGTTGGTGATCGTGAAATGGATCTTCAAGGCCTGTTCAATCCTGGTCCCCTCCGGACTTATCAAGACCATTCCCCCTCCGAAGGAATTTCTTCTCGACGCTCCATCTACCAAAATCTTCCAGGTTGCTCGAGGGGACGCTTCAGTCTCTTGGACCTCAACTACATAGTCCGCCAGGAAATCGGCCACCGCCTGTGCCTTAATGGTGAGCCGAGGAACGAAAGTGAGGTCGAATTCACTGAGCTCTATTGACCACTTGGCCAGCCTCCCGGAATGTTCTACCCCTTCCAAGATGCGACAGAGGGGATGATCCGTTACCACCTGAATAGAATGAGCCTGAAAATACGGTCTGAGCTTTCGGGCCGAGACGACGAGGGCAAACGCTAACTTTTCAAGGATGGGATACCCGAGATCCACTTTCTTTAATACCCTGCTCACGTAGTAGATCAGAAATTTCCTCTTCCCTTCTTCTTGCATAAGAACCGAGCTCACAGCCCCAGTCCCTACCCCTAAGTATAAAAACAAGACCTCTCCTTCCCTTGGTCCCTGGAGTAGAGGCGTCTGGGTGAGCTGTTGCTTTAGAGCCTGGAAAGCCTTTTCACATTCTGGGGTCCATTCAAACTTCTTGCCTCCATGCAGTGTCCGAAAGAAAGGCGAGCATCTCTCTCCGGCTCGAGAGAGAAACCTGCTTAGCCCGACCAACTTGCCGGTGAGACGCTGATCCTCCTTAGCATTTCTAGGTGACTCCAACTCCAGGATTGCTTTTACTTTCTCGGGGTTGGGCTCCACTCCAGATGGAGTGAGAAGATGTCCGAGGAACTTTCCCCTATTGGCTCCAAAAACACATTTCAGGGGGTTGAGTCTCATTTTATATTTCCTCAGGGTCTCAAAGGTCTCCTCAAGATCTAGGATATGAGCTTCGAGGTCCTTGCTTTTGACCATCAAGTCATCCACGTACACCTCGAGGTTCCTCCCTCTCTGTTTTCGGAAGATCCGATCCATCATTCTTTGGTAGGTTGCTCCCGCATTTTTCAACCCGAAAGGCATCATATTAAAACAAAAGAACCCATCCTCTGTGACGAAGGTGACATCCTTAATGTCCGGAGGATGCATGCGTATTTGGTGATATCCGGAAAATGCATCCAAGAAACTTATAAAGGAAAAACCGACTGTTGAGTCAACCAGCGCGTCGATTCGGGGCAGCGGGTAACAATCCTTAGGACACGCTTTATTTAAAAGAGAGAAATCCACACACATTCTCCATCTACCCTCCCCCTTTTTAACCATTACAACATTACTTACCCACCCCTGATACTTACATGCGGACACAAACCCCGCCTTAAGTAACTTCTCCACCTCCTCTCTAATAGGCCCGACCATCTTGGAGGCAATGGCCCTCTTCTTCTGTTGTATGGGGCGAGTGTTGGGATCGAGATTGAGGCGGTGACAAGCGACGTCCGCATCGACCCCGGGCATGTCTGCGGCGCTCCACGCGAAGATGTCAATATTTTTTTGCACGCAGGCCTTGATCTTCTCTCGGTCTTCCGGGCTGAGTTCGCCGCTGATCTTTACCTTCTCCTTTCTCCCTTCCTTGGTGCGGATCTCTACCTCGAGTACCTCCACGTCCGCCTTCAGCTTTGATGGCTCTTCCTCTCCTTCCTGCTCTTCCAGCGCGTCCTATTCTCTGACTTCGTCTTCCGCGACAGCCATCACCATTTCTTACCCAAGCTTTTCCACCCCCCACTTGCTGGCTCCCTCTCCATCCTGCAGTGAGGCTCTTCTTTTTTTCCAGCCGGGCCCCCCTCCTGGGCTTCCTCCATCTTCCTCTTCTCTTTCCTCCTTTCCTCTTCTTTTGGCTCCCCTTCCTCTTTTGCCTCCATCTCTCCCTCCTCCTTTCCAGCCATTTCTAGCTCCCCCGTAATGCCTCCAACCATTACCACTTCTCCCTCTCCTCCAGCACCTTCTTCCTCTCTTTCTTCTACTTTGCCCCCCAGTTCCTGTTGGCATCATTCCATCCTCTTTTACATCTCTTCAGCATCCTCCTGTCAGGAGACGGTGTTTACTGCCATCACGTAGCATTCCCTTACTGCCTTTGGATCCCCCCGCACCTTGATTAGGGTACCTCTTGAGTTCAACTTCAAGCACTAGTGAAACAATGAGGGGACGCATCTGAAAGCGCTGATAAAGGGGCGCCCAAAAATGGCATTGTAACTACTGGGGGCATCCACTATGACGAAGCGGCAATTTCTGGATAGCCCTCCCAGGGTTACTTGGAGTCCCACTCCCCCCTCGACTTCTTTCCTCTCTCCTGAGAACCCAAACAATGGTCCATCCTCCGCCAGCACCCTCCGAGCCTCCACCCTCATCTCATTGACTGCTTTCTTGAAACTCACGTTCACTGAGCTCCCATTGTCCACTAGGATCCGTGACACCGTAAAGTTTTTGATGGCGGTTCGTATCACCAGCGCGTCACAGAAAGGGTATTCATGATCTGGCATGTCCTTCCTTGAAAAGGTGATATTTTCATCTGGGGGAGGGGATTGCGACGTTGAGGCTACGCTTCGGCGATACATAGTGTGAAGGCTCGCCTTTCGGGCCACCTCTATTCCTATTCCCCCATGGATTACTCCGATTCCCCCTCGATATCCTACATCCGTTCGATCTACGCATCGATCCTCCTCTCCTGTACCTGTCACTTCCTCTATCCGCACCGGTCTCTATTGCACCCCTGCTCCTCTAGTTCTTCTCATTTCCAAGAAATCTGGGCAGGTAGCCGTTGCGTGACCTTCCTCCTCGTGGAAGTCGCAATATAGCAACGCCACCTCCCCCCTTGCCTTCCCTCCTGAGGGTTTCTCCTCCTCCCAGTTCCTGCTCTTCTTCCTCTCTCCTGGCCTCTACCTCTACCTCGGCCGATCGCCATAGCCTACTACGGAGGGGGCAGGGGTGGTCTATGACCATACACCCACCCCTGCTGGTGAAATCTTCCCGGCCCTCCTTGTTGGTTCCTCCCCCCATGGAGAAATCCTCTCCCTTGTCCTGGGGCATAGCCTCCCTGTTGCCTCCATCCCAACTCTTGATATGCCAGTGCCCTCGGCTCTTCTATTCTTCTTGCTTCCTGCTGTCTCCCCCCTGACTCCCTCGACTCCATCTCTGTGAGCCTTGCCAAAGTTTTTTGCAAAAGCAGGATTTGCCGCCTCCATCTCTATTTCCTTCGCTGCCTTCTCCATCAAGCAATCAAAAGACAGCGGCGCCTTCCAGGTGAGGCTCATTTTGAAGAAACCTTCCCGTAGTACCACGGTAAAGGCCATCTGGAGGGCAATCCCCGACACCTCCTGTATATCCAAGATCTCCTCTTGGAACCTATCCACGTACTGAGCTAGGGATTCATCTGCCCTCTGCTTAATCAAAAAGATTGACTCCAGATTCTTCTTTCTCTTCTTCGAAGTGGAGAACTGTAGATGGAAGCTCCTGCTTAGGTCCTCGAAGCATTATATCGAGCCTGTCGGGAGCTGGTGAAACCAGTCTCTAGCCTTGTCTTTTAGGGTGATGGCGAAAAGACGACATTTAAACACGCCCGTCATGGGCCTGATCGAAACCGCGTCCTTGAACCATTGCAAGTGATGAAGGGGATCATCTTTCTCCACATAGTAGTTCATTTCGGGTTCCCGGAACCCTTCCGGGATGGGAGCTGACATGATCAACTCACAAAAAGGTGACCCTCTCGCCACTGGTCTCGCCTCCCCCACTCATGCGACGACCTCTCCTGGCGAGATGGTACTCGCCGGGCTTGAGAATAGCTCCCTTTCTGCTATGTCTCTCCCGCTCCCTTCCGCCATCACCTCCTTCCCCGGTCTCCTCCCTGGGGCATCTTCTCCCACTCATGCCGAGACGAGCTCTTCTTACGACACGAGAGCTGGTACTTGAGGCAGTGGGGTTGAACAATCTCCCTGTCGCGAAATCCCTTGCATCAAGTCCATGATCCCCTTGATTGAAGCCATAAACTCTTCTCTTCCGACAAATCCTCCTGGGTTATCCGACCCCTCTCCTTATCCTTATCCGTGACCTACCGCCATGTGGTTGCTCAAGGTTCTTCTCTGAGGGCTGCGCTCCACCCTCACTGCACCAAAAAATGTTGGAACCAGCTTTCTGGTCCCTCCTAAAGTTCGAAACAGGATGCAGCCCACACGTACTCTTCTTGAGCTATCCTCCTGACGTGAGTCGAAGACCTGAAAACAGACCGAGGGGTCTCAGCTCGGAGGTTCCACCTCTTTCCCGGAAGAACTGAAGATTTTCCCCTCCCTAGCCAATACTAAGCCAGGTGCCTGTGAGGAAGACAGTGGAAAGGTTCAACAACTATCCCAGGCACCTTATTGGTCTATTTATAGGCCTCTGAATCTGATCTGCAAATATCCCTTCTGAACTATCCTGAAATGACCAAAACACCCGGGGCTGGGTCTGCCAACAGCCAAACTCCGCTGTTCTGGAGGGCTATACACAGAACTCCAGGGGTAGAAGTGTAAAATTACTTGTGGCGCAAAGGTAAAATCCCACTTGGGGGTAAAAAGGTAAAAACATCTTTTAACCCATGCGGCGAGTGGGGAAAAGACTGCCGGGTGAGACGACCTTCTATGTCCGTCTCGCCGGCCTCTGGCCTTATAGGCTATCTCGCCGCCTAGAACCATCTCGCGCTAGCTCGACATCTCGCCTACCTCAGAGAATCGCCCATCCCGCCTCCTGCAGGTGGGCCTCCTGGTCTTACTCGCCTGTTTAATCCATCTCGCCAGCCCCTCCTTCTCGCTTATTGAACCACCTCTCGCGAGCCCAAGGTTGTACAAATTACAGGAACAAGCATCTATACAAGACGCATAAGCCGCGCGGTTAGACTAACCACCCGACAACTATAATTTGCAGACGACAACCTGACAATATCTTCAAGTTGCCATAGACAAGCCGCCAAACTGCCTGGTCTCCATATTGCAACAACCCGACTACCAAGCCGCTGGGAGAAGCCGCCAGACTGCTAGACACCAATCATCAACAACCCGGCTACCAAGCCGCAGCGAGAAGCCGACAGACCACCAGACCTCCCGGTCTCCATACAACAACAATCCCCCTCAAGCTGGAGCATTGATATCAATCATGCCCAGCTTGTCGCAAATGTGAAACAAGGAAGAGAACACCAGCTTGGTGAAGATATCTGCCAACTCGTTGTGAGAAGTGACGAACATAGTACAAATCTGTTTCTTCAAAATCTCTTCTAGAATAAAATGACAGTCGACTTCTATGTGTTTTGTTCTCTCATGAAAGACCAGATTTTTGGAGATGTATATCTCGGCCTTGTTGTCACAAAACATTGGAGTAAGATAGTTGTAGACCTCTCCTAAGTCAAGCATGAGTGCCCATAACCACTTTAACTCATATGTGGTCTATGCCATACTATGATATTTCACATCTGCACTAGACCTGGAGACAACAGACTGTTTCTTGCTCTTCCAGATCACAAGGTTTCCTCCAATAAATGTGCAAAAGCCTGATGTTGACTTGCGTTTTCCTTTATCATCAGCATTGCTCGAATCTGAGTATGCTTCAACCCTCAAGTGACCATTCTTCTAAAAAAGCAATCCTTTCTCTGGTGCTGCTTTGACATACTCCAATATCCTCAGGGCAGACTGTAGATGACACTCCCTAGGAGCTTGCATGAATTGGCTAACCTTGATTACAACATAGGAGATGTTGGGTCTAGTTACCGTGAGATAAATGAGTTTGCCCACCAGACGCCGGTACCTTGTAGTATCAGATAGAGGAGGCGAGTCATCTGTCCAAGTTTTGTCTTCTCCAGTAGTCATGGGACATTGGGCAGGTTTAGCACCAGTCAACCCTGCCTCTTTTAGTAAATCAAGAGCATACTTTCGTTGGGAGAGGACCAAAGAGTTGGGCTTCCGAGAGATTTCAATCCCCAAAAAGTACATAGGGGATCCCATATCCTTCGTGACCAGGTGTTGACGGAGGTGTTTCTTTGTCAAAGCTACCCCAACTTGGTTATCACCAGTTAGAAGAATATCATCCACATATACAACAAGAACTACCATACCAGAGGAGGTTTTGTGGATGAACAAGGAGTGACCAGCTGAACTTCTGCCAAAACCAATGGCCGCAATAATGCCGCTAAACTTGTCAAACCAAGCCTGAGGGCTTTGCTTTAGGCCATAGATGGCCTTCTTCAGCCAACATACTCGTGTCTCCCCATGAGCAACATACACAGGATGTTGCTCCATGTAAACATCCTCATGAAGATTACCATAGCGAAGGGCATTCTTGACATCCAGCTAGAAAATGGGCCAATCTCTATTGACAACCACAGAGAGAAGAACCCAAATGGTGCTGAGACGAGCAACGAGAGAGAAGGTGTCAAAGTAATCAACACCATAAGTCTGAGTAGAGCCTTTGGAGACCAGGCAGGCCATATATCGATCCAAGCTCCTGTCCAGACGGAACTTTACAACAAAGACCCAGCGACATCCAATAACATCAGTGCCCAAAGGGGGAGGATCAAGGGTCCATGTACCCCTTTCAGTGAGAGTAGCAATTTCCTCATCCTTGGCAGTCTTCCAATGAGGAATAGTAATAGCTTCCTGGTAGGTGCAGGGAGTGGCAATGACAGAGATATCCAAAACAAATGCCCTGCGAGAAGGAGTTAGACGATCATAGGAAACAACAACAGCTAGCTGGTGTTGGGTACACGTCCTCACCCCTTTGCAAAGAGCAATGGGAAGATCCAGGTCAGCGTGTTCCTCAGTTTCTGGGGCATCCGTGACAGAGTGAGCTGGCCCGGGAGTAGAGAGAGATGACTACAAAGAGGAGGGAGATATCTCGAGAGGTGGATACGGTGGAGGAGATGGTGGATGTGGAGGAATCTCGTCAGGTGTAGAGGGGATAGAAGGGGTGGTATGAGAAGTAGGAACATTAGGAGGAGAAGAGGAGTCGTGAGAGAACTAGGATGCATTTTCAAAGAAGGTGACGTCCACAGAGACGAACTGCTTGTGCGCAACTGGGTCAAAACAACAATAACCTTTCTGAGTGGTAGAGTACCCAAAAGACACATTTGGTGGCCTGTGGTGAAAGTTTGTCATGTATGGTTGAGGGAGAGTGCACAAAGGCTGTCCACCCAAAGACATGCAAAGGGAGAGGAAATAGATCCTTGCCCGAATAGCGAATGGATAAGGGGGTTTTGCCGTGGAGAATGGTGGAGGGAATGCGATTGATAAGATTTCAGAAGATGGGAACATAGCCCCAATAAGAGCGAGGAACCAACAATTGAGTCAGCAGAGTGCGCACGACATCAAGGAGGTTACGATTCTTGCATTCTGCCATGCCATTTTGCTGTGAGGTATATACACAGCTAGTTTGATGAATAATACCATGTTTTATGCAGAAAGTGGAAAAATCATGACTAAGTTATTCTTTTGCATTATCAGAGCAAAAGATTTTAATAGACACATCAAATTGATTCTTAATCATAAAATAAAACGATGTCCTTACATTGAATAATTCAGAGCGATCTTTTAAGAGATACACCCCAGAACAACGAGAGAAATCATCAATAAAAGTTAGAAAATATGAACTATCCCGACCTATGGTGAGGGTAGGAGCAGGACCCCAGATATCAGAGTGAACTAGATCAAACGGTCGGGAAGATCCACGACCTTGCTTTGGTGTAAAGGAGGAGCGATGATGCTTGCCAAGCTGACATGCATCATAGTTGAGGGGAGGACTCTGTCGAGGAAGGTGGGGCAGAAGCCGACGAAGAAGTCGTGGAGGAGCATGACTAAGATGAAGGTGCCACTGGAGAAGATCAGTAGAAGAGGAGGAGAAGGTGGACAACGGGGAAATGTTGTCGAGGAAGTAGAGGCCGCCACTCTCAGTCCCAGAAGAAATCGTCCATTTGGAGCCCGGATCCTTAAAAGAACAAGAAGTAGAAGTGAATGTGACGGAGCACTGTAGTTGCTTGCAAAGAGAAGTAATAGCTAACAAATTGCAAGGGAACATGGGCATGTAGAGGGTGTCCGCCATACGAAGAGATGGTGTGACTTGAACCACTCCTGTTCCATTGACTGGTGAGGGAGAGCCGTCCGCAATGAAGACCAGGGGCAACCGATCATGCTGTTCTAGTAGAGAAAAACAATGTGGATTACCGGTCATATGATTGGGAGCACTAGAGTGGATCAGCCATTTACCTTGAGTAGCGATGTGGGCACTACCTGAAGATGTGACCACCGAGGCGGACGACTTCGAAGAGGAGGGGGAAGCGTCCATAGTTGGTCAAAGATGAGTATGCTTCCTACAGCAATGGTCAACCGTATGGACCGCGTTCGCCAGATTGGTGGCTGCGGCCACCAGAGCCACTCCGCTGTGTTTGGTGAGTGTAGTTGTCAGGTTAAGGATGGGGGATAACAACAGACATTGTAGGAGAGAGGTAACATTGGCTATACGGGCAGCAGTGGCATCCAGGGTGGGAGACTCCACCTCACCAAGGATCTATTGACGGATCATGTCATATGACTCAGGAAGTCGCAGAAGGTAGCAAAAAACCAGAAGCTCCTGGAAGTGTTTATATTGCTCAGCCAGATCCGCAAAGAAGGGACGATTTTGGAGAATTTCGGCGCCGAGAGCCTGAACTTGTTGGTAAGCAGCAACATGAGACTTGGAGGGACGAGCAAAGAGTCCGCATACAAAGTATAGATGCTAGACGTCTGAGCCCCCTTGGAGTAGCGAGCGGCAAGATGAAGCCAAGAAGCCTTGACCGTTTCATCATGATAGATGATGGGTAGGAATTCATAAGAAAGACTATTAGCCAGCCATGTGCGGACAAGTGCGTCACTGCCATCCCAATCATCAAAGAGAGGGGAGTCTTGCGGAGGAGGGTCATCGGTGAGATGATGGCATTTGCGTTGAGAGCGGAGAAGAAAGGTGAAGGAGACACTCCAGTTCGGGTAGTTGGGACCGATGAGTTTGGAAACAGTGTCAAGGTTGCCCGAAGGAGTAGGAGGAGTAGGAGGAGGAGCGGCAACGGGAGTAGTGGTAGTAGAGATATCATAGGATGCCATAGAAGAGAGGAGAGAGCAGTGAGAAGAACAAGTCACGTGTAACGACTCCATCCGTTCATATAGCATATAATAGAAGGTCCGGCCGAGGCCCCACATCATATACCACAAAATAGGCGGCGAAGTCACGGGTTGATATCAGAGTTGTGCATCCTAACTCATAGCATTCTAGCGGAAGCTTTTAACAGAAATACTGAATTCCAACCATGAATGTCCACTAATATAGACACCCACATTTATATAGGAATGTACATCAAATACAATATCATTTGGCCTTATGGCCTTACAGTTGCTCTTTGCAAGAGTGGATTCCTAACATCGGCGCGCAGGCCGACCACGCATGAACAAAACATAACATTTTTCAGCTTAGCCTTCAAGGGCTAGTAGCAGCAGCAGCAGGGACTTCAGCCTTTATATGTCCTGCTCAGCTCTCCAGCACCTGTACAAGGATAACCCACCCAATGGTGGCAAATAAGGCAATGGTCAACATTCAGCTGACCAATTTATAGCGACCCTACCCCTTACCTGGGGCAGTGGTATTTCTTCGATGCAGCCATAGTAATTCTTATGCAGATATATAGATATCACACATTGTGCTCTCACACACAAACATTCCATCACAACCGTCAGCCAGGTGGCCTGACGATCAGTGCACTCAGGGCACATTCTTGGTATACTAATGAACTAAGGTCCCACCACCATATCATGACCGAAATTCAATGGTAAAATTGAGCATTTTGCTCCATGGTGTTCAGTCGAAGACTTTAGTCTTAGTGGCACGTAGGCCTAAGACTCTCGCTATGCGCTCCAACAGACCGCACTTTCAGGTCTTCAAGTCAGACGAACATAACGCAGATCGGATCAACCACCCCCCATTGCTCAAGTCGCCTTGCCATCACCGAATACCAACGTACTCGCGGCTAAGTAGAAGGCGCGGTTTGGTTTCACCTTACCTGTTTGGCATAAAGCTCACACGTAGCCATATCGTCCCCGAGGGACTGGTTTCACATTCATAGGTTAGCTAGGTGCCACGCCCAACGTTAACGACAGAACTCATTTTCCATCCCTAGTCTAACCTTAGTATTCATAGCATACAGTACACACACTTGCGAGTATTTTCCTGGGCTTCCACACCAGTACTTCTTGCTACTACCCTTGACAGGCATAACCCATCAACCATCACAAGCATCACAGGGTCTTTTCCTGGACTACCACTCCAGTATTTCCTGCTACTGCCCTTCGCAGGTCCAACCCATCGACTCCATAAAGTACACGTTTAACCACAGAGTCTTCTCCGATGTGTAAATGCAACATCACAAATCCAGACCAACCTGTCCAGATGGGCTTCCCACAGCATACCTATTCCGTACTCCATTTCCGGATCTATATGAAACACTAGTGGGGATTCCAATAATCAACCCAAGGAAATCCCTTCACAATCCACCCTCTGGTGGGGGAAATCCATGCACATGCGAAAAAAGGAGGACTTCACATGTCCAAGAAGGAAGATCATTACCCTTGACGATCGCTTTGGAGCCATGGAATTCTAGCCAGTTGGAAAGCACCACAGTGGCCTTGCCTCCACAACGCTAGCCTCGGATCTCGAATCGGAACTCAGCAGCTCCACCGATGGCCGGATCTCCTCTCCTCCTCATTCCTCTCTTCTCTCTTGTTTCTTAGAAAGATAATGACCAAGATCAAAATGAGAATTCACTTCTCATTCTCGGCCTTAAAGCAGCAAGGAGGAGCCTGAGCCATCAGATCCTAGCTGAAGAAAATGGACGGCCACAATTTTGCCACAAAAGTCTAATTTTTGGCTGACACGGCCTGTGACACGCTCGTGTCACAGGCTGTGTACCTTTAGCGGCACACAACTGACTCATCTAGAATAGTACACGGCCCTGTGACACGCCCGTGTCAAAGGCCATGTGACCGGACACGGCTTCAGACACGCCTGTGTCTAGCCCGTGTACCTCAGGTGGTACACAACCATCTCAACCCAAGCAAGACACGACCATGTGACACGCCTGTGTCATAGGCCGTCTTCCCAGATACACACCCGTGTCCTGCCCGTGCTCACCAAGCCTCATTACCCAGGCCAAATCCAGAAAAGGATACGACCATGTGACACGCCCGTGTCACAGGCCATGTGCCCTTACACGGCAACATACACGCCTCTAGCGTGCGCTTCATCGAGCGAAGTTCATCGAACAGAGGGGGACACGCCCTCTGACACACCCGTGTCGCAGGGCGTGTTCCCTCTCGAGAACTCGTCTAGTGCAATTTGTCACGCACTCGACAGGCTGCTCAGCCATACAGAGCAGGACACGCCCTGGGACATGCCCGTATCGCAGGCCGTGTCACCCAACTAGAACCCAATCTTAGGATTTGGGGTGTTACAACCCTCCACTCCTTATAATAAATTTTGTCCCGAAATTTGCACACAGTAAGGAAATCAAAAACAAGATGTTATAACTTCACCAAAGTTTAATACACCTTGACACGCACTGCATAATAGTTTACACAAATAGCTCAGGAAATTCAGCTCGTATGGTCTGCTCTCACTCCCATGTTAGCTCCTCAAGACCACAATTATCCATGTGGACTTTGACCATCCCGATTGTCTTGTTCTGCAACTATTTATCGGCTCGATCCTCGATCTGAATGGGCCTAACCTTCGTCACTAGCCCATACTCCACCGACACATGATCATTCTTGATCACTTAAGCTGGATCTTTGATGGCTTTCCGAAGCACAGAGATGTGAAATACATCATGTAATCCACCCAAGTCTGCCGAAAGAGCGAGCCGATAGCAGCCTCCCCAATTCGCTCCACGACTTCAAACAGACCAAAATATCTCGGAGTAAACTTTTTCAGACGCCGAATCCTAGACACGCATTTGAAGGGTTTGATCTTCAAATATAACCAATCGCCCACCGCGAACTCCACGTTCTGGTGCTTGGCATTGTAGTACTTCGCTTGTCGATCCTGGGCTATCAGTAGCCTCTCTCGAATAGCGCGTATCGTCAAGTTAGCTTCATCTACTTCTTTACGCTTAAAGAGTTTGGATTC
The DNA here is from genome assembly GCA_039583875.1 of Platanthera guangdongensis. Taxonomy (NCBI): domain Eukaryota; kingdom Viridiplantae; phylum Streptophyta; class Magnoliopsida; order Asparagales; family Orchidaceae; genus Platanthera; species Platanthera guangdongensis. The sequence continues at coordinate 46,220,858 of CM077165.1, forward strand.
GCCCGCTTCTGCCCAAGATAACAGTGTACGACACTTGCAACCATATAGAGCTTCAAACGGTGCCATACCGATGCTCGCTTGGTAGCTGTTGTTGTAGTCAAACTCCACCATATAGAGATTATCTTCCCATCTCTTACCAAAATCCAGGGCGCACATTCGGGCCATATCCTCCATTGTTCTGTTGGTCCTCTCAGTTTGGCCATCTGTTTGGGGATGAAAGGTCATACTGAACGTCAACTTTGTGCCCAACAGTTGATGGATTAGCCTCCTATTCGATGTAAATCACCCATCATGATCACTTACGATGCTACGAGGAACACCGTGCAGTTGGACGATCTGATCCACATAGAGCTTTGCCAAACTTTCCACTGAATCGTCCCTCTTGTTCGGAAGGAAGTGTGCCACTTTCGTCAACCGGTATACAATCACCCAGATTGAATCATTCCCGTATTGAGATATCGATAACCTGTGCACGAAATCCATTGAAATATCATCGAACTTCCATTCCGGTATCGACAACGACTTCATGAAACCGCTAGGCTTCTGGCATTTCGCCTACACCAAATCACAAGTGTGACATTTAGCCACATAATGAGCGATATCACTCTTTAGTCCTGACTACCAGAACAGCTTCTTAATATCCCTGAACATCTTTGTGCTCCCAGGGTGAATTGAGTACTTTGTAAAGTGAGCTTCGTACATCAATTCTTCTCGCAGCTTACCCATATTCGGGACGCACAACTGGCCCTCTTTTCGCAAAAGGCCGTCATCCCAGGAGAATTGGCGATCCGGTCCATCCTTTGCATAGCGTTGGAGACTTTCATCCATCTCCATTGCTCATTGAATCCTGTCCGCCAGATCATATTGTACCTCTGTCCAGTTCAAACATGCATCGGCTGTGGAATTATTGTCAACACAAGAAATCTCTAACGCTTCCAACTCCTGGATCAGACGCTCATCATGCATCTGCAACCAATTTGCCCTTGAATGTCTCCTATGACTCGCGGCATCTGTGACCACATTTCCCTTCCCGGGAGTATAATGAATCTCAAAGGTGTAGTCCCCAAGGAACTCCAACTACCTTCGTTGTCGCATATTCAGATCCTTCTACTCCAACAAGTACTTTAGACTCTTATGGTCCGTAAAGATATCCACTTTTATGCCATAAAGATAATGCCGCCATAACTTCAGTGCAAAGATCACCGCTGCCAACTCCAAGTCATGGACGGGATAATTTCGCTCATGCACTTTCAACTGGCGTGAGCCATACCCAATCACTTTCCCAAATTGCAGAAGATCGTAGCCTAAGCCGCTTCCTGAATCATCACTATAAATCTCATAGCCGTCTGTACCACATGACGATGTCAACATAAGTGCTGTGGTTAAACGACTTTTAGCTCTTCAAAAGCTCGTTCGCACTCCGGCGTCCAGACGAACTTCTGATCCTTCCTCATCTGTGTGGTCAGCGGCAAAGCGATCCGCAAGAAGTTTTCTACAAAACGTCTATAGTAGCCTGCCAGTCCAAGGAAACTCCTGACTTCGGCCACCGAAGACAACACTGGCCACTCCTGTATGGCTCTTATCTTTGACGGATCCACTACTATGCCCTCTCCACTTACCACATGGCCACGCAAGGCAACTGATGATAGCCAAAACACGTACTTCAAGAACTTGGCATAAAGCTTATTCCTTCGCAAGGTATGCAACATCAACCACAAGTGGTTTGCATGATCAGCTTCAAATTGAGAGTACACCAAAATATCATCAATGAACACTATCACGAACAAGTCCAAGTACTCTCGGAACATTCGGTGCATCAGGTCCATGAATATCGATGGCGCATTGCATATCCCAGACAGCATTTTCGTGAACTTATAATGCCGTACCGTGTTCCAAATGCAGTCTTGGGAATGTCACCTTCCCGAATCCTCAACTGGTAATATCCAGATTTCAAATCCAATTTGGAATAGTCGGTTGATCCCACTAGCTGATCAAACAATTCATCTATCCGTGGAATCAGATATTTGTTCTTCTTTGTCAGCTTATTCAATTAACTGTAGTCAATAAATAACCGCAAACCACTGTCCTTCTTCTTCACAAATAGAACAGGTGCGCTCCAAGGTGACATACTTGAGCGTATATATCCTTGCTCCAACAACTCTTGCAATTGGAATTTCAACTCAGCCATTTCCTTTGGCACGACGCGATTTGGCGAGCGCACCACAGGTTTCGCACCTGGAACCAACTCGATCGTGAAGTCGATCTCCCGCTGGGGTGGTAGCCCAGGAAGATCTATAGGAAACACATCCGCAAACTCCGATACAACTGGAACATCACTCACATTGGACTTTGGCTCAACAACCTGAATCAACGTGAAGTATAACTCCGCGCCCTTCCGAACAGTATTGATGACTTGGAGTGCAGACATCAAGGTCCCGCCCACTCCTCGCATACCCGCGAACTTAGTCTCATGCTCGGTATTCTTGCCCAGTGTGATCTCTTTTGGCTGGCAATCAATCAAGGCACGCTGCTCCGCGAGCCAGTCCATACCAAAAATCACATCAAATTCCGATATCGACAGTACATATGCAGTCAAATAGAAATCCCGACTTTCAATTTGAACTGCCACATCACAAGCTCTATCCGCAAGCATCAAACAACCATTCGGTAGTAACACTCTTATGCTATCTGCCTTCACATGACTCGGTACTCCAATTCGAGCTACGAAGTCCTTAGACAGAAATGAATGTGAGGCACCCGTATCAAACAGTGCTCTCACCAGCATGTTCTGAATCATAACAAAGCCTGTGGCAATCATATCACACAGAAGCCACATACAAAGCATGCAATAAGCAAAGCAATTCAATAACTTAAATCGTACCTGTGATGATATCACTTTGCTTTATGGCCTCCTGCAGGCCAAGGTTGTAGACTCGGGACTGCGCTTGGGATGCAGAGGACTCCACCACTGCCTTTTCCTTCTCAGCATAAGATGCTCCCGCCTTCTTTTCTGCCTTTGGCGGATCAACCTGACAATCACAGGCGATATGCCCCACTCTTCCATAAGTAAAGCAAGTACGAGTCTCCGGCCTCGAAGTGGACCCCGACGTTGCACCCGATGCAACCGTAGAAGGAGCTTGTCCAGATGACTTGGACCTCTTGCCCCATTTCTTTTTATAATACGATTTCCCAGGTCGGGGCGCCTTGAACTCCGGCTTTGTCACAGCCAAGGCCCGTTTTCCTTGCACCCTCTTCATGCCCTTCTATAACGTACACGCAGTATCAACCAATGCGTGGAACCCTTGGTTCACTGAACTCCAAAGCAGGAATCGCAACTCATCCCGTAATCCTTCATAGAACCTATTGGTTTTCTGCTGCTCATCGGCGAAAATGGAGCCCGCATACCATCCCAATCGTGTGAACTCATGCAGGTACGTCTCCACACAACCTTCTCCTTGCATTAGCCGTTGGAACTCATTTTCCATGGCAATGCACTGTGCCGCTGGTAGGTGCTTGGCCAGGAATAGTCGCAAGAACTCCTCAATCGACACTTGTGTTAACTGCCTACCCGCTAAGTGGTTTAACTCAATCTCGTCCCACCATAGCTGCGCCTCTCCTTCCAATAAGAAGGTGGACAAGGTGACCTTCTAATTTTCCTCCGTCTTGATCGCCGTCAAGATACGCTTGACGCGTGATAACCAGTCCTCCGCCTGCATAGGGGATCCCACACCCGTAAACATCGGCGGATTGAAGCACATAAACTGCTTCAACTGCCTTTCAGCTGCTCGAGGATCCACAGCCGCAACAGGTTCTGGCTTCTCCGCAACCTGTTCTGGCCTCAATGCCAGCTGTGCCTGCCCTTACGCCTTCTCAGTAGGCTGTGCTTGAATCATCGCAAGCAGGGCCTCACCAACTAAGCGGACAGTTTCCGCAGAAGGGGGAGGTGCAGGCACCTCAGCTGGTGATGTACTCTCATCAGAACGATGGGGCTCCGACTGCCCAACACCACTCCGACACACACATTAGTGACCTCACACAAGCAATAACAACAATATAGGAATGCGCAGGTTACTCAAACAAGTGTATTTGCATTCCTACGTGGGCATTCAAGAGTTCATTAGTGTTAATGCGGTTCGCACCTACACATGCTTGCCACCACATAAAAGAATTCGACCACGAATTTGAAAGGGAAAGACATAGACAGTTGATACCAAAAATGTAACGACTCCATCCGTTCATATAGCATATAATAGAAGGTCCGGTCGGGGCCCCACATCATATACCACAAAACAGGCGATAAAGTCACGAGTTGATATCAGAGTTGCGCATCCTCACTCATAGCATTCTAGCGGAAGCTTTTAATAGAAATACTGAACTCCAACCATGAATGTCCACTAATATAAACACCCATATTTATATAGGAATGTACATCAAATACAATATCATTTGGCCTTATGGCCTTACAGTTGCTCTTTACAAGAGTGGCTTCCCAACAACGGCCCGCAGGCCGGCCACACATGAACAAAACATAACATTTTTCAGCTTAGCCTTCAAGGGCTGGCAGTAGTAGCAGCAGGGACTTCAGCCTTTATATGTCCCGCTCGGCTCTCCAGCACATGTACAAGGACAACCCACCCAATGGTGGCAAACAAGGCAACAGTCAGCATTCGACTGACCAATTTATAGCGACCCTACCCCTTACCCGGGGCAGTTGTATTCCTTCCCTGAAGGCATAGTAATTCTTATGTAGATATATAGATATCACACATTGTGCTCTCACGCACAAATATTCCATCATAACCGTCAGCCACGCGTCCCGATGATCCGTACACTCAGGGCACATTCTTGGTGTACCGGCGAATCAGGGTCCCACCACCGTATCAGGGCCGAAACCTAACGGTAAAATTGAGCATTTTGCTCCATGGTGTTCAGCCGGAGACTTTTGTCTTAGTGGGGCGCATGCCTAAGACTCTCGCTATGCCCTCCAATAGACCGCACTTTCAGGTCTTCAAGTCAGACGGACATAACACAGGTCGAATTAACCACCCCCCGTTGCTCAAGTCGCCATGCCATCACCGAATACTAACGTACTCGCGGCTAAGTAGAAGGTGCGGGTCACTTTCACCTTACCTGTTTGGCATAAAGCTCACACGTAGCCATATCATCCCCGAGGCACTAGCTTCACATTCATAGGTTAGCTAGGTGTCATGCCCAACGTTAGCGACAGAACTCATTTTCCATCCCTAGTCTAACCTTAGTATTCATAGCATACAGTACACACACTTGCGGGTATTTTCCTGGGCTTCCACACTAGTACTTCCTGCTACTACCCTTCACAGGAACAACCCATCAAGCATCACAAGTATCACAGGGTCTTTTCCTGGACTACCACTCCAGTACTTCCTGCTACTGCCCTTCACAGGTCCAACCCATTGACTCCATAAATTACACGTTTAACCACGGAGTCTTCTCCGATGTGTAAATGCAACATAACCAATCCAAACCAACCTGTCTAGATGGGCTTCACACAACATGCCTATTCCGTACTCCATTTTCAGATCTATATGCAACACTAGTGGGTATTCCAAGAATCAACCCAAGGAAATCCCTTCACAATCCACCCTCTGGTGGGGGAAATCCATGCACATGCCAAAAAGGAGGACTTCACATGTCCAAGAAGGAAGATCATTACCCTTAACGATCACTTTGGAGCCATGGAATTCTAGCCAGCTGGAAAGCACCGCAGCGGCCTTGCCTCCACAACGCTAGCCTCGGATTTCGAATCGAAACTCAGCAGCTCCACCGGTGGCCGGCTCCCCTCTCCTCCTCCTCCTTCCTCTCTCTTCTCTCTAGTTTCTTAGAAAGAGAATGGTCAAGATCAAAATGAGAATTCCCTTCTCATTCTCGGTCTTAAAACAGCAGGGAGGAGCCTGAGCCATCATATCCTAGCTGAAGAAAATGGAGGCCACTATTTTGCCACAAACTCTAATTTTTGGATGACACGACCTGTGACACGCCCGTGTCACAGGCCATGTATCTTAAGCGGCACACAATTGACTTATCCAGAATAGTACACGGCCCTGTGACATACCCGTGTCATAGGCCCTATGACCGGACACGGCTTCAGACATGCCCGTATCTAGCCTGTGTACCTCAGGAGGTACACAACCATCTCAACCCGAGCAAGACACGGCCACGTGACATGCCCATGTCACAGGCCGTGTTCCAAGAGACACACCCATGTCCTGCCCGTGCTCACTAGGTGTCACTGCCCAGGCCAAATCCAGAAAAGGACACGTCCATGTGATACGCCCATGTCACAGGTCGTGTGCCCTTACACGACAACAAACACACCTCCAGCGTGCGCTTCGTCGAGCGAAGTTCGTCGAATAGAGGGGGACATGCCCTCTGACACGCCTGTATCGCAGGGCGTGTTCCCTCTCGAGAACTCGTCAAGTGCAGTTCGTCGAGCACTCGACAGGCTGCTCATATATACAGAGCAGGACACGCCCTGGGACACGCCCGTGTCCCAGGCCATGTCACCCAACTAGAACCCAATCTTGGGATTTTGGGTGTTACATCGCGGATATAAAAGGAGGGCGCACTGACTATGCACAGGTCACGACAAGAAGAATAGGTCGCGATAACAAGAACAGGTCACGACAACTTAAGAGCAGGTTGCGACGACTTAAGAACAAGAGCGGCTAGAAAAGGAGGGCGCGACGACTAAGTACAGGTCACGACAAGAAGAATAGGTCGCAGTGACTTAAGAACAAGTCACATTGAGAAGAAAGGGGAATCCGAGAGGTCGCACACACAAAAGGGTAATGACAAGGAGAGATATAAGCCACGCGAATAGGGCACAAACAGGAGGAAGAAACAAGTCGCGAAGACAGGTCGTGAGAAGAAGGATCAAGATACGTGGATAGGTCGTGCGGACAAAGAGAGCTCACAGAATCAGGAGGAAAAGATCGAGTCCTCTGATACCATGTGCGAACAGAAAACAAGTAGACCGAAAATTTGGAGTAACAAAATTTTTATTATCCAAGAAGGTATCCATTACAAAGGTATGACCTACCTTTTATAGAATGAAGGAGAGAAGAGAGATTACAAATAAGCAATGTGGGACTAATAATTACAGGAACACGCATCTATACAAGCCGCATAAGCCGCGTGGTTAGACTAACTGCCCGACAACTACAATGTGCATAAGACAACCCAACAATATCTTCAAGTCGCCATAGACAAGCCACTAGACCGCCCGGTCTCCATACTGCAATAGCCCGGGTACCAAGCCGTTGGGAGAAGCCGCTAGACCGTCAAACACCAATCATCAACAACCCGGCTACCAAGCTGCTGGGAGAAGCCGCCAGACCACCAGACAAACCGCCAGACTGCCCGGTCTCCATATAATAACAAATGCAACCTTTATAGTTAAAAATATGAAAGTTAGGGTTAGATCTGATATACTCTAGAGGGGGGGGGGGGGGGGCGGGGAATAGAGTATCTTGAAACTTTTAATGCTTTTTGCTGTAAATAAAAAAATCAGTCATAAGATGAAATAATCTACCACATGCACAACAAATATAAACTAGCTATTACAGACACAACAACCTAACTAGCACAGCCATAGTAAGAACAAAAGAAAAAGATGGCAACCAGACAACGCAAGAATTTTATAGTGGTTCCCCAACCTGGGTACATCCACTCTTCTACCACCCTGGTAGGAATCCACTCAGGTTTTTGATCAGGTGACTGCCACCAATGAGTTTTTGATCAGGTGACTGCCACCAATGAGCTTTTGATCAGGTGCTCAAAAAATAATCCCAAGTCTTTTGATCAGGTGACTTGCAATCAGGAATAACTTTTGAAGGGAGTTAAAGAACCCTTTTTATAGTGGGGGTGAGAGAGTGATGATGTCTTCTCTATCTCAAATACAACTGAGAATACTTTAGTGGATCTTTGATTTTAACAAAGTCTCCCCCTGAGATATTGATTTGGTCAGGAAGGTTGGAGCTTTACTGCAGGGTGAGTAGGTCTTCAATGTTTCAGCCTTGACCAGAAGGTATCCAGGAACTTCTTGACTGATAGAGTATTTGTTGTCCTCTGAAGAATCCTGGAATGAAGAAAAAGAAGACTCTTGATTTTGAATGGCTGTTCTTCTTCTTCTTCAGCTTCTATGATTTCTCTGGTCTAGGGCTTCTTGTTTCTTGACTGTGTTATTTCTCTGTGTATTGCTTGGTCTCTTTCAAAATTCCTGATCTCTTTGTTCTTGAATGCTGTCTGTGTGTTGTACTGTGTGTTCGATAAGGAAGAAGAAAAAATCCTTTTATATTTTCCATGTAATCTTCCTTCTAGATTTTGAATTTCTTCAGCATTGATTACTTACGGCCTTGAGAATGTCCGCATTGATTGATTTCCCCAACTATCCCATTGAAAAACGACAAGTAATAATCCTGATGAAGGCCATAATCAATGTTGTGTCTAAGGTAGAATTCTGAGAATATTAAGCATTGATTATACAAGAATTATTGCAATAAAATAAGGACAGATGTAGGAAAAGTCCATGTCTGGAACTACTCATAAATCGTCGAGTGAAGAATAGAATTCGTCGACCTGGGTCCTGAGTTCATCGAGATGAGAAGTTATGTTTGTCGACCAGATAATTGTTGTTCGTCGACCTGAGATCCAAGATCGTCGACCTAAGAATAGATAACTGCTTTCTCTAGAACCTTGCCAATTCTGTGTATCAAGATCGTCGAGCTGAGATTCTAACTTCGTCGACTGGAGTTCATTGAAATGTTTCTTGGACTTGAGAATGTAGAAGAAAAGTGTCCAGAAATCGTCGACCTGAGAATTAAGTTCGTCGACCTGAGAATTGCTAACAGCTACTTGATACAACTTGTCGAGACTGTGGTCCAAGTTCGTCGAGCGGAGAACATGAATTTGTCGACTGGAGTATGATTCTGGACTTAGAATATTTAGATGTTTCTGGACTTTAAAATGTTGAGGTATAGCATCCAGAGATCGTTGAAATGAGAACCAAATTCGTCGAGCTCAGCTCAGAGAATTATTTGTGAGTTCGTCGAGCTGAGCACGCCTTTCGTCGAGCTGAGTTCGACGAACGTCGAACTCATTTCTCGAGTCTTTGAAATTTCTCTAAGTCCTGAGTCTTCTGCAGTATGTTTATGGCTGGTCCATGTAGTGTTGATTCTAAGGACATGGCCTAAACTCTAGGACACAAACATTACCCTGGCTATACATGTTGGGTCAAACATCCTAGATTAGTGAACCTAGCCAAAATCTAACTAGGGATCCAACAATCTCCCCCTATTTGGGTAAGGTCACTAATTACAGACACATAAAAATTTATAAAGCAAGAAAACATATATCTGGCAGGAAAAATTTAAATGTGCAGCAGATATATATATATATATATATATATATATATATATATATATATATATATATATATATATATATATATATATATATATATATATATATAAGTAAGCTTTGTCTCATGAATTAACTAGACAGTTTTAGAATAACAGAAAGACTAAAGGCAGTTCAAAAATTTTTTCTTCTTCTTTTGCTCCTTATGCTTCTCCTCTTTAGCTTTTTCAGTAGGCTGAGTGAACCTGATCTCCCTGTTTGGATTAGCTGCTTGTACTTTTGTCATTGTCATATCAGTAGCCCCAATGATATTAAGGGAGGTGGTCCTTGCCACTAGAGCTTCCGGATGCAATTTCATATAGTCATCAACATTAAAAAAAATTTTAGCTTTAGCAAACCTGTTGAGTTCTACCTTCCTGTATTTTGACATGGTAGTGTATTCAGAAGGATCCTTTCCTTCAACTTTTGCTTTGCTGATCATGGATATGCCAACAAATTCCTGTAATCTGGCCATCCTTGCTGTTGTAGCTATTTCTGGATCTTCAAAAGGTACATGAGGGGAGGCAGGTCTCTTTGGGCTTTCAGCTTTCTGATGTTCAGTGATTTGTTGTTGTTGTTGTTGATGATGCTGTTTGCCAGATGAATAATACCTCTGCTGGCTTCTTCCTGAAGAGGTGGAGGACCTACCCTGATGTCTCTGATATGTTTGGTATTGGGTAGTCCTCTGAGTTGAAGAACCTGAAGCACCAACAATAGGTGGAGGAGGAGGAGGAGGGTCCTTTCTGAATCTTTGAGGAGGAGGTGAGTACTTCCCGCTTTTCTTTCTTTGTAATGGTTCTTGGACAGCCACATCATGCTGGCATGCCCTTATAAGGTGTGATTTTCTAAAGTATATAATAAGGAGTATCATTTGTTGGATTAGGTTTTGGGGCAGGAGGTGAAGGAGCTTTCCTTTTCTTGGAGACTTTCTTCTTTTTAGGCTCATCATCAGAAGAATCTTGAGGAGTATCATACAATGTATTTATTTCTTTTAGAGCCTCTGCAGATATCAAGGGTTTCTTTGCGAGGGAAGGAGCTGGAGGAGGAGGAGCTGGAGCTGGAGCAGGAGAGCTATACACAACAGTGCTTTCAGCAACTATTTTATTCTCTTCTTCTATGTCAGCCATGATCAATTCATCAAGATCAGGCATTGGGGAGTCATCCATAACAAAAGTTGGAGCAGAAATATCTCTAGGAGGGGATGAAGTAATGAGGGGAGCAGCTTTTGGTGGAGATGAAATAGCTGGAGCCTCTATAATAGCAAAACTAGCCTTTAGTTGCTTGACAACCTTGGGGCTTATTGGTGAGGTGTAGGGGACTATAGCCAAAGATGGCTTTATGCAGTCTTCTGGTAGAAAGTTCAAATGAGCTGTATCAAACATGCTCAATAATTTCAAAAGATCAACTGTGGGATTTATAATATAATCACCAACAGTGTCTATCTCAGCCATAACAGGCTCATCCATATTAGTATCTGATTCTATTAAATCTATTATGTCAGAAGGATATGCATCTTCTGAAGAATCAGTCATGAAAGAATCAAGTTCTGCTGCTTCTTTTTTCTACTGCTGCTGCTTCTGCTTCTACTGCTGCCTTTTCTGCTGCTGCTGCTGTTTCTGCTGCTATATTCACTGGAGCTTCTTCATCATGAAGCATATCCCCCTGACTGGCTGCAGAAGGTACTGGAGCCAGTCCCCCAGAAGAAGAAGGGATAGGGGATAGAGCAGCAACTATGGCAGAGAGATTTTTGATGGAAGTAGTGAGAGGAGCTATAGCATTAGTTAGAAGAGTTTGAAGAGTGGGAGTGATGAAAGCAAGCAAGTCCTTAGCAATATCAGAGAAATTTAAATAAAGGGATTCTGGAGCAATGGAGGAGTATGGATTGTGGTGACCACAATTTGAACAAACAGAAAAGGCACTAGACATATCTTGGTGTGTGTGGTCAGGTGCAGAAGATGGAATTTTAGTTATGGGGATGAATTCTTGATGTGGGGATGATGGGGGAATCACGAGATTGAATGTGTGGGAGGAGAGAAAGGTGTCAGGATCTATGGTAGTTAAATGAGGTGGAAGAGGGGATTGATGTGGGGATGGTTGTGGTGATTGGGAAGGAGAATATTGTATGGATTCCTGAATGGGGGAAGATGGGATGTCGCTTGATTGGATTATAGGGAGATTTATTTGAGGAGAGGACCTAGGTGGAGAATGTGCAGGAGATGAAACTGGGGTAGAAGTGTGAAGTGGTTGTTGTTGTTGATGTTGAGGAGAAGATGGAATGTTTGAGGTGGAGGGGGCCTCTTCTAGGGTTAGAGGAGCGGTTGTGACAGCCCTAGTGCTTTCAGAAGGCCTGGATGAGGAATAAGCCTTGGTTGGCTTGGTGATGTTCCTCTCCCACCTGCCAAAGAGGGCACAGGTGAGCCTCTTGGAGGCATTTATGAATATGGTCGGGGTGACCAGGGATTCAGCAGCCTTTTCTTTAAGGAAGATTCCTAGAATCCTTCCAATGCAAACCTCCTTTTTAGTATTCTTTTTATTAATCAGTTGAAATATGATTTGAGCCCAATTCACTGTTTTCTTATTCACCATTGAACACATTACCAGAAATTGATGCCTGGTTATGTAATCATGGGCAGTGTGCTTGCCCAGCAGCACTTTTCCCACAATATATGCTAGAAATTTATACTCATCAGATAGGTGTTTCTTCAGCAGTTTGTTGGGGGTTTCTCCAGAATAACCCATCTTATTTAACATCCCATTAAATTCATCACTATCAATTTCTAATTCTTCATCACCATTTACTAAGCCAAAAATTTCAGTCAGGACGGCGGGGTAAGAGAGACGGTATTACCCGATATTGTGCCGGTCATGGTGTTCTCATCTATTGTGGAGGAAGTATAGACCCATTCCATGATTTCTGCACTGGAGAGCTTGATCCTGGTGGTTATCAAATTTTTCAACTGCTGTTCTTCAAGCAGTTTTAGAATATCTAGGAAGATTAGATCGGAGTGTTGAAACGATTCAAAGTCCACATCAAAACCGATATCAAATTTCATGGCCGCAAGACTGCCCGCTGGAATCGCCATTAGTTCACCTACAAGTGAAAAACGAAGATCAAGTGCAAGGGAACTGAAAGCGCGGGACGGAGGTCGAAGAAAAATCTAGATATAAGATTTTTCAGAATATGAATCGACAAACTCTGTTGCACGAAAAAGTAAAAGAATTCTTCGATTTGAGGTCGACGAAAGATTTTGTAGTTAAATAATTCGTCGAGCTTAGTCTGAAGATTTGAGAACATTTCGTCGAGCTCCGTTCGACGAAAGTTTTCTGAAGCAGATTCATCGATATCCGTTCGACGAAAATAACTTCACTCACAGAGAGTTCATCGATCTCCATTCGACGAAAACAACTTCACTCACAGAGAGTTCGTCGATCTCTGTTCGACGAATATCTCAAGAACTTTGCCCAGTTCGTCGAACTCCGTTCGACGAACTTTGAAAAATTCATCGAGCATAGACAAAAATTAAATCAAGGCTTCTTCATTTATCATACCCAGCTGATTTATAAAGAATAGATGGTTTCTTTCATCCAAAGATTTGGTGAAGATATCTGCTCTTTATAAATAAGTGTAGATATAGACAAGTTTGATTTTGTTTTTGTCTACACACTCTCTAATGAAATGATGCCTAATGTCGGTATGCTTAGTCCTACTATGATGGACTGGATTTTGTGCTATGGATATAACACTTGTGTTATCACATAAGATAGTTGAATTATTTAAGTTGAACTTATAGTCCAGGAGTTGATTCTGAATCTACAGCATCTGGTAACAGCAACTGCTAGCTGCAATATATTCTGCTTCAGTAGTTGAGGTAGACACAGATGACTGTTTCTTGCAGAACCAAGACACTAATCTCATACTAAGGAACTGGCAAGTTCCTGAGGTACTTTTTCTGTCAACCATGTATCCAACAAAGTCAGCATCTGAGTATCCAGTTAACTCAAATTCTGACTCAGTAGGATACCAGAGACTTACACTAGGACAACTCTTTATATATCTAAAAATTCTTTTTTGAAAAACTAGATGAGATTCTTTAGGGTTCACTTGGAACCTAGCACAAAAACATGTGGCAAACATTATGTCAGGTCTACTTACTGTAAGGTATAGTAGGGACTCAACAATGCCCCTATATAATTTATGATCAACTGGTTTGCCATGTTCATCAGTGTCTATTACAGCATTAGTGGACATGGGTGTTTTCTTTGCTGAGGCATCAACCATCCCAAAGTTTTTAATAAGCTCTTTAGCATATTTAGCCTGGGAGATGAAGATGCCATCAGACAGCTGCTTCACTTGGAGAGCAAGGAAGTAGGAGAGCTCACCCATGCTACTTATTTCAAACTTTGAATGCATGAGGTCAGAGAACCTCTTGCATAGTTTAGAATCAGTAGACCCAAATATAATGTTATCTACATATATTTGTACTAACAGAGTTTGATCCTTATGTTGCCTAGTGAACAATGTTTTATCTACAATGCCTCTAGTGAATTTATGCTCTATCGGGTCTCATACCAAGCTCTTGGAGCATTATTTAGACCAAAAAGAGTTTTATGTAATCTAAAAACATATGAAGGATGGGTTGGAGAGATAAAACCTGTAGGTTGTTCAACATAAACCTCTTCTTTAAGTACTGCATTCAGAAATGCACTTTTTACATCCATCTGATTAACTTTGATCTTCTTATATACAGCATAAGCAAGAAATATTCTGATTGCTTCTAACCTTGCAACTAGTGTAAAGGTTTGGTCATAGTCTATTCCTTCTTTTTGCCTATAACCTTGAGCAACAAGCCTAGCCTTGTTCCTCATAATTACACCAAGTGAATCAAGTTTGTTTCTGTATACTCATTTAGTTCTAATGACTGGGTAATCTTTGTGTCTTGGAACTAAATCCAAAACTCTACATCTCTCAAATTGGTTGAGTTCCTATTGCATTGCAATGATCCAGTGGGGATCTTGCTCAACATCTTTTATGGATTGAGGCTTAACTTGAGAGAGAAAACAGGCATGCATCACATCTTGGTTAAGTTGATGCCTTGTTTGTACACCTGCTGATATGTCTCCAATCACTTGGGATCTAGGGTGATCCCTTAGTGTGACAAGATCAGTGGGTGGAGTTGGTTTAGCAACAGCATTTGGAATTAATTCCTCATGTGGAATTATGTTTGCTGTTGAATGAAGTTCAGCCTCTTCCAAAGGTTCATCTTCAGTGTCTTCATCAACCTGTGGAGGAGAAGGTTGATACGTTGTAAATATACCTATTTTTATGTTCATTATTTAAGTAATTTTCGTTGTATTTTCTTGTTTTAGGTTAAATTTCTTTAATAAAATGCTCCTTTTATTGTATATATTTTGCTAACTTAGTTTATTTTATGTTTCAGAAATTTTCAGAATTTTGCGAGAAAAATCATGTGTCATGCCTGTGTACTGTCGGTTACGCCCTTGACATGGGCGTGACACATCAAAATCTCGTGAAATCAGCGCATTTGAAGAAGAAAAGATTGACACGCCCGGGATCACGCCCGAGTCATTTGATACGCCCCGTGACCATGGTCGTGACCACTCAAGCCCGACGAAATTCTCTCGACGTTCGTCGAACAACCCGACACGCCCGTGTCAGCCAACTGTCATGCCCGTGTCATTCCCGATCGATGATCAAGGCTTCCAGTCTCGACATTTTGCACTCGACATTCGTCGAGACAAGGACACGCTCGTGTCACATGATCCGACACGCCCGTATCACTCCTGCTCGACAATTTCCGCTCGACGATTTCCGCTCGACGTTCGTCGACTTAACCCGACATACCCCAGGTCACGCTCGTGTCAGAGGGCGTGACTCTTCCACCTGGCCGACAAATCGCCGCTGGCGTCCACTTCAACATCCCCAACACTCCCACCGTCACACCCGTGACCAGGGGAGTGACTTCCACGTGGACCTCCCGAAGTCAACAACGCCATCAAATTGCCGAAATCAGATGATGAATAGTGTCGACACGCCCACTGTCACGCATGTGACCTAGGGCATGACCGCTGTGTTTTCAGCCGCAAAGTCAAATTGCCGTCAAGTCACCGAAATCAGATGATGAATAGTAGTGACACGCCCCCTGACACGGCCGTGTCAGAGGGCGTGTACTTGGAAATTTTTGCCTATAAAACGACAGCTGCTGTATGAGTTAAGGGTTCCAAATTTTTGAACCATTTTGTTGGCAAGGGCTGCCGTTTGGAGCTTGCTTTAGTGCTATCGAATAGTTTAGAACGCTAGCCTAACCAAACTCATAAGCTATCCCCATTCCGATGAGTGGCTAATCGCTTTTAGCCCTCGGTATCGAAGAGCATTGAGATATAAAAAATGTTTTAAATAACTAATGGTCTTATTTTTCTATTTAATTAAAAACTTAAGGTTTACCCCGGGTTAACGACGCGTAGAACCACATATCGATGTGTGGGCTCTATTTCCGTTATCCATACGCTAACAAGCCGAGAGGCCGTGCGTATGGACTGATCACCCCTGGGTAAAGAGAGTTACGCACTAACCCTTGTTGGGTATTGTATCCACAACGTACCTGATTTGAAGAAGCCCCTGAACAAGATAAGGTAAATAGACAATGTATTTGATAAAATATTTCAAGTTGTGCTTGCAGTTTTTCCACGCTAAGTGCACACCAATGTTAGGGCGCAGTAGGTCAATATACACGGGTCTGCACGACGTAATCCCTCGTTGAGTAGATCAGTGTGTTGGCCTACGTGTACCCTCTCTATTGGAGTGTACTTATTTTCAAGTACAGGGCCGTGATCATGCAAGAGCAGACAAGGAGCAAGGATGGGTCAAAGAGCAGTCCATGGGCGGATAAACGAAAAATCGTCTAAGTGTTTATCGACGAGAATCACCAAGTGATTCTCGCCGATTCGGTGAGAATCATCAAGTGATTCTCGCCGATTCGGGGAGAATCACTAGTGATTCTCGCCGAATCGTCGAGAATCACTAGCTAATTCTCGCCGTCTCCTTTCGGCGAAAACAGTGCATGCAACCAAGTCAACTTCGACGAGAATCATCTTTGAATCTCGCCGAATCGTCGAGAATCATCTTTGATTCTCGCCAAATCGTCGAGAATCACCTTTAATTCTCGATGATTCGACGAGACTCACCTTCGATTCTCGCCGATTTTGACTTGGGCGAATTCTGGATCCCGCTGGACCGGACTCTACCGCGGGCGCTGTTTTGAACCGGGGTTAGGGTTTCTTCAGGTGGGACCGTTAACGGCTATAATGGAGTATTTCCACCGTATAAATATACGCGTATTTTGAACAGTAAAGAGACACAGAAAAAGACGAAGCACAGCAGCCGACGTTGACCTAAATCGTGATACTGCTCCGCCGCCGCCGTCGCCGCTCGTGCTAGTTGGTCGCCGCTTTTGATCGAGATTCTTCCAGATCTCCCGGCGATAGAAGCTTAGCCAAGCATAGCGTCTCACGCGTCTATCCAGAGATCTCTTGTCTCTTGATTTGTTGATCGGGAAAATCTTCCCCATCCGAATCGATCGAGACGATTGATCCTAGTGTGACCGTTGGAAGACCTTGCTAGCTTTGCTACGAAGACTGGATCTCCAAAGTACAGCAGCCGCACACCGTTGTCGCCGCCGATCCCGAGAACCAAGCCGCCGCTCTTCTTGCCGCTGCCGGTTTCGGGGAGATTCTCTCCAAGTGAGATCTAGGGTTGTGGACTCTTCGTGACTTCTTGAACACGTCATCAAACGAAGAGGGACACCTTAGTCTCCGAAAGTAGTTTGTATCTATTGTACATTCTAGTTTTACTTTTGTTGTAAAGGAACGTTGGTTCCTAGTTGTAAGGGTTGGGTGCAACCCGTGTTGTGGGAGTGTTGACTCCTACGTGTGGAAGGGTTCCTTCCGATAGTGTAAGGATTGGATTTCAATCCTGTTGGTGAAGAGACCGAGTCGTCCCTTGTTGGGAGATAGGTCAAAGGGGGAAAGTGGATGTACCCAAATCGGGGAACCACTATAAATTGCTTGTGTACTCTGTTTGCTGTGCTGTTTTATTTTCGTGTGCAGGTACAATTTTAATTCCGCAAAAACGCTGCACGTCACCTATTCCCCCCCCCCCCATAGGTGAAGGTAGTTGACACTAGGTGGACTTTCAACCCTCGAGAGAGGATGCGCGCTAACTCTACCGGATTGGGTTCCCCACCCAATAGCGGGGTTCTTAGCGTACTGCGGGCATTAAGAGGAATCCTTCGTCGGACGAGAGCCCGGTCGAATAGTCTTAATGTACAGTGAGCGATATTCCGCGAGATAGGTGAGCTCATTCTTTTGGAACCTGAACGGCCAAGTTTCCGCTTTAATTAAATTGAAACTTTAGATCTCTAGTTATTCAAATCTATTTTTAATCCTAACGTAATTCGATATCAAGTGTTATCTCTTCATTGATCTTTAATATTAATCTATTTTTCGTCCTATTTTAGTTAAAATCAACAACTTACTATGTCGGTAAAATAATAGTGCTTTCGGAGTAGTAGGGATAATCAACCCGTTCTCGGGAAATTTACAATCTGGATATTCCGCCGAATATTCTGTATTACTTGCGATAGGTGCACTTGCCTACCAAAGCAAGCCCGCGACGATCGACTAATCAAACCAACAACCCACATAAGAGTCTGTTCGCGGGCCATCAAGTTTTTGGCGCCGTTGCCGGGGAGAATCTTTGAGTTATTATTTCGAATCCGAAGTATATTACTTTTACCTATATTTCTAAAAAACTAAAAAAAAACTTAAAAAATTTTCTTCAAAATCCAAAAAAACAACAAAGTTAATTTTCTAATTTATATTTTAGGGTGTATGACCCGTGGACAACCTTCGGAGTCCGAAAATTTGGATTTTGATCTTGAGATCGAACGCTCCCTTGCGCGTATTCGGTCTCAACGCCGAAATCCCTCTTTGGATCTCGAAGAATCCGTCAGAGAACCCTCTGCCGTTGCTATGGCCGACCCCAATCCGAACGCGGTCGTCGAGCGTACAATGTCATATTACGCCCGGCCGAATTTGGACGATACTGGCTCCAGTATTGTTCGCCCAACGGTGGCGAACAATAATTTTGAGATCAAATCAAGGATTATCCAAATTATCCAAAATGCTGTGCAGTTCGATGGACTGCCAGATGAGGACCCGAACGTTCATTTGTCTAGTTTTTTGGAAATCTGTGATATCTTTAAGATCAATGGCGTAACTGATGACGCCATTTGTTTGCGCCTTTTTCCGTTCTCCCTCAGATCCAAAGCTAAGGCGTGGTTGAATTCCCTCCCACGAGGATGTATCACCACCTGGGCCGAGCTTGCGGAACGTTTCTTAACGAAGTATTTTCCACCCGCCAAAACTGCAAAGTTGCGGGCGGACATTTCTTCGTTCGTGCAGAACGATTCCGAGTCTCTATTTGAGACTTGGGAGCGCTTTAAAGAATTTCTCCACAAGTGTCCGCACCATGCGCTGCATGCGTGGTTGCAGGTCCAAATCTTCTACAACGGGCTTAACTATCAGACGCGTCAAATGATTGACGCGGCTGCCGGGGGTACCTTGAATAATAAGGGCTGCCCAAGCTCTTATTGAAGAGATGGCTATGAACGCCTACGTCCCGCGGGGACGTCCCAAGCAGGCGGCAGGCCTCTTCGAAGTGGATACCACTGCCAGCTTAGCCCTTCAAGTTGAAAGGCTAATGAAGCAGGTGGCGGAGATGTCTGCTGCCTCCAACACTCCGCCTTGGGCGATTCCCCCTAATATCGGGGTAGTTAATGAATTCGTAGACTACTTGGGAAATGCAGGGCGACCTTCCTTCAACCCCAACAACAATAACCCTTATAGCAACAACTATAATCTGGGTTGGAGGAACCACCCCAACTTCTCATGGAGCAACGCGAATAATGCGCAGCGCCCGCCCAATTCTTTTGCGCCCGGATTTCTGTCGCCTTCCCCTCTTCCAAAACCCTCTTCGATGGAGGAGAATTTTTCTAAATATATAGCGTCCAACAAGTCAAATATCCATCAACGGATCGCTAAAAAACTTAGAACTCCAGGTTGGACAGCTAGCGCGAAGGATGTTCGAGCATGCTTGGGGCACTGCAGGGAAACACGGAGCCCAATCCGCGGGAGAATATCAACGCTATAACCCTCCGTAGCGGAAAGGAGGTGATCGATCCAAAATGGACCGATCCGCAGGTACATATTTCACCTCCGACACCTCTTCCCCCTTCTTCGATTACGTCGCCTTTACAAATTTTAAATGAAAAAATTATTAAAATGCCCATGCCGTATCCACACAGGCTCGATAGTGAGCGTAAGGATGCGCAGTACGAAAAATTTATTTTATTATTAAAACAAATTCATATTAATGTTCCATTATGCGAAATAATCTCGCAGATGCCTAAATATGCGAAATACTTAAAACAACTCCTTTCTAATAACCAAAAATTAGAAAATATTTCGCAAATTTCTTTGAATGTTGACTGCTCAGCGGCTCTTACTAATAAATTGCCCCATAAACGAAATGACCCGGGAAGGTTCTCCATCCCGTGCCTTTTTGGAAATATATTAGTAAAATACGCTCTTGCAGATTTAGGCGCGAGCACTAATTTGATGTTGTTCTCGCTCTTTCAAAAACTAGGTTTGGGCACTCCGGCCCGTACTAGAATGCGAATCCAACTAGAGGATCGCTCAGTTAAGTTTCCCGTCGGGGTAGTGGAGGACGTACTTGTCCGAGTTGATAAGTTTATCTTTCCGGTAGACTTCGTCATCTTGGACATCGAGGAGGACACCGATGTACCAATTACACTCGGTCGGCCTTTTCTCGCCACCTCCCGCGCATTAATTGATGTAAGCAACGGTCGTCTCCTCCTTCGGGTAGGATATGACGATGTTATTTTCTCTATTAATCCCTCTATAGGAGACTCGTCATCGAGCGATGACTTCTGTTATAGTTTAGATACATATCTCAGAGATTGTTCTTCCCCTATTTTCGAGTGTACTTTTTTAAACGACGATATTTATGCGCTCGAAAATTTGAAATGCGATGAGGATATCTCTATAGACTTGCCTTTTGAACCAATTGGTAAGAAAGACATAGGAATTAAAACCTCGTTAGAAGAACCGCCCTGCCTTGAACTCAAACCCCTACCCGATTCACTCAAATACGCCTTTTTGGGAAAAGATGATACCCTTCCGTTATCATTTCTTCGCATTTGAGCGAATCAGAGACTTCCGATTTATTGGAAGTTTTGCTTAAACATCGCCACACAATTGCGTGGCAAATTTCCGATCTAAAAGGGATTAACCCTTCTTTCTGCACCCATAAGATTTTCCTTCGCGATAATTGCCACAAAATCATTCAGCTACAGCGATGACTTAACCCAAACATGAAAGACGTCGTTAAGGCCGAAATTATTAAATTATTAGATGCGGGGATTATTTATCCTATATCAGATAGTACGTGGGTTAGTCCCATTCATGTGGTGCCCAAAAAGGGAGGTCTTACCATAGTGGAAAATGAGCACAATGAACTCGTCCCAACTCGTACTATTATGGGTTGGCGGGTGTGCATCGATTATAGAAAACTCAATGATGCCACCCGTAAGGATCATTTCCCATTACCTTTCTTAGACCAAATTCTAGAGCGTTTGTCCGGTCATTCGTATTTTTGTTTTCTTGATGGATTATCGGGGTTTTTCCAAATCCTCATTTCCCCCGATGACCAAGAGAAAACAACTTTTACCTGCCCGTTTGATACCTTCGCATATCGAAGAATGCCATTTGGCCTCTGCAAAGCGCCAGCTACATTCCAATGATGTATGCTGGCAATCTTTGGCGAGCTGGTAGGAGACATTATGGAAGTCTTTATGGATGACTTCTCTGTTTTCAGAAGCTCTTTCCCGTCCTGTCTTCGTAATTTAAATCATGTCCTTCAGCGATGCGAGGACACGCATCTTGTTTTAAATTGGGAAAAGTGTAACTTTATGGTTCGAGAAGGTTTGGTTCTCGGCCATATGATTTTGTCTAAAGGGATGGAGGTCGATAAGGCCAATGTTGAAATTATCGAAAAACTTCCCCCGCCTTCCAACGTTAATCTATTAGGAATTTCTTAGGCCACGGGAGCTTTTATAGGCGTTTCATTCAAGATTTTTCAAAAATAACAAAGCCGCTTACACGCCTCTTGGAAAAGGAATCAAATTTTGTCTTTGATAGTGAATGCGAGTCTGCCTTTAATTTCATAAAACAAAAACTTATCAATTCACACATTTTAGTGGCGCCCGATTGGACCCTTCCGTTCTAAATTATGTGCGATGCTAGTGATATTGCCGTAGGTGCCATTCTTGGCCAACATATAAACAAATATTTTCATTCTATTTATTACGCTAGCAAGACGCTCACTTCCGCACAAGGAAATTACACGACAATAGAAAATGAACTTTTAGCCGTCGTTTTTGCTTTTGATAAATTGTGCTCGTATATAACGCTATCTAAAGTTATCGTGTTTACCGACCACTCCGCCTTAAAATATTTATTAGCTAAAACGGACGCCAAACCCCGCCTTCTTCGATGGATCCTCCTCTTGCAGGAGTTCGATTTAAAGATCCGGGATAAGAGGGGCGCGGAAAATTTAGCCGACGATCACCTCTCCCGCTTAAAAAATTCCGCTGCAGAAGCACTCGTCGAATCTGACATAAATGACAGATTCTCCGAGGAACGCGTCCTTTCCATAACTACTCGTTCATCTTCCCCACCTTGGTTTGCAGAGTTTGCGAACTATTTAGTTGCGAGAGTGCTCCCAAAAGACTTTTTTAGCAAGCAAAAGAAGAAATTTTTTTCTGACTTGAAATATTTCTTTTGGGAGTACCCTTTTCTTTTTAGTGTCTGCGCGGACCAAATGGTACGAAGATGTGTCGCGGGTGAGGATTGCACGCACATACTTAGGCACTGCCATGAGGGTCCGGCTGGTGGGCATTATCAAGCTAACCGGACCGCACGGAAGGCGCTCGAGGCGGGCTTCTTTTGGCCCACTCTATTCAAAGATGCTCACAATTTTGTACGCGCATGCGATAGCTGTCAGCGGTCAGGTAACATCTTTCGTCGCGACGAGATGCCCCAAAATTTGTTTTTAGAATGCGAAGTCTTCGATTTATGGGGCATATATTTCGTTGGCCCCCTACCTCCGTCTTTCAAAAATATATATATTTTAGTAGCGGTTGACTACGTATCAATGTGGGCGGAAGCGCAAGCTCTCCCCACCAACGATGCACGAGTCATCGTTACATTTCTTAAAGAACTATTTTCTCGCTTCGGCACACCTCGCGCTATTGTAAGCGATAGGGGGATGCATTTCTGCAACACCCAAATGGCTAAGACGTTAGCTAGATACGACGTCACGCACAAACTTGCCACCCCCTACCACCCGCAAACTAGTGGCCAAGTACAGGTAGTGAATCGAGAGATAAAGCGCATATTAAAAAAACCGTTTCACTTAATAGAAAAGATTGGTCCATCAAACTCGACGATGCGTTGTGGGCTTATCGTACTGCATACAAAACCGCAATTGGTTGTACGCCATATCAATTAGTCTACGACAAAGTGTGTCATCTCCGCGTAGAATTAGAACATCGCACACTTTGGGTTTTTAAACTTTTAAATCTCGACGCTAACTTTGCCGCCCAAAATAAAAAACTGCAACTAAACGAGCTCGATGAATGGCGTGCAAACGCTTACGAGAGCAATAAGTTCTATAAGAAGCGTTCTAAGTTTTATCACGACCGAAAACTCAAGCCACAAAAAACTTTTTCTACGGGCGATCTTGTCCTTCTATATAACTTATGACTGAGGCTTTTTCCCGGTAAACTTAGATCACGTTGGTCCGGCCCCTTCAAAGTTTAAGGGGTTTGGCCATATGGGACTGTACTCGTTTTTCACCCGGAAAAAGGCTCATTTAAGGTGAACGGTCATCGCTTAAAATTATACATAGCAGGCGATCCTGTGGGTGGTAATTTCGAATCCATAACCCTCCTCGATATATAAACCGCCAAAATAGTCAAGCTACATGACTATAAACAAAGTGCTCCTGGGAGGCACCCCATGTTTATCTTTTTCGCTATTTCTCTACTTTTTCTTTGCTATTTTCTTAATAATGCGTGGTTCCTAAACTGCGCCTTCCCAACCTCTTTTCAGGGAAGCTTCTACCCCCGCTCTTTCTTTTCTTTATACATATTGCCTTTCCTATTTGTTCCGTATACTTATGTTACAACATTGGGGACAATGTTAGACTTAAGTATGAGGGTGTTTTCTCGCTTTATTTTCTGAACTTCTATTTTCTACACTGTATTTCTATTTTTTGCACTTCAAACATTAAAAAAATATATATGAAAAAAAAATATAACAACAAAACAAAAATTTTTTTTTTGAAAATGTAAATTCAAAAAAAAAATCGATTCCTTTCTTTTTATTACAAAAATTTCAAAATATTACAAAAACATTATAAAACAAAAATTCCAAAAATGTTTAGTTTCATTTTGAAACAATCTTTGTAAATATTTTTGTAAATAATTCTCTCTCTCTCCCCCTTCCTTTTCTCTCTCATTCTTGTAAATAACGTCTCTTTTTAACATTTTTGCAAAACTTAAAAATCTAAAAAAAGATAATAAATCAAAAACACAAAAAAAATGATAAAAACTCTAAAAATCCAAAAAATGTTTTGAAACAAATAAATCAAATTTTCCATTTCTTGATCTTCTTGCTATCCAAAAATTTTGTTTTGAGTTTATTTATATGTGAATTTTATTAATTCTTTGTTTGTTATTCGTCTGTTAATTATTGATTGAAAAATTTAAATATCTGGGGTTACGTTTTAAAGAATTCATTACGCTTTGTTAAAAATAGCGAACTCGTTTTAGACACTACTTCTATTTTTCATTGATAGAAGCACGTGTATTATTTTAGAAAATAACGACTATAGGATTCAATTATGTTTACTTTTAACATTCTGAAAAAGTGGAACGTACAATTTATTAAGGTTGCTCTCAAAAATTTTTAATTAAAATCTAGTTTTCTTTTCACCCCTTATCATGCCTTACTTGGCATGATGAAATTTTTATCTTTAAAAAATCCTATGTCAATGAGAATAAGATTTCGTTCCGTAAACATAGACACCCAATAATTTAAAAAGATTATATGTTATGGAGTAAGAGGATAAAATTCATTACTCCTACACATATACATTGGGTCAATTTTATCTTTATGAAGTTAAAAAAATGATATTAGGAAAATAAGATTTCATTTTCCTAATAATCCAAAAGAAAACAAAATGAAGGTTCGAGAAAAAATTACCTCACCTCAATTTCAAATCCTCTTCATAAACCAACATCTACCCCCTTGGCCAATTTCACGATTTTAGAATTAATTCAAAAATCTTTTTGAGAGCATAATTTGTAAATTACATTATTTCCAGTAAAACTCCTATAAGCTAAAGTTCATATAATTCCAAACTATTTTCGTTAATCTAACCATTACAATTTTTGCTTTCTATTTGATTACATCAAGAAGTCTTTTGGCCAAAACTTTTGCGCTATTTAAATCATCTTCATAATTTTAGAACTTAACTCTTACACCCCGCATGTTTATTTAGATCTCTCTTATAATTAATTAAGTGGTAGCTAAACTTAGAATTTTTTCTATTCCTTATAAGTTTACCTCAAACGTTTGCTCTGGAATAGCAAAAGCCTAAGTATGGAGGTATTTGATAAGTTATAAATATACCTATTTTTATGTTCATTATTTAAGTAATTTTCGTTGTCTTTTCTTGTTTTAGGTTAAATTTCTTTAATAAAATGCTCCTTTTATTGTATATATTTTGCTAACTTAGTTTATTTTATGTTTCAGAAATTTTCAGAATTTTGCTGGAAAAATCATGTGTCACACCTGTGTACTGTCGGTCACGCCCGTGACATGGGCGTGACACATCAAAATCCCGTGAAATCAGCGCATTTGAAGAAGAAAAGATTAACACGCCCGGGGTCACGCCCGTGTCATTTGACATGCCCCGTGACCATGGCCGTGACTACTCAAGCTCGACAAAATTCTCTCGACATTCGTCGAACAACCTGACACGCCCGTGTCAGCCAACCATCACGCCCGTGTCATTACCGATCGACGATCAAGGCTTCCAGTCTCGACATTTTGCACTCATCATTCGTCGAGACAAGGACATGCCCATGTCACATGATTCGACACGCCCGTGTCACTCCCGCTCGACATTTTCTGCTCGATAATTTCTGCTCGACGATTTCCGCGTGATGTTCGTCGACTCAACCTGACACACCCCAGGTCATGCCCGTGTTAGAGGGCGTGACTCTTCCACCTGGCCCGAAAAACCGCCATTAGCGCCCACTTCAATCTCCCCGACACGCCCACCGTCATGCGCATGACCAGGGGCATGACTTCCACATGGACCTCCCGAAGTCAACAACGCCATCAAATTGCCGAAATAAGATGATGAATAGTGTCGACATGCCCACTGTCACGCCTGTGACCTGGGGCGTGACCGCCTCGTTTTCTGCCGCAAAGTCAAATCGCCGTCAAGTCACCAAAATCAGATGATGAATAGTAGTGACATTTTGGAAATTTTTGCCTATAAAAGGGCAGTTGCTGTATGAGTTAAGGGTTCCAAATTTTTGAACCATTTTGTTGACAAGGGCTACCCTTTGGAGATTGCTTTATTGCTATCGAATAGTTTAGAATGCTCGCCTAACCAAACTCATAAGCTATCCCCATTCCGATGAGTGGCTAATCGCTTTTAGCCCTCGGTATCGAAGAGCATTGGGATATAAAAAATGTTTTAAATAACTAAAGGTCTTATTTTTCTATTTAATTAAAAACTTAAGGTTTACCCCAGGTTAACGACGCGTAGAACCACATATCGATGTGTCGGCTCTATTTCTGTTATCCATACGCTAGCTAGCCGAGAGGTCGTGTGTATGGACTGGTCACCCCTGGGTAAAGAGAGTTCCACACTAACCTTCGAGAGAGGAGGCACGCTAACTCTACCGGATTGGGTTCCCTACCCAATAGCGGTGTTATTGGCGTACTACGGGTATTAAGAGGAATCCTTTGTTGGATGAGAGCCCGATCGAATAGTCTTAATGTCCAGGTGAGCGATATTCCTAGAGATAGGTGAGCTCATTCTTTTGGAACCTCCACGACCAAGTTTCCGCTTTAATTAAATTGAAACTTTAGATATCTAGTTATTCAAATCTATTTTAATCCTAACGTAATTCGATACCGAGTGTTATCTCTTCATCGATCTTTAATATTAATCTATTTTTCGTCCTATTTTTGTTAAAATCAACAACTTACTATTTCAGTAAATTAATAGTGCTTTCGGAGCAGTAGGGATAATCAACCTGTTCCCGGGAAATTTACGATCTGGATATTCCACCAAATATTCTATATTACTTGCGATAGGTGCACTTGCCTACCTAAGCAAGCCCGCGACGATCGACTCATCGAACAACCACCCACATAAGAGTCTTTTCACGGGCCATCTAAGGTGCTATAGCTTCTTGTGGAAGGTTTAATTCACCCATTTTGTCACACAAGTGAGGTACCTACAAGGTGCTATTGGTAGAAATTTCTTTCTCCTTATAAGACATGTTAGCCTCATCAAAAGTAACATGAATCGATTCTTCAATTTTTAAAGAGGATTTGTTAAACACCCTATAAGCTCTGCTTACTTGGGAATATCCTAGAAAAATTCCCTCTTCAGCCTTAGCTTCAAACTTTCTAATATATTTCTTGTTGTTATTATGTATATAACATATGCAGCCAAAAACTTTAAAATAGGTGATTTTAGGTTTTTTCCCTTTAAGTAATTTATAGAGAGTCCTATTCTTAAGTTTATGTATTAGACTCCTATTCAGTACATTGTTTGCTGTGCTTACAGCCTCTTCCCAAAATAATAGGGGAATGTAAGCATCTACAAGTAATGTGCCTGCAGCTTTAATTAAGGTTATGTTCTTCCTTTCAGCTACCCCATTTTGTTAAGGAGTTCTAGTAGCTGAGAAGCAGTGCCTGATACCTTCCTTCTCACAGAACTCATGCATAAGAAGAGACTCAAACTCTGTACCATGATCACTTCTGATCAATGCAACATGATTAGAGTACTCAATCTGTATGGTCCTGAGAAAATTTGTAAGAACTTTGAATGTATCTGACTTAGATCTCAGAAAGAACACCCAAGTGAATCTTGAGAAGTCATCTACAATAACTAGGGTATAGGATTTCCCTCCTAGGCTTTGTACAACAATAAGTCCAAATAGTTCCATGTGTAGCAAGTACAAAATCCTAGGTGAATCACTTTTGTTTACTGATTTAAAACTAGATTTAGTTTGCTTGCCTAGTTGACAAGCCCTGTAGAGGCCTTCCTTCTTGTAGGGACCAGAAGGTAAACCTCTCACAAGGTTGTCTGTAGATAGCCTAGCAATGTTTTTCATATTTACATGTCCTAGCCTTTTATGTCATAATTCATTTTGATTGCAAACAATGTTAAGCAAACAAATATCTGAATTGGAAGAATGAAAGTCAATTAAATATATGTTCCCTTGTCTATTTCCAATTAAAATATTTTGTTTTTCTATATTATAAATAATACAAGATGTTGAGTTAAAGTGTACCTGATAACCTTCATCACATAATTGGCTTATAAATATGAGGTTATGCTTGAGTCCACTTACATATGTCACCTTTTTGAAAGTGACTGCTCCAATCTTTACTTCTCCAAAGACTTCAGACTGGCCACACTTTGAATCACCAAAGATCACCTTTGGTCCCAGCTTGGACTTATAGTTAAATAAATTGTCCTTGTTGCCTGTCATATGTTTGGAGTATCCACTATCTAGGTACTATTTTTGGTTAACAACTGGACAGCTCATTTCCTACAGTGAAAACAATTAGTTGTTCTTGACCCAGGTTACCTTGGGTCCTTTATATTATTGATAAGAGAAACTAGATATTACTGAAAAGTCAGGTTGTGATTTATACCCTAAGGGGTGATATCTTCTAGGAGAAATTATCCAATCAGCCAGTGGATTAAAAGGTTTCCTAGATTTATTAGAGTTGCTTTTATAGTTATGACTTTTATTAAGTCTCTCTGGGTTCAACGAAATGTTGTGAGTTCGTCGACCAGAGTTCGATGATATGAGATGAGATTGTCGATCTCTGCTCAGAGAATGGACATACCCATTTTTTGTGCCCCAAGTTCGTCGATCTCTGCTTGACGAACCATGCACAGTTCATCGATCGCAGTAAGACGAATGATTATTATATAGATTTGCGTTTAGCATTTGACAACTTGAGTTCGACTAAATGGCCACATTTTGTCGATCTGAGTTTGATGAAATCTGCTGAACTTTGTTTTTATCTATGGTCTTCTGGTTTATGTTATTGTGATTTTTAAAGTTAGTTACTTATTCTGTGGTTTGGTTATTGTTCATTACTTTTTTACCCTTAGCTGCAACAAATCTGATGGGGGTTGATAATATGTTCTTCTTGAGAGTGGGGGGTAAACTTGATGATGCCCCAAGCCTAGTTTGCCATTCAGTCCGACATTGACTGTGCTTGTGATGTCCATCAGCTTAAGGCTTCTCTCATTGAAAGATTCCTTAAGTTGTTTGGCCTCACATATCTCTGTTTTTAAAGACATGATTTGTTCATTAGCTAATGTTAGTTCTTCTTTTAACTTGGTGTTTTCAAAAATCATATTTTCTTGATTAGACAATTTTTCCATAAGTGTTTTGATTTCCTTTTCAGAGTTTATTAAATCAATACACATTGTCCTAAATTCAATTTTGAAACTATCAGAATTATAGTCAAAAGATGACAATACCTGATCAGCTTCAGATTCTAAATCTCCTTCATTGTCAGATGTATCCTCTTCATCTGATTGACTTCTTGAGGCATCAATGGCCATGATGCAGACTTCCTTGGCCCTTGCCTCTTCTTCATCTTCACTTGAACTGGAAGATGTGGATTCTTCTTCAGTATCACTCCAGTTTTCAGCTACAAAGCCCTTCTCCTTCTTCTTGTATTTACTGGAGGAAGGCCTTGAGCTTTGTTGTCTCCTGGAGTCCTTCTCTCTTCTTCTTTCTTTCTTTTGATTCTCTGGACATTCTGAGAGGAAGTGTCCAGGTTTCCTGCAGCCAAAGCAAACTACTTCTTTAGTGGGGGTTTTGTCATACCTTGGCTTATCATCCTGCCCGGATGATTTTCTCCTGAAGTCTTTCCTTACCATTTTGTAAAATCTTTTGGCAAGGTGACTCATTAGCTCTTCATTTATTGTTGAAGCTTCTGTCTCCTCAGCTACCTTGAATGCCAGATTGTGCTCTTTCCTTGCTGTTGGAGGAGTCCTTTGTTTAGCTGCTTCTCTAGACTTGATTAGCTGCTCATAGGATTTGAGCTTTCCCAATAGAGATTCTATGTAAATCTCATTTAAGCTCCTGACCTCCTTGATTGGCCAGATCCTTGAATCCCATGAACTTGGGAAGCACATGAGGATTTTGTCATTCACCTCAGTGAGGGTGATGTCCTTATCCAAGGTCCTAAGATGAAATAATCTACCACAGGCACATCAAATAAAAAAATCCTGCTTGTACATGTCTGCAACAGATTCTGCTTCATCCTTCTTGAAATTCTGCAACAGACACATCAAATATAAACTAGCTATTACAGACAGATTCTGCTTCATCCTTCTTGAAATTCTCATATTGGGATATGAGATTTGACCTTCTGTCCTTCCTTTCATCAGCAGAGCCAACCACCATTTGGTTGAGAGAGTCCCAAATGGCCTTGGCTAAAGTGCATTCAGCCACTTTCTGAAAAATGTCATCAGACATTGTTTGGGACAGAATGTTCATAGCTTTAGCATCAGCAACCTTTGCTTTTTTCTGAGCATCAGTCCACTCAAGTGGTGGAACTGCATGAGTGCTTGAGGCTGCTATAGATGTAGAGGCAGTTGCTTGAGGAGGACCTGTCAAAACAGAGTTGTAGATGTCCTCATCAATAGAATTCACATACAGTTTTATTCTTGCCTTCCAGATGGCAAACTTATTTAAGTTGCACACTGGAGGTCTGGTGCTTGCATAGTCTTTGTTCTGTGACATGCTGTGTATATAATCCTAATAGAAATAAAATAAAGATCAGATCTAACAAGGGATCTTTTGGTTCAAGGGTTAGCTTGTATAACCAAAGGAACCTGCTCTGATACCAATTGAAAGTTAGGGTTAGATCTGATATACTCTAGAGGGGGCGGGGGGGGGGGGGGGGGGGGGTGAATAGAGTATCTTGAAACTTTTAATGATTTTTGCTGTAAATAAAAAAATCAGTCCTAAGATGAAATAATCTACAACAGGCACATCAAATATAAACTAGTTATTACAGACACAACAACCTAACTAGCACAGCCACAACAAGAATAAAAGTAAAAGATGGCAACCAAACAACACAAGATTTTTATAGTGGTTCCCCAACCTGGGTACATCCACTATTCTACCACCCCGGTAGAAATCCACTCAGGTTTTTGATCAGGTGAATGCCACCAATGAGCTTTTGATCAGGTTCTCAAAAACCAATCCCAAGTCTTTTGATCAGGTG
Source organism: Platanthera guangdongensis (assembly GCA_039583875.1). NCBI lineage: Eukaryota > Viridiplantae > Streptophyta > Magnoliopsida > Asparagales > Orchidaceae > Platanthera > Platanthera guangdongensis. The sequence continues at coordinate 46,252,034 of CM077165.1, forward strand.
ACTTGCAAATAGGAATAACTTTTGAAGGAAGTTAAAGAACCCTTTTTACAGTGGGGGTGAGAGAATGATGATGTCTTCTCTATCTCAAATACAACTGAGAAGACTTTTGTGGATCTTTGATTTTAACAAAGTCTCCCCCTGAGATATTGATTTGTTCAGGCAGGTTGGAGCTTTGCTACAGGGTGAGTAGGTCTTCAATGTTTCAGCCTTGACCAAAAGGTATCCAGGAACTTCTTGACTGATAGAGTATTTGTTGTCCTCTGAAGAATCCTGGAATGAAGAAAGAAGAAGACTCTTGATTTTTATTTGTTCTTCTTCTTCTTCAGCTTCTATGATTTCTCAGGTCTATGGCTTCTTGTTTCTTAACTGTGTTATTGCCCTGTGTGTTGCTTGGTCTCTTTCAAAATTACTGATCTCTTTGTTCCTGAATGCTGTCTATCTGTCTGTGTGTTGTACTGTCTATTCGAGAAGGAAGAAGAAAAATCCTTTTATATTTTCCATGTAATCTTCCTTCTGGATTTTGAATTTCTTCAGCATTGATTACTGACGGCCTTGAGAAAGTCTGCATTGATTAATTTCCCCAACAGTCCCATTGAAAAACGGCAAGTAATAATCCTGATGAAGGCCATAATCAATGCTGCTTCTAATGGTAATATTCAGAGAATATTAAGCATTGATTACTCAGGAATTATTGCAATAAAATAAGGACAGAGGTAGGAAAAGTCCATGTTTGGAACTGCACAGAAATCATCGAGTGAAGAACAGAATTCGTCGACCTGGGTCCTGAGTTCGTCGAGCTGAGAAGTTATGTTCGTCGACCAGATAATTGTTGTTCGTTGACCTGAGATCCAAGATCATCGACCTAAGAACATATAACTGCTTTCTCTAGAACCTTGCCAATTCTGTGCATCAAGATCGTCGAGCTGAGATTCTAACTTCATTGACGGGAGTTCAGTGAAATGTTTCTTGGACTTGAGAATGTAGAAGAAAAGTGTCCAGAAATCGTCGACCTGAGAATTAAGTTCTTCGACCTGAGAACTGCTAACAGCTAATTGGTATAACTTGTCGAGACTGTGGTCTAAGTTCATCGAGCAGAGAACATGAATTCGTCGACTGGAGTATGATTCTGGACTTAGAATATTTATATGTTTCTGGACTTTAGAATGTTGAGGTAGAGCATCCAAAGATCGTCGACCTGAGAACCAAATTCGTCTAGCTTAACTCAGAGAATTGTCTCTGAGTTCGCCGAGCTGAGCACGCCTTTCGTCGAGCTTAGTTCGACGAAAGTCGAACTCATTTCCCGAGTCTTTGAAATATCTCTAAGTCCTGATTCTTCTGCAGTATGTTGATGGCTGATCCATGTAGTGTTGATTTTAAGGACATGGCCTAAACTCTAGGACACAAACATGACCCTGGCTATACATGTTGGGTCAAACATCCTAGTTTAGTGAACCTAGCCCAAATCCAACTAGGGATTCAACAAAATAACTAACATGCATCCTAACATAAAACCTTCCCAGAGAGCAAGTATAAAGCTAACTGTAAGAAACAACATCACAACTAGCAAGGAGCTAACACTATGGGCGTCAATAAACTGACACAAACCCATAGGAAACCAATCTAAACTGAAACAAAAGGTAGCTACCTCACAAACAGGAGGTGAAATGAACGGTTGTAACCACCCGCAACACCAGAAACTCAAGCTCTAACTGCCAAACCTGCTACTTCTTTGAACCTGAGGCATTCAAAATTAGAACATCTCAGAAGTAAGTTACCGGTGGTGCTATAAAAAATAAAGAGGAACAACAAACCTCGAGTAGCAAGAAACTAGACGAACAAGCTATCACCAAAGATTCAGTATACTCAAAAAAACAAAAAGGCTTAGAGGAACTAACTATGCTGCACAAAGTAAGCAAGCCCATAACCGGGAGTGAAATAGATATATATATATATATATCTTTGATCGTTTTAAATATTAATTCAAGATTTAAGAGAGGCTGAACAACTCAAAATGGCATCAAAACACCAGACAAACATGTCACTGATGCGGTGGCTCTTTGTCCAACACAAACCATCAGTACAAACATAGGGCCTGGGTGTATGATCCACAAACAGAAAAGGCACTATACCGAGGGATTTACCCCAACATGCATAGCCCAACAAACAAGGAACTGTGCCGGAGAAAAGGTCCACAACGCGCACATCCCAACAAATCATTCTATATTCATATATTTTGTTATATATATACATATATACATATAAATGCATCAACCAAGAAGAACTATGAACAAACAAGCCGACAAAGAACAAAACATAACTCTTATAATGACCTGGGTAGGTGCGCACAACACCGTTAACAAGGACTAAAACCAGATCGTTGCATACGATCAAAACAAAGACACAAATTTGCCTGACAGAACTCCAAGGCCTTAACCAGAATATTTTCTAAGTCAAACAACATAAACAAATCAAATAACGACGCTTATGACTAAAACATGGATCATAAGGGGACACTAGCTCAAATCACCACAATGATCCAAACGACAGGCGCGCAAATACAGTGACGGATGACAACAAGGGTTTCATCGATTAAAAACAATGGAAAGCGGCAAGGATTCCGACAAACTATATTCCAACGATACAAGCTGAAAACGAGGAGGAGCTATGACTCTCCCTTGACATGGAGGAGGAGTTGTGTGATCTCTCCACCATCCGACAGGAAGAGGTGAAAGAATAATGGCTAAGTACTTTGACAAACACGTCAGGGTCAAGCAGTTTGCAGAAGGGGACTTAGTCCTGAAGAAGGTGGATGTGACAGGAAGGTCAACGACAGCGGGGAAGATTAACCCTACCTGGGAGGGTCCGTATATTGTCTAGGAAGCTCTACGGCCAGGGGAGGGGGGGGGGGGGGGGGTTATCACGTCCGAAATGTGGATTAACCCTAAGTCATACTAGGAGTGGTGATGTCTTGAAGCATTTATACCCGTGAAAATATGTACGTCCGTTCCTTTAATGAATATGAAATACTTTGATGCTCATATTCTTTTACAGATCGAGTTTGTGGCGAGTGTTTATCAAGCTAAGTCATGAAAGCCCCCGCTGCTAGTCTTCCATCTAGCTGGCATGGCCGGAGATTGGTTGAAGGGTAGAAAGTTTTTCTCGCTCTGTAGTTAGGTCCCGAGATGCTCCTGATGCCAGGCTTCCACCTGCTAGCAGGTCCAGGATCCTCGAGTGACGTCATTATGACCCTGGAGGGCTGAGTCCGATGGATGTTCAACACCCGCCGTCAGGCTCTCACCTAGTTGATGGGCCGGTGGTAGCGCATGAAGGTTGTTGGATGGAAAGTATTCTCGCTCTAGGGTTAAGTCCCGAGATGCTCTCGCTGCCAGGTTTCCACCTAGCTGGCAGGGTCGGGATCCTCAAGTGACGTCATTATGAACCTAGAGGGCTGAGTATGGTGGATGCTCAACACCCGCCGTTAGGATCTCACCTAGTTGATGGGCCGGTGGTAGAGCTCGAAGATTGTTGGTTGGCAATTATTCCCGCTCTGGGGTTAGGTTCGAGATGCTCCTACTGCCAGGCTTCCACCGACTTGGCAGGGACGGGATCCTCGAGTGACATCATTATGACCCTGGGGGGCTGAGTTTGATGGATGTTCAACACCCACCGTCATGCTCTCACCTAGATAATAGGCAGGTGGTACCGCCCGGAGGTTGTTGGATTACAAGTATTCTCGCTCTGGGGTTAGGTCCCGAGATGCTCCCGCTGCAAGGCTTCCACCTAGCTGGCAGGACCGGGATCCTCGAGTGACATCATTATGACCCTAGAGGGCTGAGTCCAACAGATGCTCAACACCCGCCATTAGGTTATCACCTAGCTGATGGGCCATTGGTAGCGCCCGGAGTTTGTTGGATGACAAGTATTCTCACTCCGGGGTTAGGTCCCGAGATGCTCCCGCTGCCAGGCTTCCACCTAGTTGGTAGGGCCGGGATCCTCGAGTGACGTCTTTATGACCCTTGGTGCCTGAGTCCGGTGGATTCTCAACACCCGCCGTCAGGATCTCACCTAACTGAAGGGCCAGTTGTAGCACCCGGAGGTCGTTAGATGGCAAGTATTCTCGCTCTAGGGTAAGGTCCCGAGATGCTCCCGCTGCCATGCTTCCACCTAGCTGGCAGGGCCGGGATCCTCTGTAAGATCCCCCTTACTAAGGATGTAACCCGGTCTTATGCCCAAAACTGCTGCCTTATGGTGACACTTAGCACACACAGACTAGTCGACACCGCAAGATGCTGATCCTGCCGGCTAGTACGATCATTCAACCTGTCGGCCCATCGAGAAGAGAGGAGATATAAGCAATTATATATCAAGTCCACATCACAGCATCATCGTAATATAAATAAAATGAGAGATACAATAGTACACAATGAGAACATAATGAGAACATAATGAAAGAGAAAAGGGCATATGCCATGTACATAGTAATGAAATCTCTCTCTCTTTCACAAATCTATCTAAGAGGAAGCTAAACTATCATCGGTACATGCGTAATCACCTGACGCTAGGCTGCAGTAGTAGTAGGTGGTGTCAGCTCCTCTTGTCATTCCACCTCGTTCTGCTAGTCGTGGTGGTGCTCCATCTCCTCGAGCTCCTAAAATGATACGATCACAACCGACTGTTAGTCATAAAGACTGAGTCATTTTGTCCGCGCCTCACCCCCGCGACTCCTAGGTACCTATTGGGTACATTGCAATATATGTACCTGATTTGAAGAAGCCTCACCCTACTCAATGATATACATCAAGGTGTATTTGATGTGCTTTGAGTTTCTTTGTGTAGGTTAAGTAATTGCATGTTTGCAGGAAAAGTTTCTAAGTCCATGTGTCGACACCCAAAAGAAAAGTGTCGACACTTAAGAAGGCTTGTGTCGATACCTAGAGAAGCAGTGTCGACACTTGGAGTAATTATGTCGACACTAGGAAGGCAGAGTCGACACCAGAAGCAAAGTGTCGACACACAGTGAAGAATTGTCTAAAAAATCAGTGTCGACACTTAGAAGCAGTGTCGACACCCAGAGGAACTTTGTCGACATCAAAAGTGTCGACACTAGGAGCTGTGTCGACACTCAGCAAACTTCAACAAAGTTTAAGTACAAGTGTCGACACAAAGGAGATGTGTCGACACTCAGCAAAGTCTCAACACATGAAGAATGTATCGACACAAAGGAGATGTGTCGACTCTCAGCAAAAGTCTCAACACATGAAGAATGTGTCAACACAAAGGAGATGTGTCGACACTCAGCAAAAGTTTCAACACAGAAGGCATGTGTCGACACAAAGAAGATGTGTGGACACTTAGCAAGTTTCAACACAAGAAGATGTGTGGACACAAAGGAGTTGTGTCGACACTTAGCTGAAATCAACTAAGTATTGAAGAAGAAGGACTTATGTAGACACACAAGATCAGTGTCGACACATTCTGTAGAAGCAGTGTCGAGTGTTGGAGTTACCATTGTGATCTGGAAGTGATCAAACATGTAATCTCACTGCCAACGCGATATGAGCCTGCAGGGTCGCACATAAGAGATGTGGAGAAGTTGGATAATTGACTGTGTTGGTAAAGGTTGCCAATCACCGAACTGAATGGGGTTGTGGGCAAAGTGTTTCCTTAAAGAATCGTCGGGTTGGGCAAATGTTGCCTTGGAGGGCTGGTAAGATTGTCGTCCGAGGGTCGATAACGTTCGTCGAGAATCGTCTTTCTGATTCCCGACGATCGACGAGAATCATCTCTTTGATTCTCGCCGATCGACGAGAATCGTCGAGAATCAATATGCTGATTCTTGACGATCGACGAGTTCGACTTGTGTCGTCGACCACGGCTCGATGATCGACGAGATTCGTCGTGTATCATCAAGTTAGGCTCGACGATCGGCGAGAATCGTCGAGTATTGTACTCTGATTCTCGCCGATCCATGATGATGCTCGCTGATCGATTCTCGCCGACTCTCGCCGATTCTCGCCGACTCTCGCCGATTGATACTCGCCGATTCTGAACCTTATTCATGGGTGGTCTGCGGATAGCGATAAGCCTAGGTTTATTTATACCTTTGGTATAAATACAACACTTAGGGTTTTCGGGTTCTTGCGCGATTTTCTCCTGTAGCTGATCGAAACCCGCGACGGAAGAGTTCCGTTCCGCGATCGTTTCCCGATCTCGAATCCCGCCGCCGACGGAAGGGTTCCGCCGCTGCCGTGTTCGCTCCGCTGACCTCTTCATTTCCGGCGATCGTCGCTGGTGTTGCTTTTCCTGGCGCGGACCTAGCAGTCCGTGGAAAGCAAGGTGCGGTCCTTTCATCCTTCCCGACTTTCCGTGTGACGGAAAGCCCGGCGTTCTCCCGCTCGTGTGGACTTCTGCAGAAACGTGGATATTATTCCACGTAGAACTTGCCACCAGCAAGAAGACAAAGTTTGGAGCATCTCTGTTGAGTTGTGACTCAACGCCACCGAGGTAATTTTTACCTAGTTTTGCTTACTTCTTGATTCAACGTTCATGGCCCGATCCACATCTCTTTGGGTTTTTCTTGATGTTTTTCTTTTCCGCTGCGTGCACAAGCGTTGTGCCATCCTCATGGAGAAATCCCAACAGTGGTATCAGAGGGAGGTTCCGGCCATGATCGTTGTTTTGGAAGTTTTGTTATTCCAGTGCGTGTAAACCTAGGGATTTAGAAGCGTTCTAAATGTCTAGATTTAGTCTTGGTACCTCGCCAAGAACTTCTGAAATTGTGTGGCAATTTCTAAGTGTTAGAAATTGTAGTCTCCTTAGCAGTAACCATCCCTCGAGTATGTTTTGGATTTTGAATCCAACAAAGAGAGATGAGCTTGTCTACTGCTTTAAGTTGAGTTGTCTTTGCCTTTGCCCAATGCATGTAAATCTGAGGATTTGGAAGTTTTCGGATGTTCGGATTTAGCCCTTCCTTCTATCAATTGTTGATGGTGTTAGGATGTGCACATAAGGGATGCATGTGGTTTAGAATTGTTTTTCTTTGGATGTGCACATTGATCAAATGTTGATCATGGTTAATTGTTAACCTATAATTGAAAATCCCTTCATCTAATATTAAGTGTTCGGATGCCTTCCGATGGATGACACTCTTCCTGCCTCGATCGATGAAGTGTGGGCTTGCCAAAGCAAGGTGCATTAATCTATCTTGGTAAGGGTGAGAGCGGATAATTGTGATATCCCACTGTCGACATCGGGTCATACTTAACTAGGTGACCTCAAAGGTTGAGTGCCTAGAGGCATAGGGTTGGCATGCACCATATGATGGATGCGAATAAGGAGTTATTCACCAACCATACAAGAATTGCATGAGAATGCAATTGGCAAGCGTTGCCTACCTAAATAACCGCATCGTGAGAGGAACGCCAAAGCGGGCTCATAGTGTTGGTGAAATACGGATCTTGTCCACTAAGAGAGTAGCTCGCATGAACTCTCCGAATTGTTAGTGAGGGCTATCATTTCGAATAAAATAGTGGGAGTTTTTTAATTGAAGTCCAAATTAAAATAAATTGTATTTGAAATTTTGGTACTGATTTTATTCTGCATAAATTCTTGTAGAATTCCATGGCAAGTGTTTCACACTCCACCAAGTCTCTGAGAGCCATCCTTAAGAAGGATAAACTCAGTGGGACAAATTACATAGACTGGTATAGGAACCTGAGAATTGTTCTCAGGCAAGAGCGAAAGCTCTATGTCTTGGAAGAAGAAGCCCCCAAGGTGCCGACCGGGAACTCTTCCCGTGCTGAGAAAGATACTTATAAGAAGTATACTGATGATGCTTTAGATGTCGAATGCCTTATGCTTGCCACTATAAACTCTGAGCTTCAGAAGCAACATGAGAACATGGGGTGCAAGGAGATTGACGAGCATCTCAAGAAAATGTTTCAAGGGCAGGCTCGTCAAGAGAGGTTCGACATCACAAAAGGGTTGTTTCAGTGCAAGATGGGAGTTCGAGACTCAGTAGGGACTCATGTACTCAAGATGATTGGGTATATAGAGAACCTTGAAAGGCTGGGTTTTCCTCTTGGTCAAGAGTTGTCCACAGATCTGATCCTGCAATCGTTGCTGGACATTTATGAGCAGTTTGTCTTGAACTACAAAATGAATGAGATAGACAAGACACTGCCCGAACTCCTAGGCATGTTGAGAACTGCCGAAGTCAACATGAAGAAGGCCAAGCCTGCCAGCCCCATACTGATGCTGCATAAGGGCAAGGGCAAGGCCAAGGGTTCTAAGAAGACGAAGGTAGGACCTAAGTCATACCTTGAGCCCAAGTCTTCAGCACTGATGAAAAAGAAAAGCACGGTGAAGGAAGGGAAATGCCACCACTATAGCAAGGCTGGTCATTGGAGGAGGAACTGTCCTTTGTACATTGAGGGTCTGCAGAAATTGAGGGGAGGTATGACTTCCGCTTCAAATGTTTACGTTATAGAGATAAACCTTTCTGATCCTTCATCTTGGGTATTAGATACCGGATGTGGTTCTCACATGTGTACGAATGTGCAGGAACTGGGAAGGAGAAGATTGCTGAGTAAAGGGGAGGTGGACCTCCACGTCGGCAATGGAGCAAGAGTTGCTGCTGTAGCCGTAGGGGTTTATCGTCTTTCTTTGCCTAGTGGGCTTGTAATAGAACTTGATAATTGTTATTTTGTTCCGGCCATAACTAGAAACATTATATCTATTTCATGTTTGGACATGATTGGATTTTCTTTTATAATTAAGAACAATTGTTGTTCTATATTTAAGAATGATGTTTGTTATGCTGTATCCCAATTGTTTAATGGTCTTTATGTTTTGAACTTGGACCATCTGATCTGTAATGTAGAAAATAATAAAAGACTAAGAACAAATGAATCGAAACCTACTTTTCTCTGGCATTGTCGTTTGGGCCATATCAACGAGAAGCGAATATCCAAGCTCCATAGAGATGGACTCTTGGACTCATTTGATTATGAATCATTTGAGCGATGCGAATCTTGTTTGTTAGGCAAGATGACTAAAGCTCCTTTCACTGGTTATACTGAGAGGGCTGAGGATCTCTTGGGTGTTGTACATAGTGATGTATGCCGACCCATGAGTTCCATGGCTAGAGGTGGATATTTCTACTTTGTTACATTTACTGATGATTTCAGTAGATACGGATATGTGTATCTTATGAAGTGCAAATCCGAGACCTTTGAAAAGTTCAAAGAGTTAAAGAATGAAGTAGAAAACCAGTTGGGTAAAAGGGTTAAAGCACTCCGATCTGATCGAGGTGGCGAATACCTGAGTCATGAGTTCCGTGATCATCTGAAAGAGTGTGGTATTGTATCACAACTCACTCCACCTAGAACACCACAACATAATGGTGTGTCTGAGAGGAGAAATCGTACTCTGTTAGACATGGTACGTTCGATGATGAGTCATGCAGACTTGCCTGTTTCCTTTTGGGGTTTTACTTTAGAGACTGCTGCAATGACATTGAATCACGCTCCAACGAAAACGGTTCTGAAGACACCATATGAGATATGGACTGGGAAGCATCCTAGTATGTCGTTCATTAAAATTTGGGGCTGTGAGGCATACGTGAGACGTCAAATGCCTGACAAGCTGGAACCCAAATCGGATAAATGTTATCTGGTGGGATATACTAAGGAAACGAAAGGGTATTACTTTTACCTACCGTCTGAGGGCAAAGTGTTTGTCGCAAGGACTGGTGTCTTCTTGGAGAAAGAGTTCTTATCAAGAAAGACTGAAAAGGTAGAGCTTGAAGAAATTCAAGAACCACATGTAGTGAATGAACCGGAATTGGATTCTGAGACAGGACTACTAGATGTTATAGCTAGAGAACCTGCTCAGGGAACACAAGTCCTACGTAGATCTGGTAGACCGAGGTTTGAGCCTGAGAGATATGGATTTCTCGTGTCTCAAATAGGTAATGTGTTGCTTATGGATCATGATGATGAACCAACAACCTACCAAGAGGCTATGAATGGACCGGACTCCGACAAATGGCTTGAGGCTATGAAATCCGAAATGGACTCCATGTATGCAAACCAAGTTTGGAACTTGGTGGAACCACCTGAAGGGGTACGACCCATAGGGTGCAAGTGGGTCTTCAAGAAGAAGACCGACATGGATGGGAATGTACAGACATTCAAAGGGCGACTGGTGGCTAAGGGTTTCAAGCAAATTCATGGTATTGACTATGATGAGACCTTTTCCCCTGTTGCTATGGTGAAGTCCATAAGGATATTGCTTACTGTTGCTGCGTATTATGACTACGAGATCTGGCAGATGGATGTCAAAACGGCTTTCCTTAATGGAAACCTCCTTGAGGAAGTGTATATGACACAACCCGAGGGTTTTGTATCCCCAGATGAAGCCACTAAAATATGCAAGCTGAATAAATCCATTTATGGACTGAAACAGGCCTCTCGAAGTTGGAATCTTCATTTTGATGAGAAAATCAAAGAGTTTGGTTTCATCAAGAATGAAGATGAGCCTTGTGTTTACAAGCGAATCAGTGGGAGCATTGTTGTCTTCCTGATATTGTATGTAGATGACATACTGTTGATTGGGAATGACATTCCTACCCTGAAAGTTTTTAAGAACAACCTAGGGAACTGCTTTTCAATGAAGGATTTGGGTGAAGCGACTTATATACTTGGTATTAAGATCTATAGAGATAGATCGAAGAAGTTGCTGGGTTTGACCCAGAGTACGTACATCGAAAAGGTGTTGAAACGGTTCAACATGCTTGAGTCCAAGAAAGGATTTTTGCCCATGTCTCATGGTGTGAATCTCTCTAAGGACCAGTGTCCAAAGTCTTGTGAAGATAAGGACCGCATGAAGTTGATTCCATATGCTTCGGCCATTGGATCAATCATGTACGCGATGTTATGTACTCGACCCGATGTCTCCTTTACCTTGAGCATGACTAACATGTATCAGTCAGACCCCGGTGAGTGTCACTGGATTGTAGTCAAGAATATCCTGAAGTACTTGAGAAGGACTAAGGATGTGATCTTGGTGTATGGTGGAGAGGAAGAGCTCGTTGTAAGTGGTTACACAGATGCTAGCTTCCAAACTGATAGAGACGACTCCAAGTCTCAGTCAGGTTTTGTGTTTTGCCTGAATGGAGGAGCTGTGAGCTGGAAGAGTTCCAAGCAAGAGACAGTTGCTGATTCTACAACAGAGGCCGAGTATATCGCAGCAACTAATGCGGCGAAGGAGGCTGTATGGATTAGGAAATTCATCGGCGATCTTGATGTAGTTCCTAGCATTGTTGGTCCCGTAGTTCTCTACTGTGATAACAATGGTGCAATTGCACAATCTAAGGAACCTAGATCCCATCAGCGCTCCAAGCTCATACTTCGGCGGTTTCATCTTATTCGTGAGATTGTCGAACGAGGAGATGTAAACATTTGCAGAGTGCCGACTGAGGAGAATATTGCGGATCCACTGACAAAGCCTCTCGCGCAGAGAAAGCATGATGGTCATACTAGATCGATGGGTATACGATACCTAAATGATCAACTCTAGCGAGAATCTTGTGGGTTGCATGTAATCTTATATTTTGTTGGCTGTTTGTTCATATGATGAACTGTGTACCTAATTTTTCTCTTATAATTAATGGCAAGTTCTTTTATTGTGTCTTTTTCTATATGATAGTTAAATGTTAACATAATAAATACCCTTAGAATGTTCGCTTCCATGGGACATCAAGTACGTGACTTGAATGTGAGAGCCCATGATTTATTTGAAGCTTCATTCTTAAAGGTCCCTGGTCGAGTATCATCATAGAAGCTAAGGGTGATGATGGTACATGGAGACTAGCACGTTTGTTGACTGATGACCGGTTCTCACAGGTCATGATATTGTGATATCAAGTTATCACGTGTGTACTTGTTAGTGAACAAGTTGTACTGGACAGACCCAACCTGAGACTACTCTGTGGATTGTCATCCAATCGTGTCACGAGTAGGTCTCAATTGACAATGGTGTTGTGATCCTTTGACCTGAAGTCACAACATTCATCAAGTGAGGAAGAGCGTGCTTTGATGCCATCTAAAGTCTTCCTTGAGAAAGGTTGATGATAAGGGTGGTTGTTGGGCATGTTACGAATCATTTGGGTGTTTGTGTGTGAGCAGATATGGGATTTGTCCTCCTGTATGACAGGAGTTGCATCCATGGGCCCCTTGATGGAACTGGACTGAGAAATGCATGGCCATGCTTGGTTGAGTCAATATGTGATATTGGACTCACCATTCTCTGGAAGTCCGTCCTAGATCAAGAAACTTGGATTGAGCTATTACGAGGGTGACACGGTCCATGCCTCTAGTTCTTTCCGGATGTAAGGGACAAAGGGACAAAGACAACGCTGATACATTGGTCATAAAGGCTTATGAGTTATGAACTCTTATTGCTTGGGGAGCAATGATGCATTGCTAGATGCCGCTCATTGTTTGTGAGGTTTTTGCTTTGATACTTTCGAGATCAAGTGGGAGTCTGTTGGAGTTACCATTGTGATCTGGAAGTGATCAAACATGTAATCTCACTGCCAACGCGATATGAGCCTGCAGGGTCGCACATAAGAGATGTGGAGAAGTTGGATAATTGACTGTGTTGGTAAAGGTTGCCAATCACCGACCTGAATGGGGTTGTGGGCAAAGTGTTGCCTTAAAGGATCATCGGGTTGGGCAAATGTTGCCTTGGAGAGCTGGTAAGATTGTCGTCCGAGGGTCGATAACGTTCGTCGAGAATCGTCTTTCTGATTCCCGCCGATCGACGAGAATCATGTCTTTGATTCTCGCTGATCGATGAGAATCGTCGAGAATCAATATGCTGATTCTCGACGATCGACGAGTTCGACTTGTGTCGTCAACCGCGGCTCGACGATCGACGAGATTCATCGTGTATCATCAAGTTAGGCTCGATGATCGGCGAGAATCGTCGAGTATTGTACTCTGATTCTCGCCGATCCATGATGATGCTCGCTGATCGATTCTCGCCGATTCTCGCCGACTCTCGTCGATTAATACTCGCCAATTCTGAACCTTATTCATGGGTGGTCTGCGGATAGCGATAAGCCTAGGTTTATTTATACCTTTGGTATAAATACAACACTTAGGGTTTTCGGGTTCTTGCGCGATTTTCTCCTGTAGCTGATCGAAACCCGCGACGGAAGAGTTCCGTTCCGCGATCGTTTCCCGATCTCGAATCCCACCACCGACGGAAGGGTTCCGCCGCCGCCGTGTTCGCTTCGCTGACCTCTTCATTTTCGGCGATCGTCGCTGGTGTTGCTTTTCCTGGCGCGGACCTAGCAGTCCGTGGAAAGCAAGGTGCGGTCCTTTCATCGTTCCCGACTTTCCGTGTGACGGAAAGCCCAGCGTTCTCCCGCTCGTGTGGACTTCTGCAGAAACGTGGATATTATTCCACGTAGAACTCGCCACCAGCAAGAAGACAAAGTTTGGAGCATCTCCATTGAGTTGTGACTCAACGCCACCGAGGTAATTTTTACCTAGTTTTGCTTACTTCTTGATTCAACGTTCATGGCCCGATCCACATCTCTTTGGGTTTTTCTTGATGTTTTTCTTTTCCGCTGCGTGCACAAGCGTTGTGCCATCCTCATGAAGAAATCCTAACATCGAGAAGCTATTTCAACAACACAAGGAGTTATGTCGACACCATGAAGGCTAGTGTCGACACTTAGTCTACTTGTGTCGACACTTGGTCTATTTGTGTCGACACATAAAGACTATCTGTCTCGACACTTTCAGACAGTGATAGAGATTTCAAGAAGTGACTGGATGACTTGACAGCTGCCATTTCAACCGGTCAACTGCTACTGTCAGAGCTGTCAGAAGATCGTTAGAAACCGGATCTGCCAGTCACCATGAAGAAAGCTTATATAAATGCTTATTCCTTCAACAGAAGAAGATCGAAAAAAAGAGAAAGCAATCAATGAAGTGAAAAAAAACACAACCAGAAGAAGACCTTCAAGTGAAGATCTAAGACGTTGGAGAGAGAGCTCCTTCTAAGAAGACAACTATTGAACCAGGCTGATAAGAAAGTTTCAGATTGAGATCTGATTCTCAAGTCAGCAGTTGATTGAAGATCATCTGCATAGAGATACAACCCTACTGTGTTCTAATTCAAGAAGCTTTGAAGAAAGCCAAGGGAGGTTGATCTCTGCAAAGTTCTTTCAAGAACTCATCAAGAAGCCAGTCAACTCATCTTTCTCAATCAGAGTTGTGGTTATTAATCTTTGTACTCTTTATTTTCTGTAGGATCCTAAGGGATCTGAGTTGTAAGCCTATATTTATAAAGGCTGAGTGGTAGGGCTTTTGTGCCTGAGTGTAGGAGATACATTTCTCTGAGTGTATGCCTTGTTGAAGGCTGAGTGTAGGCCTTGTTGAAGGCTGAGTGTAGGTCTTGGTGAAGACTGAGTTGTAGGGCTTTTGTGCCTGAGTTGTAGGAGTGGGATCACTCTGAGTTGTAGGAACCTATTTGGGGTTCTGAGCTATAAGATCTGTGGATTTGAGAAATAGTGGAGAAGTTAGGCCGAATCTAGTACACTACTAGATAGGCGAAGGGGGAAAGTGGATATACCCAGACCTTGAGGAACCACTATAAAAGCTGTGTGTACTCTGTGTGTGATTTATTCTGTGATTGCTGTGTTATATGTGCTGAATTGCTGTAGAGGATTGCATAAACAGGTCTAATAATTCAGTGTTTCTGCCTTAAAAGTTAAAAAGATTAAGTGCACCTATTCACCCTCCCCCCTCTAGGTGTTTAGGCACTAGTTCTTTCAGTACCGAGCGAGAGGATGAAGCAGAGAGCAACAAGGGTTACAAAAGTAAAGCAGGTGGCAGTGGATCTATTCTATCATGGTTATAGAATAACAAGTATATTTCTACTCTAGCAGTTCTATATAGTACTAGTAATGGAGTAAAAAAGTATTGAACAAAAGTGCGGTAAGTAGTGTAAAGTACTGAGTAAAAAAGTAAACTATCTACTACTACACTAACATCACAGAAGTACCTTAACTTATACGAATGCCCATACAAACTTATAAATTAAGGTTTCACCAATATAACTTATCATATAAAAGAGCCCATACTAATTTATATGTTGAGGATCTATGGTGTGTATGTCCCTAGTATGGATGTATGGTATGGTATGCAGGTTATGATTCATACAAGTGCAACTCACCCACACGACTCTATGAGCACAGACCTTTAGTTCCCACTTTTTGGAGTTGGCTTAACTCTCAGGTACTACCGTTGTGGCTATAGCAGCAGTGGAGCGAGCGTCTCCATTCCAAGGCATACACACTACCAGTCCTAGGCATTCCGTACAGCTCTGAAGAACACACAAGAGTCACCACGTACTAAACCGCTGGCTAAACCACCAGACTTTTAGGTCGGGAGTGCGTTTTCAGGGATTGTCTTCCAGACTGTAGTATAAATAACCTACTGGCCGCTCAAACCCTCACACCTTACCTGAGTTACTGTATTGCCATCGGTGTGATGATTGGCCCAGTACCACATGACCCACCACTAATATGTTCTATGCACATTCAATTTATTTCCAACTCGAGCCTCCAGCTCACAGGACAAACCCGTCTCGTATCCAAACATCCGAGCCTCCATCTCATAGGACAAAACCCGTCCGGTATCCCAACATCTGATCCTCCAGTTTGCAGGACAAAACCCGTCTTGTATCCTCCAACGCTATATGGGTGAGATTGTCATATCGTTCCCTTAACCTATTAGACTACTCTTGTTTAAGACATATTAGGCATAACAACTTATGGTCAGTCCATGTACTGCCTAGGGCATACCCGGTGAAGGTCTCTCAGGGGCACTAGAAACTATGATGGGCTGAAGACCAAAGGTCCCTTTCTCAAGGAAACTAACTTTTATTAGTGTTTACCCACTATTAATACCCAACTATTAATGTTGCTCTTGAGTGAACCTAATGACTTAAGGTATTTTTGGGAGAATGACGGTCTTCCGCCGGTCTCCGTTCTAATAACTTTCCTTGGGCTTTGCACTCCAACACTCATTACTATGTAGTGACCCACTTGATAACAACCAGAGTTTCAACTTCCCGATACACTTCTCAATCCAACCACTTATCATATCCCCTGTGGGTCCTAGTATTATGTGATACTTTAGCCAAGCGTAACCCATGACCTAATGTTATCTCGTATGAGATGACTGCCAATTCCTTGGACCAAATGCCCCTAAATATTTATCATGAGTTTATCATGTATCTAATATTGATCATTCAGAATTTCATCATTTTTCCAATTATTTTGGACCATAATTTAAATTAATTAATTAAGTGACCTAGGTCACTTTGAACATGAATTACTCTAACCAGTGGTCCATTGTCTTAAATAAATTATAGAAGGTTCATCTTGGTTAAAAATGTATGTTCATCAAAAATCATGATTTTCCAATTTGAATTTCCATATATTTTCTATTTATGATTAAATACATTAATAATTCATTTTCCAAATGAAGTACTTAAAATATACAACCAAAAATTCCTAGAAAATTACTGGTGATCAAAATTGATATAATAATACTCAGGACAGAAATTCATGATCATAGTCAGTAATTTGTCCTAACAAAATTTCATATGGACATTATTACCAAAATGACACTACTAGGGTTTTCAGCACATATGATCATCCAAAAATTCTTAAATAGTTACATTGAGTTTTAATCACAGAAATAAGATGCAATAAAGTTTTCCATAATTTTTCAAAAGTATTTTCCCTTACTTTTAATTTAATTTCCAAAAAGGTTAAAATTGTAAATCAACTATATACACAAGATATAATCCTCAAATAGAGTTATAACTTTTTCTAGAGATTCAAAATGTTCTATTAGAGCATATATCAAAATTTTAGAATTTTGCAAGGTCAGTAGACCTATATCTCTTTTTTATTTCTAAAAGAACTTATTTTACATTAAATTAAAATGATGGGATTTTTGTTCCCAAAAATCTCACTCTTTCTTTGGGAGGTCTAACTCATCCCAATAAGCCTCTATCCAAAATCCCATGGACATTCATTGGGCCAAATAGGTTTACTTCTCGTTTTTACTTTTGGCACAATATATTTACAAATCTACCTCCACCTTGCATGTTGGATTTCCACAACATACAGAGGTCCAAATATTCTCAAACTTTTACCATGGTCATATAAAGACCAATTGACCATGCCACCCAAATATGGAGGCATTTGGAAGAGGGAATCTTCCAATATTCCATTTATTTAATAAATGATATTTTTATAAAAACTATAGAAAAATACATCCCAAAAATTTCTAATTTTTGGATAGGGCCTAAGTCTAGCATAAACATAGATATGTCCAAAATTTCATGACATGTGGACATAGGATTTGGCTTGGACACTCATTTTAAAATCTGCCTTAGCCTAGGACCAGTCTTAGCAGAATGGCCTTACAAGGAGTTTCCGTCTCCAAATTTCATGTTTAGGCTGTCAAATTAAAGGTAAGACCTAGATCTACCTTTTTAATGTTGGACATCATTTCTGAAAATGCTTCTAAGAGTACTAAATATTGTATATGAGTTGACTATATAAACTGGGGCAGAAAATACATTTTTAATTATTTCATAAAAATATAGGGCATCAGGTCATCTTCTCCAATGAGCCAATGGTCCAGATTTCCCCGACCTAGATCAGATAGATCTTGCATTTCCCGGCCTTCTGGCCGCCGCAACCACCAGCGATTGTCGCTACCACCTCCATTGAGTTGGCAGTTAGCGTTTCCCGATGACGTGGCTCCTCTAGCGAACCCGAGCAAGAACAAATGCTCGATTTCTCCCTCACACCTGGAATCGAGCTCATTTGAGACTGATATCTTCCTAAAAGAGATAGACAGCTAGCACAAAGGGAGGGGAGGAGAAACAGACCCTTAGACGAGCATGAGGGCGTGTTTGGTGGTAGTGCGCCATGGCCGACCTTTGCTCCGGCGAGCTAGCTCTTTTGCTGATTTCTCCAGCTAATCCTCTACCCAGCTATCAGTTTTTGCTCCTTAGGGCTCACTGAAGGTGATGGTGTTGTGGAATGGAGGTGAGGCTGGCTGGTTTAAAGGTTTTGACTCAAGAAGAGTGGTTGGGCATGGCAAACAATGTGATTCCTCTTGCCGCTACGTGTCAGCCATATATTACACCGTCAATCATTGCCATAAATATGTTTTCTTGAAATGATGAATAAATTATATAGTTTTGCTATAGAGATAAATGTCTCATCATTGTTTTATCTTTAATCATGTTCAGCCCATATACAAGTGAACGAATCAACATAATTTTCAGATTGAAAAATTCTCAAGTACAAAAGCATTGAGTTTGTTGACACCACTCAATGCCGTGTTGAGTGGTGTCGACACCACTCAATGCCTTCTACACTCCATAAAATTCTTTAGTAAAAAGCTTTGAGTGGTGTCTACACCACTCAACGCCGCATTGAGTGGTGTTGACACCACTCAATGCCATCAACATTCCAGCAATTCTAAGTCAAAGAGTTGAGTGGTATTGCGACCACTCAACACTGCCCTGAGTGGCGTTGAGGCCACTCAACGCCACCATCATCCCGCAGAGTTTAAGTAAAACGACATCGAGTGCGTTGAGACCACTCAATGCCGCATTGAGTGGCATCGAGTTCACTCGACGCTTCGTCGAATGGCATTGAGACCACTCGACGCCTAAAGTTTGCGGAGTATTTTTATGTTAAATTCATCGAGATCACTCGACGCCTTTTCAAATGGCGTCGAAATCACTCGACGCCTAAAGTTTTCCGAACATTTCTAAGTTAAATTCGTCGGGTAACGTCATTTCCACTCAACTCACGCGACGATTTTCGAGCTTGAGTCAATTCTCTTGATTCAAAATGCATGCGAGGGGTCTAGCACGAAACGGGATGTTACAAATTCCAATAAAAAAAATAATTTTGTCCTCGAAATTCAAGTTCGTGTCTATGGGGTTTATATGCACAAGGATTTTAAGAGCTTTACGCATAATTAAAAGGTACCTTAGACGAAAAGCTCCGGGTACCGTTCACGCATCAGATCCATCGGCTCCCAGGTGTGCTCCCTCCATCCGTGGTTGGACCACAATACCTTGACCAAGGGAACCTTCTTCCGCAGCAATCGAGTCGATGTATCATCGATCTGGTCTGGCTCTAAATGTACTGATCTATCAGGTGCCACTAGGCCTGGTGTAGTAGTAATATGCTGCTCTGGCCAAAGGAGAGCTCTCCGAAGCGAAGAGAGATGGAAGACATCGTGCAAAGTCCCTAACTCTGGCGGCAGCTCCAGCCTATAAGCCAAAGGACCGATTCGATCCAGGATCAAGTATGGTCCATAAATCGAGGGCTGAGCTTCTTGTGCCTCCGCATTCGCGAGAAACCATGCACTAGATGTATCTTCAAGAACACATGTACCCCACCTAGAACTCCACCTTCTGATGCCTCGCATCGTAGTACTTGGCCTACCTACTTTGTGCCTCAAGCATCCGATCCCTGATTATATGTATCTGAGCATCCGTATCCTCAATATAGTCCGACCCGAGTGCCTTGGGGTCCTCATCCTGGACCCAAGACAGTGGTGTCCGACACTTTCTACCGTATAGAGCCTCATATGGTGCCATCCCAATGCTCACATGGTGATTGTTGTTGTAGGAGAATTCAATCATGGGCAATAGTATTTCCCAGGGCTTTCCCGTATCTAGTATACGTAGATGCAGTAGATCCTCCATAGTCAGGTTGCTCCGCTTTGTCTGCCCGTCAGTCTGCGGATGGAAAGTGATGCTAAAAGTAAGCTGAGAACCCAAGTATGTCTACACCACTCACCACTCCCTAAAGTTAACCGACCGTCACGATCCGAGATAATCGTCCTGGGGACGTCGTGGTACCTGACTAACTTCTCCACAAACGACCTTGCAAAAATAACAATTGGGTCGTACTTCCTGATCGATATAAACTGAGCCACCTTGGTCAGTCTATCGATATTGACTCATATAGAATCATTACTAGAGTGGGAGTGAGGAAATCCGTGCACGAAATCCATAGCTATATCCTCGAACTTCCACTTTGGAACCGGTAATGACTGTAGTAACCCTCTTGGGCTCTTGCACTCTACCTTTACCCACTAGCAGGTCTCGTAATGCATCACATAATATATGATTTCCCTCTTCATCCCTGGCCAGTACATGCTACTCTGCAGATCCACTATCATCTTGGTGATACCGGGGTGCACTGAGTATTGAGAACAGTGTGCCTCCCTGACTATATCCTCCCAGATACTGCCTCCTGCGGGTATATAGGAACAACCACAGAAATAAATGAGGTCATCATGCAAAGAATAGTCCTCCGACTTTCCCCCTTCCAGGGCTATAAATACTGGCTCAAAATCCTCATCCAGCCTCTACTGTGTCCAAATGCGCTCCCGTATGTCACACTCAATGACTAAGGAGTTCAAGTACTCCTGATAAACATCGGGCTCAGCTATGGAAACCATGGTAATATGAATATCCTCCACCATACGTACCGGCTCTATAGCCATCACACGGTGCTCTAGTCCAGTAGTGCTGACTCTCCTGCTCAAGGCATCTGTCATAGTGTTCGCCTTCCCTGGTTGATAATGCATCTTATAGTCATAGTGGCATAGGAACTCAAGCCATCTCCGCTAGCGCAGATTTAGATCCTTCCGCGTGTCAATATATTTGAGGTTCTTGTGATCTGAGAAAATATCACAATGAACCCCATACAAGTAATGCCTCCAAGTCTTTAATGCGAATATTATAGCCTCGAGCTCCAAATCATGTACAAGGTAGTTCTGTTTGTGCTTTTTCATCTATCTCGAAGCATACACAATAACATGTCCACGATGCTTCAGGATTGCACCCATATCCTGATATGATGCGTCGGTATAAATGTGAAATCCTTCCTTCCCAGATGGAAGTGCAAGGATGGGGGAAGAGGTGAGCCTATCCTTCAACTCCTGGAATGCTGCATCGCACTTCTCAGTCCAAATAAATGCCGCATCCTTCTTCGTCAAGGACGTGAGGGGGAGTGCTACCCTTGAGAACTCCTCTATGAACTTATGATAATATCCCTCCTGTCCGAAGAAACTGCGTATATCGGAAGCTGACATTGGTCGCGACCAATCTCGAACTGCCTGTACCTTGGCCGGGTCCACAGCCAATCTGGCTCCACTGATGGTATGCACCAAGAACGCTACCTCCTGCAGACAGAACTGGCACTTGGAGAAAATATGGTACATTTGATGCTCTCTCAGCTTGCCCCACACCAATTCCAAGTGCTGTGTAAGCTCCTCCATTGTACGGGAGTAGATAAGAATGTCATCAATGAAGACTATAACAAATCTATCCAGGAAGGATTCGAAGACACAGTTCATCAGACTCATAAATGCGGAAGGTGCATTCGTGAGTCCGAAGGGCATCACCAGGAACTCTTATAGGCCGTACCGAGAACTAAAGGCTGTTTTCGGGATATACTCCTCTTGAATGTGCAGCTGATAGTACATGAACCTCAAATCTAGTTTGGAGAAGCAAAAGGCTCCCTGTAGCTGATCAAAAATTTTATCGATCCGGGGCATCAAATATAATGACCATATTTATTGCGCCATATTTATTGCGCCATATTTATTGTGCCAAGGATCGACAAAATATGACACAATAAATATGATCATTTATATTTATTATGCCATATAAATATAGGTCTAATACCTTCAATGATGATGTCAGTGTCCCCATACCGTAAGGTGATCCTCCTCGACGGGCAATCGATACAGGCGTGGTTCCAATGCAACCAAGTCATGCCAAAGATCAGATCGAAGTCTGGCATTCTCAAGATCATCGCTGACGCTTCGAAGGTCATTCCTCCAATTTTTGCCTCCATGTTACACTTAGTAGATGATAATAGCTCTGATCTGTCTGGTAGATGAACCCTCCTGGTTACGCCTGTGAGTCAGTCTATGCCCGCTAGTCCTTCCAGGAAGTTTTCTGGTACAAACGAGTGAGAAGCACCCATATCGAATAATGTATGAGCGGGCTTGCCATTGACAAAGACTATGCCTGGGTTTTTTTTTTGAATTATATCATGCTTGTTGTTCTACTAAGGCTGACAAAGTACTATAAAATAAAAGCTAAATTGCAATTAATTTTAAGTACCCGTAATAACCTCCTCGGGGTTCCTTGGCTCGGTGAGGTCCAAAGCATACATCTGCTCTTGCCCTCAACCTCTACCGTAATATCCTCAACCTCGGCCTTGACCTCATCCTCTGCCTTGCCTCATCCTCAGCCTCATCCCTACTGTGCCAGAGGGGCTACCAGAGGTGGAGGAGGAGGTGGTGGGTGGAACTGCTGAGGGCAGTCAGCTCTTATGTGCCCCGACTGTTTGCATCTAAAGCAAATCATCAGTTGGTGGCCACGGTCGTCCTGTCTCCTCGGGTCGTGTACCTGTAGTGGCTGGGGAGCTAGTACTGCAGGAGGCCCCTGCTCTTGCCTGAAGTTGGGACGATAACATCCCTGACCCTTCTTGTAGCTCATCACTCTGCCACTCTGGGAGCCCCAACTGCTCTCCCCGTGAGATGACCTATCCAATGGACTCTTTCCCCTACTCTATACCATCAGCTGGTCAGCCTCCAACTTCTTAGCCATCTCTATGATCTGCGTCGAAGTGCCATGGGAAATGAACAATAGAGCCTTCCTGGTAGAGTTCTTAAGCCCACGGTAGAACCTTTTTACATACCTCCTATCATCCAGATCGTGTATCCCCGAGAACCTGGCCAGATAGGAAAATTCCCTCTGGTACTCTATCACTGATCTGGTCCCCTACTTGAGGTTCAAAAACCTCTCCTCTAACTAATCTCTATCAGTAATAGACATGAAGTGATACAAGAAGGCCTCACTAAACTCATCCCAAGAAATATCTGACAGCTCCCTATCTGCATATGTGGAGTCCCGCATGGACTTCCACCATCTCTTCGCATGAGCATCCCGTGTAGAAGTCACGAAAGGAATTGCCTGCCTGATAGGGCAGCTGATGTCTGCAAGCATCTCCTGTATGTCCTTGAGCCACTCCTCCATCTTTACCGCATTCTCTGTCCCGTAGTACATCGGCGGGGACAGATTCGTGAAGGCACTTAGGCAATTCAATCCCGAGTTTGGCTATTGGGCCGGGGCCTACTAATCTCTGAAGGCATCGAGGATGGCGGTCAGAGTCTGCCCCATTTCCGTCTGTTGGAAAGGTGTGGCAGCCAGAGGGGGATGTATCACATCTTGTGGTACAACGACCTGCGGGGGCTGCATAAATGTAAGTTCTATATTATGATTGACCTAACTCATTGCTTAAATGGACTATTTTCTGTGATGTTTACACATGGGCACACCATCGCTTCCGCTGCATAGTTTGTTCTCAAACTAATGCCTGAGCTGGGTGTTCCACTGTTGTGGACTTCTTCTCAATGATCGTTTGTTTAGTGATACCAGTTTTTAAGACCCCCCTTACTCAAGAGGTAACCCGGTCTTATGCCCAGAACGTCCACCTTACAGTGAGACTTAACATACACGGGCTAGTCAACACCGCAAGACACCGATCTGCCGGCTAGTACGATCATTCAACCTGTTGGCCAATCGAGAAGAGAAGAGATATAAGCAATTATATATCAAGTCCACATCACAGCATCATCATATTATAAATAAAAAGAGAGATACAATTGTCCACAATGAGTACAGAATGAAAGATAAAAGGGCTTATGTTGGAACTCCTTTTTACTGATTTGGGCTAGGATCACTATTATATGTATAAGATGTTTTATTTTACCCAACTTTTATAGACTAGGGTCATAAGTCATTTCTAGGGTTGTTACTTCAGATGGAATCCAGAGAAGTTCAATTCGACGAACGTAGAATTCAGATCGATGAACGACCGGCTCAGTTCGACGAACGACGAGCTAAGTTCGACGAACTCAGGTTTCTAACTCTGAGTTTAGCTCGATGAATGCTGAGCTCTATTCCATGAACTCTGATCTCAACTCAAAAGCTCAGTTCGACGAACTTCAATCTTAGTTCGACAAACTCCAGGCTTAGTTCGACAAATTCCTTGCTGTGTTGGACGTTCAGGCAGTTTCCATATTTAGAGGCAGAATGATTTCAAAAGCTTAATTACAATTAGTTACAACTCTGATATTTAATGCTAAATATTATAAATGAATATAGCCATTTAAGGCATCATTAAACATGGATTTATCACAGAGTTTTAATTCTAATTAACTCCAAGGCAGTTACAAATCTCATGTATTTTTCAGGCATTTTAGAATGGTTTTAATTCAAATATTTTATTTCTTCTCAAATAATATATATTCAGAAGATTGCTGCTTAAAGAGGTTACAGATTTAGGTGTTACTGACTTAGACACACACAACGATATAAGTTTGTGATAAACAGAGATTTTGGAAAATCTACTTCGGACTCTGCAGGAGACATTTCATTTCATATATGTCTGAAATTTCTACTGGAGAGGAACAACATTCAAGAAGGCCTGCACACGAAAGAAAAGCTCTCCTCCCTTGATCACAAAGTCTATTCAAATCATGGGGAGCTTTTTGCATCATCATCCACTAAAGTCTTCTTAGAGATATTTGAAAGAGAAGACAACATCAACTTTTTAGTTTATTCCGAAACTGTGTGCAGGGTTTTAAATCCCTTCAAAAGTTAACTCTTGGTTCATAAGTCACCTGATCAAAAGACTTTAGCTTAGTTTTTGGGCACCTGATTAAAATCTCAAAGGGTTGCTAGATCTCCCTTAGAAAATAAATCTACTGGTGGCTGGGACCTGATCAAAAACCTATAGTGGATTCCTACTAGGGTGGTAGAAGAGTAGATGTGCCCAGATTTATTGGGGAACTACTATAAAATTTCCTCATGTCATCTGTGATTGCTTTACTTTCTATTGTGTGCTGTGATTTTCATATATATATATATATATGCATATATATATATATATATATATCATTTACTTTAAATCCTCTATAAAAATAAACTAAAGGTTTTAATATACACTATTCACCCCCCTCTAGTGTAAAATTAGATCTATCCTTCACTTTCAATTGATATCAGAGAGAGTTTCATCCAGTCGACCTTCATAGAAGAAGAAGCAAAGGTTGACTAGGAATTGTTTGTGAACTACTGACTCTATAAAGAAGAAAAAGAGTATTGCTTTTCAAGCAATTGAAGAGGAGAAACAACTTTCTGAGAATGAAGAACTCATGATTCTACTGGCTAAGAGATTCTACATGATGGCCAAGAAAAACTTCAGGAGAAGGTTTTCCAGAAACAAGGATAAACCAAGGAATGACAAAACACAAACTAAAGAAATTGTTTGTTATGGTTGCAGGAAACCAGGACATATTCTTCCAGAGTGTCCTGAAAATTAAAAGAAAGAAAAGAAGAAGAAGCACTCCAACAAACCCTCTTCGGATAAACACAAACAGAAGGAGAGAGGTTTTGTAGCGGAAACATGGAGTGAATCAGATACTGAATCTTCATCCAGTTCAAGTGATGATGAAGAAGAAAAGGCTGAAGAAGTCTGTCTGATGGCAATCAATACATCATGCAACAATTCTGATGCTGAATTTGAGTCTGAAGAAGACCAGGTAATTTCTACCTTTGATTTTACTTCAGAACAATTTTAAAAAGATTTTAAATTACTCTATTACAATCTGAGAAGGAAATAAAACTTCTCAGAGAAAAATTAAATGAAATGAACAATTTATCTTCAAAAAACATTCAACTTAAAGAAGATTTGGAAATTGCTAATGAACAAATAGTTTCACTAGAACACAAACTATCAGAGGCAAAGAAGTTTGAACAATCTCTTAATGGGAGAAGTATCAAACTGATGAATATCACAAGCACAATTAATTCCAAATTAAATGGCAAACTAGGTTTGGGAGCTTCATCCAGTCAACCTCAACTCTTTCAGAAAAATATTTTATCTATACTAGTAAAATTTATTTCTGCTAAAGGAAAAGAAAAAGTAGAAGATATAGAGAAAGTTACTGAAGTTTTACAACAGAATAAATCAAAACAAAATAAAAAATTTCAGAAAATTTATGTTCAACAAAGTTCGTCGAACCGAGATCGACGAATCAATATTATTCGTCAAATGGTGATCGATGAACTCAGAACACAGGATTTGAGTATAACTATTCAACGAATGGTGCTCAACGAAATCAATATGATTCGTTGAATAGAGATCGACGAACTCTTAACACAAAAAATGAATATTACTATTTTGTGAATATTGCTCGATGAACTCACCATAATTCTTCAAACGAAGCTTGACAAAATCGGTATAATTTGTCGAACTCAAATTTTTCAAACAGAAATTTTAATCCTTTTCAAAAGAATAATCAAACACAAAGATTGAAAAATACTTTTACTCATTGGATCATTCCTCCTAAGAGATATCATCCACTTGGTTAAAAAGATCAACCTGAATGCTCTTATATTACAAATTATTATTAAAGAAAACTAGGACCCAAGGTAATCTGGGTCAAAAAACACCTAATTTGTTTTATACAGGAAAAAAACTATCCTACCATAGAGGAACAATGGTATTTGGATAGTGGATGTTCAAAATACGTGACAGGAAGAAAGGCTAACCTAAGTAACTTCAAAGCAAAGCTTGGACCAAAAGTCATTTTTGGAGACTCCAACTGTGGCCAGACAGAGGGCTATGGAAAAGTCAAAGTTGGAGGAGTTACCTTTAGAAAGGTAGCTTATGTGAATGGTCTTAAGCATAACCTAATCTCCATCAGTCAACTATGTGATGAAGGTTATCAGGTATCTTTTAACAAATCTTTATGTTCTATTACTTTAATACTAACAAAATTATTTAAACTGGAGTTAGACAAGGTAACATATATCTAGTCAACTTTAATTCTGCTAAATCTAAAATTTGTTTATTTAATCAAATAAGCATATCAAATGAACTATGACATAAAAGATTAGGATAAATAAACCTTAGAACTATTGCTAAATTATCTAAGGACAACCTTGTCAGAGGACTACCTTAAGGATCTTACAAGAAGGAAGGACTTTGCAGGACTTGTCAGTTAGGAAAGAAAACTAAAAAAAGTTTTAAATCCATATCTAAGCGTGATTCACCCAGAATTTTGTATTTTCTACATATGGACCTTTTTGGACATATTGCAATACAAAGTTTGGGAGGAAAGTCATATACCTTAGTTATTGTTGATGATTTCTCAGGATTCACTTAGGTGTTCTTTCTTAGAAACATGTCAGATACTTTCAAAGTTCTTACAAACTTTCTCAGGAACATCAAGATTGAGTACTCTACTCAGAATGCATTGATCAGAAGATATCATGGCACTGAGTTTGAATCTCTTCTGATGATATAATTCTGTGGGAAAGAAGGAATCAGGTAATTTTTCTCTGCTACTAGAACTCCTTAACAAAATGGGATTGCAGAAAGGAAAAATAGAACTCTAATTGAACCTGCTGGAACATTACTTGCAGATGCTCATTTACCCTTATCCTTTTGGGCAGAGGCAGTAAGCACATCAAATTATGTTCTTAACAGAAGTTTGATTCATAAACTCAAGGGTAAGACTCCATATGAATTACTCAAAAATCAGAAACCTGAAGTGAGTTATTTTAATGTTTTTGGGTGTTGATGTTATATTCACAATAATGATAAGAAACACTTAGAAAATTTGAAGCCAATGCAGCAGATGGAATATTTCTTGGATATTCTCAAGTCAGCAAGGCTTATAGGGTCTTTAATAAATCTACCCTTAAGATAGAAGAGTCTGCACATGTTTATTTTGATGAAACTAATATGTTTTATAAGGAGAAGAACACTTCTACCATAGATTCTTTTCAGTTACCAATTTTATGTGAGAAGTTTGATGAGTTAAACCTGAAGAAAGAGGATACACTGCATCCTTCTCAACAAAATGCTGAAGACAGTGAAGAAGATAGTTCAAAAATTTATGTTGAAAACATTATAGCTAATGAAATTCCCCAAGAGGAATTAACAACACAAGTTATTGAAGAACCAACTCCACCTGTTGATTTTGTCAAACTTAGAGATCACCCTAGATCTCAAGTGATTATAGACATATCAGCTGGTGTGCAAATCAGGCATCAACTCAATTAAGATCAGATGCATACATGCTTTCTTTCTCTGATTGAACCTCAATCCATAAAAGATGCGGAACAAGATCCTAATTTGATCATTGCAATGTAAGAGGAACTCAATCAGTTTGAGAGATGTATAGTTTGGGACTTAGTTCCAAGACCCAAAGACTATCCAAACATTAGAACCAAATGGGTCTTCAGAAATAAGTTGGATGCTCAAGAAGTTATAGTAAGAAATAAAGCTAGATTTGTAGCTCAATGATACTCATAGGAGGAATGAATAAAATATGATCAGACTTTTGCTCCTGTTGCAAGATTAGAAGTTATCAGAATATTTCTTGTATTTGCAGCATTCAAGAAATTCAAGGTATATTAGATGGATATGAAGAGTGCATTTCTGAATGGAGAACTCAAAGAGAAAGTTTATGTAGAACAACCTACAGGTTCTATCTCTTCAACTCATTCAACTCATGTCTTTAAACTTAATGAAGCTCTTTATGGTCATAAACAAGCTCCAAGAGCTTGGTATGAGACCCTTGCTAGTTTTCTTTTAAAAAATAAATTTAGTAGAGGCATGGTAGATAAAACTTTATTTTTTAGACATCATAAATATAAAATTTTACTAGTATAAATATACGTTGATGATATAATTTTTGGTTCTACTGATTCCAAACTATGCAAAAGGTTCTCTGACCTAATGCATTCTAAGTTTGAAATGAGTAGCATGGGTGAATTATCCTACTTCCTTGGTTTATAAGTGAAGCAAACACCTGATGGCATTTTCATATCTCAATCTAAATATGCTAAAGAGCTAATTAAAAGATTTGGAATATCAGATGCCTCCTCTATGAAAACACCCATGCCTACGAATGTTGTTGTTGATAACGATGAACAGGGCAAACCAGTTGATCAGAAAACATATAAGACTATTATTGGGTCTTTATTATATTTAATAACAAGTAGACCTGATATTATATTTGCAACCTGTATTTGGCTAGGTTCCAAGTTAATCCTAAAGAATATCACTTAATTTCAGTAAAAAGAATTTTAAGATATATAAATTGTTGTCCTAATCTAGGAATATGGTATCCTATTGAGTCAGGATTTGAATTAACTGGATTCACAGATGATGACTATGTTGGATGCAAAGTTGATAGAAAAAACACATCAGGAACTTGTCAGTTTCTTGGTGATAGGCTTGTGTCATGGTTTTGTAGGAAGCAAACCTCTGTGTCTACTTCAACTGCAGAGGCTGAATATATTACAGCAGCTAGTTGTTGTTCACAGATTTTGTGGATTCAAAATCAACTTCTAGATTATGGTTATAACTTGAATAATTCAACTATATTTTGTGATAATACTAGTGCAATTTCTATTACATAGAATCCAGTCCTTAATAGTAGGACTAAGCATATAGAAATTAGACAAAATTTTATAAGAGACAATGTAGATAAGAATAAGATCAATCTTGTTTTTATACCTACTGATTTATAAAGGGCAGAAATTTTTACAAAACCCTTAGATGAAAAGTAACATAGTTTCTTTTTAAATTAGTTAGGAATGATTGATGGTGAATCATTATATTGATTTTGGTCAGAGATTGACGAACTTCAAATTTTCGTCGAACGGAGATCGACGAATTGTAAACTTTTCGTCGAACGGAGATCGACGAGATGTGAAGTTCATAGATAAACGTATTTCAACTTTTCATTGAACGAAGATCAATGAATTATAATCCTTTCGCAAACCTTTTATCGAACGGAGATCGATGAATTGTATTTCCTTTGTGAGATTTTCATCAAATAGAGTTCGATGTTTTGTTTTTTTGTCACACAGAATTCATCATTTCAACTTCTGAAAACCTTATAGTTAGGTTTTCATCGAACTCTATCCCACTCTTTTCCCATTTCTCTTGCACTTGATCTTTTTGTTTTGCAGAAAAAAATGGCAGTGTCGCAGGCGATTCTCACAACAGTGAAGTTTGATGCAGGATTTGATATAAACATGGACTCTTTCAGTCTTTCAGATCAAATCTTTATGGATATTCTGCAAATGTTTGAGGCTCAACATCTGAGAAACATTATATCCACCAGAATCAAACTCCCCATCATGGAAATTAAGGAATGGGTCTATACTGCAAAGATTGAAGACCTTACAACTATTACTCGATCAGTCGCAGGACATCAAGTTTCTCTAACACCTGAAATTTTATATGAAATTTTTGGTTTTGTCAATGGATAAGATGATATAGAAATATCTAGTTCTGAATTTGAGGTTATGCTAGATAGAATGTGTCATTTCCAGGGAAACCCTAACCACCTATTAAAAAAGAATTTTTCTATAGAATATAGTTTTTAGCTGATGTTGTTGGGAAGGTACTTCTGGGCAAACACTCTGCCCATGATTATGTTACCAGACACCAATTCCTTTTGATGTGTGCTCTGGTGGATCAGAAAACTATAAACCAGGGGACATTTTAGTTGATTTAATTAAAAAGAAGATTAATAAGAAAGATGTTAGTTATGACAGAATTCTGGGAATTTTCTTCCAAACCAAATGTCCAGAGGTTCTGGCCTCACAAATTGTGCATATTAATGCATCTAAAAGGATTACTTTTGCTTTGTTTGGAAAGTGGGATAGGGTGATTTAAAGGCCATCCAGGGCGGAATCCTCCAGGGCAGCTTCTAAAAGAACCAGGGCTGTTCCAGCCACTCTCCCTTTCCCAGAAGAGGCTTTTGCTCCTCTTATATCTTCCACTCCACATTCTCCACAACTTTCACCTAGACCTTCCCCAACTCCTTCTCAACAACCCACTTTATCTGAAGTTGTTCCATCTTAAGCCTTCACTACCAATTCCCCAATTCATCAGTCACAACCTTCGTCTCCACTTCTTTCATCTCCACCTCACTTTTCTCTACTTAATTCATCTCCGCCTCATTCATCTCCACAATAATTATCATCACCTCACTCATATATCCAGGAAATCATTCCAGATGTGAAAGTTGTTTAAATGAAGGTTAGCTAATCACCTAGAGGGGTGGGGGGGTGGGGGGGGGGGTGAATAGGTCTTTGAAATTTTATTAGTTCTTTTGCTAATTTCAACTTAATCTATCTAGAGCTTGTCCTTAGATCCTGCAATAAGAATGAAAATAAGCAACACAGAAAACACACAAAGATTTATAGTGGTTCCCCAATTGGGTATATCCACTTTCCCTCCCACCTATCCAACTTATTTGTTGGACAAGGCACAAACTCCACCACTATGCTCCTCAGAGCTTACACCTCAGGCCCTCAGCCTTATACACAGATTCTTCATAGAATCCAAACTCAGAACCATAAGGGTTCCTACCTCAGAATCCTGCAGAGCTCCTACAGCTCAGTGATCCACTGATCACCTACCTCAGCATTATTTCTAAGGCATACAACTCAGGCTCTTCAGCCCTATAGCTTCAGGCACACAGACTTACTCTTAGAGTGCTACAACACTCCTACAACTCAGTACCCTTCCAGGTACCTACAACTCAGCCTCCTCCAAGGCCTACAACTCAGTGACACACTTATCACCTACAGCTCAGTGACTCTCCAGTCACCTACCTCAGGCACAAGGCCCTACACTCAGGCTAGGAGGACAACCCTACCTCAGATCTACACTTGGATCCTTCCTCAGAGAGCAGCACTCTCCTACCTCAGGAAATTAAGCCCTACAGCTCAGATCCACACTTGGATCCTACCTCAGTACCCCAACAGGGTGTTGGGAATTGTGCCCTATAATGTTCCTCAGAATTTAAAAAGGCAACTCCATTCATGTTAAGGGTCATAATGTATTTGATGTGTACCCTAGTTCATGCATGTAGGAAGTCCATGATTGGACAGGTGAAGAAAAATAAGGTTGGCAGTAAACTCAAAATTCATTGAGCTCAGTTTGGAGTTCGTCGAGCTTAGCTCAACACTAGTCAAGATAAAGCCAGAGAAAAATTGACTAAGGCAAAAATCACTGAGTCCGCTGAGAATAAGGCATTGAGACTGCTGAGAAGATTAAAGTTCGTCGAGCTCAGCCCACAGATCGTCGAACGCAGCTAAAGTAAGAAAATCTATCTAAGGCAAAAGTGCTGAGACCGCTGAGAAGAAGACGTTGAGACCACTGAGACAGCTGAGACAGCTGAGAAGATAGCGTTGAGACCGCTGAGACATCAGAGATAAAATTGGCTAGATTTCTTTAAGTCCAGAAGTGTTGAGTGAAGCAGATTCACTCAACACTTCTAATAAAGCAGGAAGCGCTGAGACAGTTAAGAGGTTAACAACTTAGACAAAACTAGCTGGATTTTTTCTAAGTCCAGAAGCGTTGAGTGAAGCAGGTTCACTCAACGCTTCTAATGAAGAAGGAAGTGCTGAGATAGTTAAAAGCAAGAACTGCTGAGACAGCTGTGAAGATACCACTGAGATAGAAACTTGTCTCTGCTAAAAAGAAGAAAGTGCTGAGACAAAGGCATGTCTCAGCTAATAATGAAAAACCGCTGAGACAAAGCCAGGGAAATTTCTAAGTCCAGAAGCGTTGAGAGCCAAGGTTGATGGCATTGAGTGTCGTAACATCACTCAACGTTTGATTGAATTCTGGAAAATTTTTGAAGTCCAGATGTTGATGACCACTACTGACGTCATCAAAGTCAAAACTATATGAAGCCGTTGCGAGAAAGCTGCTGAAGCATCGAAAGATGTTTTGTCCCTTTCTGATGGAGATGACGCTCACCAATCCTTGGTGGGCCCACATTCTATTGTGCCATTGATTCAAATCAACACATATAAAAAGGAAACTTTAAAGGGATTAGGGTTAACGAATACACAATGATCAAACGCAGAAAATATAGAAAGAGAAATAGAAAGAGGTGGCTGGACATCTTCATCCCATCAAGCTTGAAAGCTAAACTCCAGCCAAGTTAGCCTGAAGGCAAAGAAAGATAGCTGAAGCACTTTAAAGTTTAGCAAATTTGTTCTCATCAGAACAAAGTAGCTGATTCATCTCTTCAGTAAGCTGGTAGTTGCTCATCTGTGCAACAAAAAAGTGTGAGCTGTAGAAGAAGACTGATTCCTTTTACATCAAGTGGGCTGGACTGATATCTACTTAGTCCAGCAATATTTACTCAGAGATACTTCTCTGAGTCAGTTGTTTTTGTTTTTCCTAAACAATTTGTATTAACTTCTTGTAGGATTCAGTATATCTAAATCTATGTGTAGGGCACTTTGTGCCTGAGGTAGGTGACAAATTTGTCACTGAGGTAGGTGCCCTATTGGGGCATTGAGGTAGGATCCAAGTGTGGATCTAAGCTATAGGGCTTTATTTCCTGTGATAGTAGAGTGTTGCTCTCTGAGGTAGGATCCAAATGTGGATCTAAGGTAGAGTTGTCCTCCCAACCTGAGTGTAGGGCCTTGTGCCTAAGGTAGGTGACTAGAGAGTCACTGTGCTGTAGGTGATAAGTTTGTCACTGAGTTGTAGGCCTTGGAGGAGGCTGAGCTGTAGGCACCTGAAATGGTACTGATTTATTGGAGTGTTGCAACACTCTGAGAGTAGGGCTGTGTGCCTGAAGTTGTAGGGATGAAGAGCCTGAGTGTAGGCCTTAGAAATAAGGCTGAGGTAGGTGATTAGTGGATCACTGAGCTTTATGAGTTTTGCAAAGCTCTGAGGTAGGAACCCTTGTGGTTCTGAGTTGGATTCTGTGGAGAGTCTATATATAAGGCTGAGGGCCAGAGATATAAGCTCTGAGGAGCATAATGGAGGAGTTTGTGCTGAGTCCAACAAATAAGTTGGATACGTGGGAGAAAAAGTGGATGTACCAAATTGGAGAACCACTATAAATCTCTTTGTTTGGTGTGTGCTTGCTTTTCTTTATTATTGCAGGATTTAAGGACAAGCTCTAGCTAGAACAACTTGAATTCAGTAAAAGATTTTATTAAAGTTCCAAGACCTATTCACCCCACCTCTGGGTGATTAGCTAAGCTTAAGTTAAATAACTTTCAAGTGGTATCAGAGGGAGGTTACTCAAAAAGGATTTAACAATTTGAGTATTCCTCCAAGGTTAGCTATAAGATAATATTATGGGATTTGGAATGAAATATAAGAAGCTAGGGACCATGAAGTTGTCCATCTGCATGAAGGAAGGATTTGGCCTTTGGAAGCAAAGGGTCAGACTGTTCATGAAAGCATGTGACCCTAGGATCTATGTAACAGTAGTAGAAGGTCCTTTTATTCCCACAAAGGATTCCACCATAGATCCTACTGTGAGAGTGCCTAAGGCATATTCAGAAATGGACAGAGATGAAGTGATTCTGTCCACCATTGACAAAAGGGCACAAAATATTATATCTAGTGCCATTGATGACTCAACCTTCCAAAATCTTGTACACTGCAAGACCTCCAAGAAAATATGGGACACCCTTGTGGTCTATATGGAAGGCTCTGAGGAAGTTAGAGATGATAGAAAGTCCATGCTCAATCAAGAGTATGAGGCCTTCAGGCAAAGCAAGTCTGAAAATAAATAAGAAATCTCGCACTTAATCAAACAGGTCACCACCTATTTTGATAGGGCTGGAACTTATGGCATCAAACTGACCACACTCATACAATCCTTGGACACAAGCCAAAAACTCTCTGCAGCTGACATAGGCTATGTCAAGAATTATGTAAGTTCAACTGATGAGGTGATCAAGGGTGCAACAGATCATGTAAATAAGCATATCACCAATGTTGCCTTCCAATCTATGAAGGAGGCAATACTTCTGAAAGATGAGCTGCTTGTTGACAATGAAAGAATATTCAATTCTATATCAAGCAAGAATGAAGCCAACACCACCTTACTGCAAAAGTCCATATCTAAGAAGACAGAAAGGGGGAGAGTAGCCATACTAAGGCAGCAGTAATCATTGAAGATCAAGCCTTCAATATAATTCAAGACGCCAGGGTGGCACTACACCTGCCCCTCCTGGATAGAAAAAGGCCAGATGTTGGGTATTGTATCCATAGTAACCCAGATTTATATGAAGTCACCCTTGAACTAAGCTAAATTAAATTGTATTTGATGTATTGTTTGAGTTATGTGTTTGTAGGACTAAATTGCTAAGTGTAGACCAATGTCAGTCTACAATGGGTTAACAAACACAGGACCATACAATGTAATCCCTCATTGTGTGATCCATGGAGTTGACTCATGTGCAGCCTCTCTATTGGGATACACTTCATTTTTCAAGAACTAGGATTGTTGGAGAAAGACATGTTGCTGATTCTATTGAAGAAAGGAAAATCTTCATAACCAATATTTTCTAAGTGTTTCACTCGAGTAGAATTATAGTACTCGAGTATAACCTTTAGTTGAACTCGAGTAAGTCTAGTTTGGATTTCGAGTAAATGAAATGCTTCTCGAGTAACTTGAATTTGTTCTTGAGAGGCCAAGTCCATTACTCGAGTAGACTTCTTCTCTTTCTTGAGCTGACAGATTTTCCCTCTCAGAAATATTCTAAGTATTATACTCGAGTAGTCAAGTTCACCACTCGACTAGATGAGCACTTTAACTCGAGTGATAGAAGGAAAGTTCTTGTGAAGTTTTTACCACACTCAAGTAGTGTAGATCCTGTACTCGAGAAGCCTGTCTACTTCTTGAGTAGTATAGTTCATGTACTCGAGAAGCCTGTCTCTTCAGAAAGCTTATGTCATATGAGCTGCAAATTAATTCAAGAAAAGCTGAAGAAGAGAAGAATATGTCTTCATCCAAGGAGAAGTCTGTAGCTCTCAAGGCAGACACCTTAAGGAAGTACAAGGCTGCCTCTCCTCCCCCAGCACAGGAAGTAAGTGAAGAAGAAACCTCGGAGCCAAGTACTTCAGGCTCAGAACTATCTGAAGGAGAGTTCTCTCTACTCTCAAGACAATTCAAGAAATTCTTGAACAAGAAGAAGCAATGGAGAGGCAAAGATGCCTCATACATAAGATCACATCATGATGGTGATCGACATAAGAAAGGCTCTAGTAGCCAAGACAAGTATAACACTAAATAGAACATACATATTTCTTCTGAAATCGTTTATTATTGCTGCAATAAGCCAGGTCACGTTATTGCTGACTGCCCCCCAAGAAGAAGGAGGGTGGAAAAAGAGAGGAGAAGAAATGTTCTTACAATAAGAAGAGAACGAAGAGAAGCCTTATAGCTAAGAAGGGAAAGACTATTAGCAACTCTAACTCATATGAGTAGAGTGAAGAAGAGGAAGCCTACTTTGGGCTAATGGCTCAGACGGATGATGAACAAGAACCCCAGTTCACTGGGAAGGTAAATTCTCACACTCCTCTTTCTAAATCTTATGTTTCTGAACATGATCATGAGGACAGCTATTCTGACGATGAGTCTGAACTCATGGCCCAGTATAAGGAGTTGATCAAGGATTGCGACTAATGTCGAAAAGTCATGAAAACTCAAGCCAAAGAGATAAAGTCTCTCAAGGATGAAGAGAGCACTTTGAAAGAGGAAGTTGCTAAGGCAGACTCACTCAGAGAGAACTTCAATGCTGCCATTGAAGAATACAATAAGGCTCTCAAGCACCTAGACCTAAAAGAGTAGATCATAAAAGAACTGGAAGCACAACTTGAAGCATAAAAGAAACTTATTGAATGTTTCTCGAAGCCCAAGACTGCCCTTCCTTTCATTGCTGAATTCTCAGCTAAGGCCAAAGGTGCTGGGCTAAGCCATGTTGAAGCTCCTAGTAAATTTTATAGGAGGAATAAGGCTCAGAGAAAGAATAAGGCGGCCAAGAAGGCTTTGGCCAAAGATAAGAGGAAAGTTCCTCAAGATCAGACTTCTTTTAAGAAGGACATATTTCCATCAAACAAGTTTGATCCTGACTCGTCCTATAGTCACTTTGCTAGGCCTACTTATATAGAGTCCAAGTCTCATTACCAGGGATGGACTCGTCCCCGTAACTTTGGTGAAAGTGTCTTTAAGGCACCCTATGAAGAAATTACTCTTCAGAGTTATGACCCTTATAATCATGGTCATAACATCAAGAAGGCACCAAAGGTAAGCCTAGTATAGAAAAGCCTCTCAAGGAGAAGAAGACATGTGATTGCCATCACCATGAAGCTTCTTCCTCTAAGAATGCTGCCCCTGCTAGACCACCATCTCAAAAGTTCAAGCGAGAGATCTTGAGGCAAATATACAACAGGTTTGACTGTTGGTGCTGTGGCAAAATTGGTCACTTTGTCATTGACTGCTGGTTTAATTCCAGGAATTTTGCAACTCCTCAAGTTAGCAATATGAGAAAGACCACTCATAATGCTAATACTCATAGGCGGATTATTCTAACAAGAGACCATGGACCCAAACATTTTTGGGTTCCTAAGGTAAATTGATTTGTGATTGCAGTTATGTCCAAAGTCCACCAAAACTCCTATCTGGTACTTAAACAGTGAATGCTCTCAGCATATGACCGGGACAAGAAGCCTTCTTTAGAACCATTCTCGAGTCTTGATCGGGCCAAAGGTCATCTTTGGAGGTTCAGACCGAGGGATTACTAAAGGCTATGGTATGATCACTAACGATAGTGTATCATTCTCAGATATGGCTTATGTTGAAGGATTGGAACACAATCTTATAAGCATAATCTAGCTCTGCAATAAAGGATACATTGTTGAATTTCATGCAGAAAAGTGCTTGATAAAATTGGTTGACAATATGGAAATGATTCTATCAGGCACTCGAAGCAGAAATATATTTTGTTTAAATTTTATTTATATAGACTCTTCTACACTACTGTGTTTTTTAGCTAAAGATAGTGTGTCTCTTGGTGACCAATGGCACAAGAGACTAGCACATATTAATTTCAAAACTATTAATAAATTATTTTCTCTAAATTTAGTACATGATGCCCCAAATGTCAAGTATACTAAAGATAGACCTTGTCACGCATGTGTAAAAGGCAAGCAAATAAGGGCTACCTTAAAAGTATTATTGGCAAAGATTCTAACAGATGTTTACATCTACTTCATATGGACTTGTTCAGTCCACTGCAAGTTAGAAGTTTGGGAGGTAAGGATTATACATTGGTTATTATTGATGAATACTCGCGCTTTGCGTGGGTGTTCTTTCTAAAACACAAGTCAGATACCTTTGACATCTTTACTAATTTTGTCAAGCAAGTACAGAATGAATACAACTATTCCGTAGTCAAAATCAGAAGCGACAATGGAATATAGTTCAAGTATGGAGCCATGATAGAATTTTGTGAAAGCTTAGGTATCTTTCATGAGTTTTCCTCTCCTCGTACCCCTCAATAGAACGGAGTAACTGAGAGACGGAATAGAACACTCATAGAGGCCCGCCGGACCATATTAAGTGATGCTTCACTACCGAAATACTTCTGGGCTGAAGCCGTCAACACTGCGTGCCACGTGCAAAATCGAGCATTCATAAACAAGAACCACAATATGACACCTTACAAACTTCTAAAGGGCAGGAACCAACTGTTGCATATTTTAGAATCTTTGGCTGTAAGTGCTTCGTCCTTAACAATGGCAAGTATCACACTACCAAATTTAGAGAAAAGAGTTTTGAAGGTAATTTTGTAGGATATAGTAGCCATAGTAAGGCATATAAGATATTTAATAGAAAAACTTTGGTTGTAGAAGAATCCATTCATGTTGTATTTGATGAGACGAGCTTGCTGCAAAGCAAATCTTCTAGTGTGTTCATTGAAGATACAGGTTCAAAGATGAAAGAACTTAACTTGGGTGAGTCCACTGAAGAAAAAGGTGAAAAGTTTATCAAGATCACCACTCCAACCCCGATTGGAGAGGTTGATGATCAAGATGAAGAAATCATCCAAGTTGATGAAGTCACTCCGGTGATAGAATACACTCTAGATGCAAGGACTCTAGAGCTCAGACATCTGATGGATCACCCAATAGACCAAATCATAGGAGATCCCCGGGATGGTGTCAGAACTCATAGAGGTACAACTAACGAGAATTTATATTTAAGTTTTCTCTCGCAGGTTGAACCAAAGAAGTTTGATGAAGCAAACTCAGACGCGTCATGGATAATGACAATGGAAGAAGAACTAAATCAGTTCAAGCATTGTCAAGTCTGGAAACTTGTTCCAAGAGCCAAAGGTAAGAATGTCATCGGGACAAAGTGGGTCTACAGTAACAAGATGGACCAGGATGGAACAATCATAAAGAACAAGGCCAGACTCGTCGCCAAAGGATATTGCCAAGAAGAAGGAATCAACTTTGACCAGACGTATGCTCCAGTGGCAAGGCTGGAGGCAATCAGGTTATTCCTAGCATATGGTGCTCTTAAGGGCTTCAATGTCTATTAGATGGACGTGAAGTCTACCTTCCTTAATGGTGACATAAAGGAAGAGGTGTATGTGGAACAACCTCCAGGTTTCGTTGAGTCTAACTTTCCTGATTATGTTTATCTGCTATCTAAAGCATTATATGGTTTGAAACAAGCTCCTCGAGCTTAGTATGAGACGTTGCCTACCTTTTGTCTTGAGAACAAGTTCATAAGGGGAAGGATAAATAAGACATTATTTCTTAGAGAAATAAAAGGCAAGATTTTGCTATTGTAAATCTATGCCGACGACATTATTTTTGGCTCTACTGACGACAACCTCTGCAAGAAGTTTTCTAAACTTATGCAAGGGAAGTTTAAAATGAGCAATATGAGAGAGCTGAAGTATTTCTTAGGGCTTCAGGTAAAACAATCTGAAGATGGAATTTTCATCACGCAGACAAAGTTCACCAAGGAGCTAATTAAGAAATTCGGAATGGAGAACACAACCTCTATGAGGACTCCAATGGGTTCAGTTGTGTCTCTGAACAAGGATGAGAAAGGGAAACATTTTGATGAAGCCAAGTATAGAAGCATAATTGGATCCTTGCTCTACCTTACTGTTAGTAGACCAAACATAATGTTCTCAACATGTGTATGTGCAAGATTTCAAGTGAACTCTAAGGAATCTCACTACGCTGTTGCAAAGCTGATTTTGAGATACCTTAAAGGTACACCAAATCTTGACTTATGGTACCCAAGAAGTAATGATAACGAACTAATTGGTTTTTCAGATGCAGATTTTGCAGGTAGAAAAGATGACAGGAAGAGCACTTCCGGGACTTGCCAATTCCTAGGGAGAAAGCTCATTTCTTGGAGAAGTAAGAAGCAGAACTTTGTTGCAATCTCAGAAGCCGAGTCAGAGTATATCTCTGCAGGCAGTTGTTTTGCACAGTTGCTATGGATAAAGAACCAGTTTGAAGACTACAATATGAAGTTTCAAAACATTCCTTTGTTTTGCGACTCCTCTAGCGTGATTTCAATAGCCAACAACTCAGTCTCTTACAGCCGGACAAAGCACATAGAGATGTATTACCACTTCATCTGGGAGCATGTGGAGTATGAGGACATAGATCTACAATATGTTCCAACTGACAGGCAGATTGCAGACATATTCATGAAGCCGCTGGACGAGACCAATTTCTCATTCTTCAAAACAGAACTTGGAATGCTCAACAAAGAAGATTAGAGAAGGTGGACTCACAACATAGCTTAGAGATCAAGGGATATGTCGAAAATCGAAATTTATCAAGTTCAGACTTAATGTCTCGAGTAAGAAGATGATCACTCGAGTACTTCTTTAAACCACTCAAGAACTCAGCAAGTCACTCGAGTAATACCACTTGAGTACCGAGCTTCCTCTCGAGAAGTATGAAGATGTCACTCGAGTACCATCATTATCTCACTCGAGTACTGCCGGTCCACTCGAGAAACAGGAAGACAAATTCTCAACTTTTGTTCAAATTTCTTTATTCGCAACTCGAAACTTATACCGCCATTTTCTAAGGTATGTTCGATTAATTTCCTCCTTAATCATCGATAATAAGGGTTATATAAATTGAAAAACCGGAATTCATTTTCTACACGATTTCAAACCCTCTATGTCGAGTAAGATGAAAGCCTCTTCATCTTCCGCCGATGTCGCAGAGCTCACCGCCATCTTCTTCCCCGTAGTCCATTTCTCTCATTTCGCTGGACAATGGAACCGTCTTCAAAGATTGGGATTGGTAGTGAACTAGTTGTCAACGGTATTGCCGAACTCTCAGATGATTTCAGGAATCTTCTCATTCTGCTCGACATCGCCGGCTTGACTTTCGTTCTCCAGCACCCCTGCAAAATACTATTCCCCGAAGTTGAAGAATTCTTTAAGAATATCAAAGTGCGACGGAATGGTAAGGTACTTCAGTCCAAAGTGAAGTGAATTAAGATCAAGCTTACCGAGACCTCTGTTTCCACACTTCTTCGACTACCAGTAGTTGATGAAGAAGATGCCCTAACTCATGAAGATTCTGACAAAGCTTGAATGTTCTGTGGACTTTCTCCAGAGGTTCTATCCATTCGTCGACCAGATCTCAATCCTAAAAGCAAGCTCTTTGTGGACATCATTGACACGGTTCTTCTATGTAAGATAAGTTCCATAAGGGACATTTCTTTTAATCTGTTTGATATCATGACAACCATTATCTGCAGAAAAAGGTTTCAATTTGGTATGCTAATTCTTGATAAGATAAGGGAGAGCATCAAGGCTCCTAGTTATGCAAGGATTATCTCTTTGCTACTACATGAGATAAATCCAGAAGTTTTTGATTTCTCCAAAGGTACAACTCTTCATCATATGAAGAAGGTATCAATCTCTTCCATTCAGAGATGGGAACTGAAGTTACTGAATCCTGCCCAGGCTGCTATAGCCAATGACCATCCAGCTGTAGAGGACAGGACTCCATCTCCCTCTCAACCTCATACTGACAGCATATCTGGTGCAGCTACTGAGGGGGAGCCTGCTCCTTCTATTCCAGAAGAAAGGTTACCTACTCCACCTATTGTTGTTTCTCTCCCTCCAACCACTCTAGAAGAAACTCCATCAGATGCTCAAGTTCAAGAAATCATACTCTCCATAGAAGAATCCATTAACCAGATGATTGAAGAACTCAGCTCTGAAGAGCCTCTTCCTCCCGTACTAAAAGAACAACCTAAAGAACCAACCAAGGAACCTACTCCAGTACCATCACCCTCTCCTATTCCATCTCCAGACTCCCCTATTCACCAATCTTCTACTACTGACACAGAACAAGATGAAACCATATAGATTTCTGATGAGAAAGAGCAGTCCCCAGAACCAGCTGAAGCTCCTCTGAAGAGCTTGGACTTCCGTCTTCCCACCTTCATTGATGAAGAAGGAGATGCTCTGATCCACACTACTAGATCTAAGAGCTCAGTAACCATTGAAGAGATTACTCCATAGTTTGCTCCTTCTTCTCCAGTTCGTCATTCTGCAACACCAACTCCTACTGCCAATGATCTTTTAAGTAAGATAGAACAGATGCTACTCGACCAAAGAAAATACTTTGATGACTCCTTGAAAGTGGTTCAAGAGAAAGTTTCCGTTCTTGAAAAAAAATGAGCAGAGGTTTTGCAGAAACACAACACAACACTGATGAGCTCAGACTGTTATTCAAGATAGGTTGAAAAGCACTGGACCACACAATTACCAGTGTTGGCCATGTGATGGAACAATCTATTACTCTTGCAAATAATCAGATACAGTTAGAAAAGCTGGCCCAAGAGCACACTTTCAAAATTTGTGAAGAAGTGGGTACTTTTAAAGAATCTGCCATAAAGGAACTAACTGTAGAAGTCAGAAAGGGGGAGACATTAGTCAAAGAATATCTAGAATCCTTAGATGCTGCCAAGCAAACTTACTAGGACGCAAAGCTAAAGGAAATTCATGATGATGTGCAGAATCAGATCCATAGTGTAAAATTTCATACCTATGATACAGCTGTGTGGATGCACAACTAGATCTTCCCTGATTTTCAAGCAGATCCAAACATAATTCCTAATCATCTGAATCCCCTAGCTCCTCTAGCTCTAGCTCCAGTTCCTTAGCCTATCTTTTCTCCAAGACTTGAAGGCTCTGAAGCTCCTCCTCCAGAAACGTATTCTCAGGTTTGGGAATCTGATCCAGTAGATATATTTCTTCAAGCTCCTCCTGAGATTCATATCCCAAAGAAAAGAAGGTATGGTGATGGAGCTTCTGCCAGCAGATTCATTCCAGTTCCAGAGACAGAGAAAAGGAAAGCTCCTGAATTTGCAGAGATCTAGAGTCCTACTTCCAAGGAACTTATCCTTGCTACCCTTAAGTTAGGTTTGGATTTTAATGAGAATAGACATGATCATTACAGCTCCCAAGAGTGGGATTTGTATGAGAAGTCTATGACCAAAAGAATACTCTATGATCAAGAACATGGAAGGAACAATCCTGCTTCCCCTCCAAAACCTCCCAAATACTATCCAAAGCCATACAACTATCAAAGAAGGCAATAAGAAAAGAAGGACAGACAGCAACAACAACAACATCAAGCCAAAGAATGAAGAAAGTTATAAGAGTGTGGATGAGAATTGTGTAGAAATGATTTTTGGACAATTCTATTTATATAAATATTTAATCTTGATTATCTACTCTTTGTTTTCATTATTTTTGCATGTTACTCTGTTTTATCTCCTTTATATCTAGTTCTTTATTTGTCTATATAATTCACCTTAGTGTAGAGGGTTCTGAATTCTACAAATAGGGGGAGATTGTTGTGTATTGTATCCACAGTAACCCAGATTTGTATGAAGTCACCCTTGAACTAAGATGAATTAAGTTGTATTTGATGTATTGTTTGAGTTATGTGTTTACAGGACTAAATTGCCAAGTGTAGACCAATATCAGTCTACAACGGGTCACCAAACACATGACCATACAATGTAATCCCTTATTGTGTGATCCATGGTGTTGACTCATGTGTAGCCTCTCTATTGGGATACACTTCATTTTTCAATAACTAGGATTGTTGGAGAAAGACATGTTGCGGATTCCATTGAAGAAAGGAAAATCTTCATAACCAATATTTTCTAAGTGTTTCACTCGAGTAGAATTATAGTAGTCGAGTAGAACCTTTAGTTGAACTCGAGTAAGTCTAGTCTGGATTTCGAGCAAAGGAAATGG
Organism: Platanthera guangdongensis; assembly: GCA_039583875.1. Taxonomy (NCBI): domain Eukaryota; kingdom Viridiplantae; phylum Streptophyta; class Magnoliopsida; order Asparagales; family Orchidaceae; genus Platanthera; species Platanthera guangdongensis. The sequence continues at coordinate 46,296,380 of CM077165.1, forward strand.
TTCTCGAGTAACTTGAATTTGTTCTCGAGAGGCCAAGTCCATTACTCGAGTAGACTTCTTCTCTTTCTCGAGTTGATAGATTTTCCCTCTCAGAAATATTCTAAGTATTATACTCGAGTAGTCAAGTTCACCACTCGAGTAGATGAGCACTTTGACTCGAGTGACAGAAGGAAAGTTCTCGTGAAGTTTTTACCACACTCGAGTAGTGTAGATCCTGTACTCGAGAAGCCTGTCTACTTCTTGCGTAGTCTAGTTCCAGTACTCGAGTAATCAATTTTATTTCCCAAAATTTTCTCGAAGTCCTTTTCTCGAGAAGTTCACCACCACCTCTCGAGTAATATTTCTAGCGCTCGAGTATTCTTTATTTCACTCCAGTGATAATGAATTCTGTTCTGAATTTCCTAAAGAGCCACTTCTCGAGTAGTCTGATATTGTCTGCTCGAGAACTCAGTTTAGTACTCGAGTAGTTTCTATTTCACTTGAGTAATTCTGTCATGTTTTTAAGAAAATTTTGCCAAGTCCTAATTGACGGGATTTTCAAAAGATTTGACATGATTGGTCAACGTGGCCGTCATTAATGCTAATTTTGACCGTTAGGAAGATCTTATATAAGGTCTTGTCATTTCGATTAACCCTAACAAGTGCGTGAAATAAATATTCTAAGATTTCTGAATCGATTTTTCTCTTTCCTAAAACGGAAGCCACCTCCACTCCTCGTCATGAAAATCGCCAAGGGCTTTCGTTCAAGAAGATTCAGACCAGTCGACTTGCAGATCGAGATTGTTCTTCAACCTCTTCATCTTCTCTCTAATCTTGTGAGTCAAGAATTTTCAGATCGAATCTTGCCATGTCTTCTTCAAAGTTTTCTGACAGTGCCACAAATTTCAAGAAGCAAGACCTAGGCAGAAATTTCCAGATCTGAGAAAAATATACTGTTTGTATTTCCTATTTCAATTCATTCTTGTAGGAGATTATTCTCCGAGTGTAAAAGCGTTGTTCTCCGAGTTGTAGGAAGTTTTCATCTTCCGTGTGTAGATCCATTTTGTGGATCGAGTTGTCGGAACGTTATTCCGAGGCATAGGATTGGCTTCAATCCGAGATAGTGGAGTAGCCGAGTCTAGTGCTTTGCTAGATCGGTGAGTGGAAACTGGATGTACCAAGATTGGGGAACCACTATAAATCTCTGTGTCCTCTATGATTGCTTGATTATTTTTTGTGCTTGATCGCTATTTTTTTATTCCGCAAAAAGACGCGAAACTCACCTATTATCCCCCTCTAGTTGATTTAGGTAAGACAACTAATAACTTCACTAGAGGACTTAGACTTCCCAGCATAAGCTAGAATTGCACAGTATGCACAACTTGCTGCCAGAAGAAAGAGGTGAGGAACTCAAATGGCTGAAGAGTTCATGGAAAAGAGAAAAACTGAGAATAGAGATGATCTAGACTACGAATAGCTTAATCATGCCTCTGAATCCATCATTATCAATGCTTAGGTAAGCCATGGACAAATCCTAAAGAATATTGATAGTGTATATCCTTCTGAGGAATGGATAAAATATTTGGAAAGAAATTTCCTAAGGGAAAGAGTATTCAAGGAGAATCTGGTAAGGAAGAGCAACCCCAAGAAAATACCTTCTAGATATATTCCAAAGCCATTCCTTTACTTCAAGAGGCAGAAGAACAAAACTGAAAACTTGAAGAAGACTGCTGCAACCAAGGATGCTGGTGAAAGTTCTTCAAAGCTAACTGATAAAAGACTGCAAGACTTAAGTTTTTTTTTCTGTCTGATTTATGTCTTGTAATGATCATCAACAGTGTAAAAAATTTCAGATCTTTATCAATGAAATTATTATGTTTTGGCCCTAGCCATATTGAGGTGATAAATCTATAATACAACTCTCTGTGTATATCGGTGATTGATAAATATATTATTCGTCCATAAAAATCCTGTAATCACAAGTATGATGTTATTGTTTGGCTAAGTTAATGTTTAGGTTCATCTTGATCATAATGTTTATCTTGTTAATGATTAATAAAGCTTGTGTTGTTAATTATACCATCATATTGTAAATAATTATTAATTAACCTGTACCATTGATCTGTTAATCATAGTGTTAAGTCATTTCATCTAGGGGGAGTTTTCCTGTTCTGGGATGGGTAGTTGTCATGATAATGTTTCATTGACCTATCATGATATTTCTTATGTTGATTCACCTTAGCATGGATGTGTGTTCTGCCTTCTTCAACTAGGGGGAGATTGTTAGGAATTGTGCCCTACAATATTCCTCAGAATTTGAAGAGCCATCTCCATTCATGCTAATGAGCATAATGTATTTGATGTGTACCCTAGTTCATGCATGTAGGAAGTCCATGATTGGACAGGTGAAGAAAAATGAGTTTGGCAGTAAACTCAAAATTCATCGAGCTCAGTTTGGATTTCGTCGAGCTCAACTCAACACTAGTCACGATAAAGCCAGAGAAAATTGACTAAGGCAAAAAGCATTGAGTCCGCTGAGAAGAAGGCATTGAGACCGCTGAGAAGATTAAAGTTTGTCGAGCTCAGCCCACAGATCGTCGAACGCAGCTAAAGCCAGAAAATCTATCTAAGGCAAAAACACTGAGACCGCTGAGAAAAAGGCGTTGAGACTGCTGAGATAGCTAAGAAGATAGCGTTGAGACCACTGAGACAACAGAGACAAAACTGGCTGGATTTCTCTATGTCCAGAAGCATTGAGTGAAGCAGATTCACTTAACGCTTCTAATAAAGCAGGAAGTGCTGAGACAATTAAGAGGTAAACAGCTGTGACAAAACTAGCTGGATTTTTTCTATATCCAGAAGCGTTGAGTGAAGCAGGTTCACTCAATGCTTTTAATGAAGAAGGAAGCACTGAGATAGTTAAAAGCAAGAACCGATGAGACAGCTGTGAAGATACTGCTGAGACAGAAACTTGTCTCAACTAAAAAGAAGAAAGCCCTGAGACAAATGCATGACTCAGCTAATAATGAAAAATCGCTTAGACCGTTGAGATAAAATCGCTGAGACAAAGTTAGGGAAATTTCTAAGTCTAGAAGCGTTGATAGCCAAGGATGATGGAGTTGAGTGTCTTAACATCACTCAACTCTTGATGGAATTCTGGAAAATTTTCTAAGTCCAGATGTTGATGACCATTACTGACGTCATCAAATTCAAAATTGCAGGAAGCCGTTGCGAGAAAGCTGATGAAGCGCCAAAAGATGTTTTGTCCCTTTGTGATGGAGATGGCGCTCACAAATCCTAGGTGGGCCAACATTTTATTATGTCATTTATTCAAATCAAAACATATAAAAAGGAAACAGTAAAGGGATTAGGGTTAACCAATACACAAGGATCAAACGTAGAAAATATAAAAAGAGAAATAGAAAGATGCGGCTAGACATCTTCATCCCATCAAGCTTGAAAGCTAGAGTCCAGCCAAGTTTGCCTGAAGGCAAAGAAAGATAGCCGAAGCACTTCAAGGTTCAGCAAGTTTGTTTTCATCAAAACAGAGTCGCTGATTCATCTCTTCAGCAAGCTGGTAGCTGCTCATCTGTGCAGCAGAAAAGTGTGAGCTACAGAAGAAGACTGATTCCTTCTACAGCAAGTGGGCCGGACTGATATCTGCTCAGTCCATCAAAGTTGACTCAGAGATACTTCTCTGAGTCAGTTGTTTTTATTTTTCTTAAACAATTTTTATTAACTTCCTGTAGGATTCAGTAAATCTGAATCTGTATGTAGGGCACTTTGTGCCTGAGTTAGGTGACAAATTTATCACTGAGGTAGGTGCCCTGTTGGGGCACTGAGGTAGGATCCAAGTGTGGATCTGAGCTGTATGGCTTTATTGCCTGAGGTAGGTGAGTGTTGCTCTCTTAGGTATGATCCAAGTGTGGATCTGAGGTAGGGCTGTCCTCCCAGCCTGAGTGTAGGGCATTGTGTCTGAGCTAGGTGATTGGAGAGTCATTGAGCTGTAGGTGACAAGTTTATCACTGAGTTTTAGTCCTTGGAGGTGGCTAAGATGAAGTTATTAGTTGTCTACCTAAATCACCTAGAGGGGGTTGAATAGGTGAGTTGTACGACTTTTTGCGGAATAAAAAATTTAGCGATCTATGCACAAAATACCAACCAAGCAATCACAGATGACACAAAGATTTATATTGGTTCCCCAACCTTGGGTACATCCACTTTCCACTCACCGATCTAGCAAAGCACTAGACTCAGCTACTCCACTAATCTCGGATTAAAACAATCCTACTACCCCGAACAACGTTCCTACAACTCTATCCACAAAACGGTTTTACACTCGGAAGATGAAAACTTCCTACAACTCGGAGAACAAAGCTCCTACACTCGGAGAATAATCTCCTACAAGAATAGATTGAAATCAGAAATACAAACAGTATCTTTTCTCAGATCTAGAAATTTCTGCCTAGGTCTTCCTTCTTGAACTTTGCGGCATAGTCAGAGAATTTTGAAGAAGAAATGACAGGATCCTTGATCTGAAAATTTCTGGACTTACAAGATCAGAGAGAGGATCTGTAGATGGAAGAATATCTTGATCTACAAGTCAACTTGTCTGAATCATTCTGGATCGACAGGCCTTGGCAATGAGGAAGATGAGCGGCGGGGGCGTCCGATTTTGGAAAGAGAAAATCGCCGATTAAAAATTCTTAGAATGCTTCTTTAACAATTTCTTAGGGTTAGTCGGAATGACAAGACCTTATATAAGATCTCCCTAACGGTCATAATTAACATTAATGACGACCACGTGGCCCAATCATGTCAAGTCATTTGAAAATCGCGTCTATTAGGACTTAGCGAAATTTTCTGAAAAGTTGACTGGATTACTCGAGTGAAAGAAGAACTACTCGAGTACTAAAATGGGTTCTCGAGAAGACAATATCAGACTACTCAAGAAGAATCCCTTCAAGAAATTTCAGAACAGAATTCATCATCACTCGAGTGGAATGAGGGTTACTCGAGTGTAAGAAATGTTACTCGAGAGGTGGAAGTGAACTTCTCGAGAAAAATACTTAGAGAAAATTCTGGGGGATAAAACTGATTACTCGAGTGCTAGATCTAGACTTCTCGAGAAGTAGACAGACTTCTTGAGTATAGGAACTACACTACTTGAGTGGGGTAGATAATAATCGAGAACTTTCCTTCTGTCACTCTAATCAAGTGCTCATCTACTCGAGTAGTGAACTTGACTACTCGAGTATAATATTTAGAAAATTTCTGAGAAGGAAAATATGTCAAATCGAGAAAGAGAATAAGTCTACTCGAGTAATGAACTTGGCCTCTCGAGAACTAGATTCAAATTTCTCGAGAACCATTTCCTTTACTTGAAATCTAGAATAGACTTACTCGAGTACAACTAAAGGTTCTACTCGAGTACTAGAATTCTACTCGAGTGAAACACTTAGAACAAAATTTGGTTTTTGAAGATTTTCCTTTCTTCAATGGAATCAACAACATGTCTTTCTCCAACAAACCTAGTGCTTGAAAAATGAAGTGTATCCCAATAGAGATGCTACACATGAGTCAACACCATGGATCACATAATGAGTGATTACATTGTATGGTCCTGTGTTTGGTGACCCATTGTAGACTGACATTGGTCTACACTTGGTAATTAAGTCCTGCAAACAAATAACTCAAACAATACATCAAATACAACTTAATTCATCTTAGTTCAAGGGTGACTTCATACAAATCTAGGTTATTGTGGATATAATACCCAACAATCTCCCCCTATTTGTAGAAGTCAGAACCCTCTATACTAAGGTTAGGTATATAAACAAATAAAAGGCTAGATATAAAAGAGAGAAAACAGAGTAACATGCACAAAGGTTGAAAACAAAGAGTAGATAATCAAAATTAAGGATTTATATAAATAGAATTGTCCAAAATACATTTCTACACAATTCCAATCCACACTCTTAGAACTGTCTTCATTCTTTAACTTGATGTTGTTGTTGCTGTCTGTCCTTCTTTTCTTGTTGCCTTCTCTAATAACTGTATGGCTTTGGGTAGTATTTAGCAGGTTTTGGAGGTGCAGCAGGATTATTCCTTCCATGTTCTTGATCATAGAGTCTTCTTTTGGTAATAGATTTCTCATACAAGTCCCACTCATGAGAGCTTTAATAATCATGTCTATTCTCATTAAAGTCAAAAACTAACTTGAGAGTGTCAAGGATTAGTGACTTTGATGTAGGACTCTAAATCTCTATAAATTCATGAGCATTTCTTTTCTCTCCCTCTGGAATTAGAATGGACCTGCTGGCAGAAGCTCCATCACCATACTTTCTTTTCTTTGGAATATGAATCTCTGGAGGTGCTTGAAGAAGTATATCAGCTGGATCAGATTCCCAAACTTGAGAATAAGTTTCGGGAGGAGGAGCTTCAAAGCCTTCGGGTCTTGGAGAAAATGTAGGCTGAGGAAATGGAACTGGATGATGCTGAGCTATAGGATTTAGATGATGGGGAATTATATTTGGATCTGCTAGAAAGTCAAGGAAGATCTGGTTATGCATCCACACAGCTGTATCATAGGCGTGAAATTTTACACCATCAATCTGATTCTGCACATCGATATGAATTTCCTTCAGCTTTTTTACACCATCAATCTGATTGTGTATCCACACAACTGTATCATAAGTGTGAAATTTTACACCATCAATCAGATTCTGCACATCAATATGAATTTCCTTCAGCTTTTCTTCCCAGAGAGTTTTCTTGTTAGCATCTGAAGTTTCTAAATATTATTTGAATAATGTCTCCCCTTTCTGACTTCTACAGTTAGTTCCTTTATGGCAGATTCTTTAAAAGTACCCACTTCTTCACAAATTTTGAAAGTGTGCTCTTGGGCCAGCTTTTCTAACTGTATCTGATTATTAGCAAGAGTAACAGATTGGTCCATCACTAGGCCAACACTGGTAATTGTGTGGTCCAGTGCTTTTCCACCTATTCTGAATAACTGTTTTAGATCATCAGTGTTGTGTTGAATTTCTGTATAGCCGCTGCTCATTTTTTTTTTCAAGAGCAGTAATATTCTCTTGAACAACCTTCAAGGTGTCATCAAAATATTTTATCTGGTCCATCAACATCTGTTCTATCTTACCTAGAAGATCAATGGCGGCAGGAGTTGGAGTTTTAGTAAGAGGAACTGGAGGAGGAGGAGTAGTCCATGGAGTAATCTATCCAATGATCACTGAGGTCTGAGCTCTGGTAGTGTGAAGCTGAACATCTCCTTCCTCACCAATGATGGTTGGAAGAGTAAAGTCCAAGCTCTTCAAAGGAGCTTCAGCTGGTTCTGGAGTCTGCTCTTTCTCATCATAAATCAATATGGTCTCATCTTTCTCTTTGTCAGCAGCAGGAGATTGGGGAACAGGGGATCCTGAAGATGGAGTATGGGAGGGTGTTGGGTATTATATCCACAATAACCCAGATTTGATGAAGTCGCCCTTGAACTAAGATGAATTAAGTTGTATTTGATGTCCTGTTTGAGTTATGTGTTTCAGGACTATATTGCCAAGTGTAGACCAATGTCAGTCTACAATGGGTCACCAAACACAGGACCATACAATGTAATCTCTCGTTGTGTGATCCATGGTGTTGACTCATGTGTAACCTCTCTATTGGGATACACTTCATCTTTCAAGCACCAGGATTGATTGGAGAAAGAACTGTTGCTGAGTTTATTGAAGAAAAGAAAATTCTGTTGAAGAAAATTTTCTAAGTATATCACTCGAGTAAGAGCTTATATACTAGAGTTGAATACTTAGTAATTACTCGAGTAAGTCTATCTGTAGTCGGGTAAGGGAAATGGGTCTCGAGTAGTCTGAATATAGCTCTCGAGTAGCCAAGTCCATTACTCGAGTAGACTTTCTATGATTCTCGAGTTAATAATTTTTCCTCTCAGAAATTATTCTAAGTACTTTACTCGAGTAGTCATGTTAACTACTTGAGTAGATAAGTCTTTTATCTCAAGTTACAGAAGGAAAATTCTTGTGTTATTTTTGTAAGACCCCCCTCCCGGATCCCAAAACACGGCACAAAGGGGGTCTTATGCCCAGAATAGCCGCCTTGCGGTAGCATTAGCACACAGGTTAACCTGTACCAGAAGACGCCTATTCTGCCGGCTACATCCAATATCAATTTATGCCAACCCAACCGAAAAATAATATAGAAGTCAAATCCACGCAAAGCATAATAGTCCAAAAGTACAACAAGGTAAGAAGCTAATAACAAGCTTTTAAAGTATCAGAGTACATCTAATATATGCCCAAAAGGGCTACATCAAAGTCGCTCAACACTCACATCGGTGACTAATGGTAGCGACGGTACCGTCCCTTCAGGCCCTGTCGTCCTGTCCTGGCTATCCTGCTGCATAATCTGCGGCTCCACTACCTACGGGGTGACCTTCTAAAAAGGAAGACGTAGCAACCGTTAGTCAAAAGACTAAGTGGATTTCACATTCGCTCCCCCGGCGACTCCTCGGCACTAGGCGGAGAAAGGAACAAGGGTACAATATATAATAAGTAATATTAGCAGGTACAAGCAGGTGGAATAAGAACAATATGATTAACATCATTTTAATCTAGCAAATCTACAAGAGCTATAATCATCCATCAATTATAAGTATCTATAACAGCAAGGTAACTTAACTTATAAGGATGCCCATACAAGCTTATAGGTAAAGGATCAGTTTGACATAAAGCAACTCATCGTATAAGAGTGCCCATACAAACTTATATGATGAGGATCTTGTTTGTGCAATGTAATGTAATGGTATGTATGCAATGCAATGACTCACCCATGATCACGCACTTGCAACCGCTATGTCGACACAGACTTGTAGTTCCCACTATTCGAGCAGGTAGCTAACCTATCAGGCATCAACCGCCGTGGCCAGACGACGACAGTAGAGCATGCTTCTCTACTAATAAGCGGGCATCCACACTACTTCACTTAGGCCTCCGTATGCCTCAATTCTAAGAACATAATAGCGGAGCCCCCCACACGTACTATGGCCCAGCGGGAGTCTCGGGTAGATGTGCACAGAGAACCAAGCCCCGAACTGACCTAGCACAAGGACCAAGCCCAACCGTTCACTTGGCACGGAAGGAGCCCCGGGAAATGAGCACCGAGGACCAAGCCCAACTGCCCAAGGTCTAACTGTCAACTCCCGTCGATATGACGATTGGCGAGCCCGTAGACCTAGCACACTATCCTTGACCCAGGATTACGACATCGCATGTCGACTCACACCGCATGCAATTCCACATCACCGTGGAATAGAAGGATCCTCGGAGAAAGCACGAGGACCAAGCCCAAACTTCCACTCAGCACGGAAGGAGCCCAGAGAAATGAACACCGAGGACCAAGCCCAACCGTCCATTTATGACCCTCCTCAACACTATCCAACTAGTGCGGTCAACACTCGCACTTACATTCTTTCACAATGCTACTCGTAGGGAGACACCACTGTAGGCATTGGACTACTAAATTCATTCCGTTAAACAATTATTCACATGGCCATAGATTAACATCCTACATTTCATTTCCAAATGATTTCAACACATTATTAACATGATGCACATTTTTATTGGTTTCCAATTTCTACCAAATCGTTTCATTTAAGTACTCTTCATCTCACAAATCAATTGTAAGACCCCCTTTTTTTTCTCTTATCGACACCGGGGTCTTAGGCCCAGAACCGCCGTTTTGCGGTGACTCCTTCACGCCATGAAGGGTCATCACCACAAAGCGCCGATTCTGCCGGCCGATTTCGATCACAGAAAAGTAGCATAAAGAAGTAAATGGAAACTGCAGTCCACAGAGAATCACATGTCATAATAAAATAACTCCACGAAGGGAGTGTCCACAGAATAATACATCAGAGTAGTAAAATACGGGCTTATACCCGGTACATCATATCCTCACTACAAAAAGATCACTCATGCGGAAGCAGAAAAACTACTCAAGGTCGAGACTCACGGTCCCGGCTGTGTGAACTCCGGAGCTAGACTGCCCCACCTCCAAGCGCACCGGTCTCTGGGGCTGCTCCTCCATACTGGTCTCCACGATCCCCTAAATGATGCGGTTCGAAAACCGTTAGTCAAAAGACTAAGTCCTATCATCCCCCGCCCCTTCCCCCACGGCTCCTAGGCACCGAGTGGAGAGGAAGAAAGGGAAGGACTTGAAGGTGGAGAATATCAAAAGCAGATGGCAGCGGTCCTATTCTAGCAAATTCTATAGCATATAAAGACAATAAGCTGAAATATGAAAAGTAACCTTTACTTATGTGAAAAACACATAAGCCAAGGGGTCTTCTGCAAGGCCTCCATCGTATAAAAAGTCTCATACCAATTTATACGTTGGGGTGTCGGTTGATCAAACAGCAGTAACTATATATATCAAAATTAACCTTAATTTATAAACTTGCCCACACAAGCTTATAGACTAAGGGGTCGTTTTGCAGGTCATAAAGTATAAGCGTCCTCCTCCACTTATACTTTAGGTGTCAAGGTTAAAGGTAACGATTATTCTATGACATGCAAGTGGGTATGATGGACATGCAAGTGCAACACACACACCCGACTCTGTGCACACAGACCTTTAGTTCCCCCTTTCTGGAGCCGTAACCTCCCAGGATACCTCCGTAGTGGCAGATGGAAGTGGTGGGTTGGGCCTCGCCCACCTCTAAACCAGTAAAGCACTACCGGTCAGACCTATCGTACGGCTCAACGCTTGGTGCACGAAGCGGACTCCTGCGTACTCTTGCCGGCTGGCGCACCGGACTTCTGTTGGAGAAGTGCTAACCACACTTGCCGAGTCAACGTATTGGCGTCGGTGCATCGACCCTCCGATACCGAAGACCCACCACCTTAATTTCCTTTCCTTTTATGCACATGCAAATTAGCGTAATCAAGAACCGAGCCGAAGCTCCCCGGACCAACACGTTTGTCTCAAATAATCGAGCCGAAGCTCCCCGGACCCAAAGTCCGCCTTCTAACCATCCGAGCCGAAGCTCCCAGCTAACATACGGTGCCATCAGTGTCTGTGAAATGTGCAACCCTAATTACTAAGTTACTCTTTTCAGCTTGTTAAATAGTTTACGTTAACCCAGGACTGCCCCCGGTATTCCCTGTGAAGGGCTCTCAAGGGGCACTAGGAACTGTGTTGGGATTACGCCCAGCGTTCCCTTTCGCAAGGTACTTATTTATTATTAGTTGGTTCCCTTACCCATTACTTTCTCATGTTCCGATATGCTAATCCTAGGGTGATTTGACTCCCACTCTCCTTGGGTAGGACGATCTTTCGTCGGACCCGAACGCCTCTAAACCCTAGACAAAAACCACACTCTACTCACTCATCTTCCATAGGTGCCACCCATTCTACATATCCTTCCAGCAATCCATCAAAAGCCATCACACGCTCTAATTCATATCCAAAATGATTTCCTGCAGTTTTGCTATATGCAGACCACTTAAGCTACAAGACCCGTAAAAAGGGAAGTACATGATATACTCATCCAATACCCCTATGATAATTACTAGAGGGCTAAAATGATATTTGAAAAATAAATCCAGAAATCCATAATTTTCCTAATTTGTCTGATAATTTATTTATTTATTCTAGTAACCAAAAAGCCCAAGTTTGAACATGAAGTAGCAATTTTAGACAAGATAATGTTCCAATAAATTTATGGTAATTACAAAATGCATAATCAACTCTAAGGCCTAAGTCTTCAAATTTTTCAGCAAGGTTTGGGCCCTTAAATTTAATTTCAAGGTTACCTCATAAAAAGTCAATTTAAAAGATTGTACAGTAATAATGCCTCCAAAAATTCAGAGAAAATTCAGGGATGATTGTGATGGCCTACAAATACCCAAGACAAAGTTTCATAATTTATCATTTAAAAATAAGGCCATATTTGTCTTTCTCATGAAATTTCAAGTTTATGGGTTAATGAACAAAGTATATTAATTAGCCATCAAATATTTCCACAAAACTTCCCACGTGATAATATTGAGCTAAAAACACTATGTAGCAAGTTTCATGATTTTGCAATAAGTAATGGGCTCTTGCAAGGATTATTTAGTATGTAATCAAAATAAAGCACTTGTGAAGTAGATGCCCTAACTAGTTATCCAAAAATTCTATCAAAATTCATACATGATTAGTATAGCCTAAAACTACCTCTGCCAATGTTTCATGCCCTTTCAATGGGAAGTGAGACCACAATAGCCAAATTATTAATTAGGGCAATCCTATTGGTTACAAATGAAGTGCTACAAATATTGATCAAAACTCCTCAAGTAAATTATCAGAGGCTCAAAATATCCTCATTCCCTCACTACCTAAATTTGGTTAAGTTTCCAGATGTTTAGCTAACTCAAACCTACACTACAAGTTTTAGGTCCTAAGCTAGGGTTAGGGTTTTGGGGACCCAACCCTTTTCAAAATTTGTTAATATTTTTAACAGAGGGTTTTATACATCCTAGGAACCTCCTTGCAAAATTTGGTGTTCATTCAAGGTGTTTAGGACCCATGCCCTTCACAAGGCAAAAAGGTCCCTCCTTAGGGTTTGGCCTAGGAACTTAGGGCAAAACAATTCCACACTACCCCACATTCCATGGGGAGGTGCTAAGTGCCATAACAAGTCAGTGGCTCAAATTTCAGCCTCTGTTGAGGTGATTTGGTCACTCAAAATCAGAAATGCACTTTTGACCAAAATACCCTTATTAAGGTATAGTTAGGGTTGGTTCAAAACCTATTCAAAACACATCCAACTTAGGTGAAACTCTATACAGATACCTAACATGAGCCCAGGGACCACTCACCAAAATTTGGAAGGGTTTGGAGGTAATTTGTCTACTTAACTTAATTACCCTAGCATTATTAAATAAAGTCAAAAACTTTAGGAAATTTGTGTCCAAAATTTTGAGCTTTGGGCAGGTCCTAGGTATAGGTAGGGTAGGCTTCCTGCCAAAATTTCAACTGATTTGGGCTAGGGATGAAGTGTGGGCACTCAATTTAATGACTGCCTAGCCCTAAGGGTATGTCCCACCAAAATGGGTGCCCTGGTCAGACCATGCACCCAAATGGGTTCAAACAAATTTTAAATTAACATAGACTCAGAGGGCTACAACATTTGTGTTGAAAGTTTTTCCACCAGAAGAACCTAAGTATTTTTAAAAATTAAATCCTTTTAATATATAATGTGTGACAGAAATGAAATATTCCAGAAATAATTTCCTATAGTTTAATGCATGATGCAGCACGAATCTTGGCGCAGGGATCAACGGCATCCGGTCATCTTCTCCATGCAGCCAACGATCCCGATTGATCCCGCCTGGGGAAACTTCCAACTGCCACCGCCGGCGATCCGGCCGCCTCCCCGGCCAGCCACCGCCACCACCACCTCCGTTGAGGTGGTGGCCGTCGCCAGGCGGCGGCTTGGCCGCCGGAGGGCCGTTTTCCGGTGATTCCGAGAGGATGATTTTCATGGAAAAACCATGAAATTTCGAAATGGATTCGGTCTCAATTGAGCCCGAACCTTGAACCTAGTGATTGCTAAGATCTTTCCATGAGAGAAGGGGTGGAGGAGGACCTTCTTGGAGGCCTGAATGCGGGAAGAGCGGCGGGATGCCATTGACGACGGCGGCGGCGCTCGGCTTCTGCAACAGCATAGTGGGATGGCTCGTCTCCTCAAGGTAAACGCTCGAAAATATTTCCCTTGGCCCCCTGATGGTGTTTAATTGGCAATTGGGGAAGAGGGGTGGCTGGTTCTTCAATGGCCATCAACACCATTAATGGTGTGGCTCGGGTAGAGTGTAGGGGGGGCTGAATCCACCCCTTGGTGGCCGGGAAACGGCTGGAATCAACTCCTCTCCCCTAGAGGAGTTGATTGCAGCCATAAATGGTGGCTGTTAGCCTCCCTTGGCCGGCCTTCCACTCTCCCCTTCCTCTTCCTCATCTTCTCTCTCCTCCATTATCATGGAGGGGAGCTACTTTCTCTCTCCTAGTCACCTCTGGTTGACTGGTCAACCCCACAAGTTAAATGCAGCCCACTTGGTTATGATGGTCATGGAAATGGGGTTAGCCTAAGGGAGAAGTGGCTTGGGCTTGGGTTAGCCCTTTTGGGCTAGGTTTGACTTGACCTAAATGAGGGTTGACCCGGGCCAATTTGACCATATGGGTTGACCCCATTGGGTTTTTAGTGGCCCATTGGACTCCCTTAAGGCCTAGGGTTACTTGAATAGGGTTGGTTGGGCATCTTGGTGGTCACATGTCCCTTGGCAAGGGCACTTTGACCATTTTAGGGCTAGAGTTGACTTGGGTCAACATGACCAACTGGGTTGACCCCTATGGGTCCTTGGTGACCCATTATCTTCCCCTAAGGCCTAGGTAGGGTTATGTAGGGTTACCCTGCACTTTGGAGGTCACATACCCTTAGTAAGGGTACTTTGACCAGATTAGGAGCTTGAGTTGACCTGGCCTCTAGGGCTGGCCCCATTGTGTCCTTAGTGACCCTTTGACCTCATTTTAGGGTTAGGAGGGCTTAGGTGGGGTCCTCTAGGCTAGGAGTAGGTCAATTGACCCTAAGTAGGCTAGTTTGACCCATTTAGGGCTAGGGTTGACCTTGGTCAACTGAGCCTCTTTGGTTGACCCCAATGGGTCCTTTTGGCTCTAATGGGCCTCCCAGGGTATTAGGGGTGTTGTGGTAGGGCCTTGGGGTTAGGGTGTAGCCCATGGCCATCCTAAACCATGGTTCAGAGTTCTACTATTTGCAGACCATGATGATCTTCCACCTTTTGTCCCCTGTCTCTTGACCCATTTCTGGCTTCCTAGGATTTTGTCATGACCTAGTCATGGCCAAAACCACTCTTAGGGGTCTAGTTGGAAATGGGATGTTACAAATCCCAATAAACAAAACAAAGATTTCGTCCCCGAAATCAAGGTTGAGCCTACGGGACTTACTACCGAAGAAAAGAACCTTGGAACATCCCATCATGACGCCTTGTTTGCTAAATTAGGTTTAAAGGGAAACCTAGATCTATGACCATTTCGCCCAATCAGCCACCCAAGATCCCAATAAACAAGGATAAGCCCCCAATAAACAAAAGATAAGTCTCTATCTGCCTAGAGCAGCCCTTAGTAATTTAAAGCAGGAAAATAAATTAGCATCTTGAGGGGTCTGAGAGGTATACCTGACTGAATAGCTCTGGGTATCTTTGTCACATCAGGTCCTGCGGCTCCCAGGTATGCTCCTCCTGGCCGTGGTTCCTCCACAGGACCTTGACTAGTAGGACCTTCTTGCGTCGCAAGACCCGTACTCCTCGGTCGTCGATCCTCACCGGCTCCAAACGAACCGACCGGTCTGAAGCTACCGGTCCTTCGGGGGTCAAAATCTGCTGCTCCGGGCGTAGCAGAGCCCTCCTCAGCGAAGAAATATGGAAGACGTCTTGCAGCGCTTCCAGCTCCGGTGGTAACTCCAGCCTGTAGGCTAGGGGTCCGATCCGCTCCAGGATCCTGTAAGGGCCCATGTACCTAGGGCTGAGCTTCTTCCTCCGACCACGCACCCGCGAGACTCCATGCATGGGCCGGATCTTCAGAAACACACGGTCTCCCACGGTTCCCCGCGGTCCAAAATGCATAGCCCCAGAAGGTCTTCCAGCGTCCGGTTGGTGCGTTCTGTCTTCCCGTCCGTCTGGGGATGAAATGCAGTGCTGAAGGTCAATCGCGTGCCTAAGTAAGCTTGCACGGATCTCCACTCCCTGGAGGTGAACCGGCCATCCCGATCCGACACTATCGTCTTGGGCACCCCGTGATACCGAATGAACTGCTCCACAAATCTCCGTACTAAAACTCCCACAGCGTCGTCCTTCCTGATCGGAATGAACCTGGCTACCTTAGTCAACCGATCGACGATGACCCAAATCGAGTCATTCCCTGTTCGTGATCGGGGAAGTCCTTGAATAAAATCCATCGCGATGTCTTCGAACTTCCACTCCGGTACCGGGAGTGGTTGCAACAACCCCGCAGGGTTTTTGCACTCTGCCTTCACCAGCTGACAAGCTTCGCAGTGGGTCACAAACCGAGTAATATCCTTCTTCATGCCAGGCCAGTACATAGTCTTCTTCAAATCCGCAGTCATCTTCGTGATGCCCGAGTGCACCGAGTATCTGCTGTGGTGGGCTTCCGCCATGATATCCTCCCGGACCTGGCCTCCTCCCGATATATAAGTCCGACCCCTGAAGCATACCACGCCATCCCTCATCGTATAATCTCCTGTTGTACCGTTCTCCAAGGACCAGAATATCGGCTCCAGATCGACATCTCGCCTCTGTCCCTCTCTGACTCTGTCCCGGATATCATCTGTAGCACTCACCGCTACTAAATACTCCGTGTAAATCTCGGGGTCCTCGGATGACACCAGTGTGATGTGCATATCCTCCAATCTCCTGGCCAACTCCATAGACATAACCTGAGCCCTGACTGCGGAAGAGGCAGCTCTCTGACTCAATGCGTCCGCCACCACGTTTGCCTTCCCTAGATGGTAGTGCATCTCATACTGATAATCTGCAAAGAACTCCACCCAGCGCCTCTGCCTGATGTTCAGTTCCTTCTGCGTGTCCACGTATTTCAGGTTCTTGTGGTCGGAAAAGATATCGCAGTGGACTCCGTAAAGATAATGACGCCAGACCTTTAAAGCAAAAATGACCGCCCCCATCTCAAGGTCGTGCACCGGATAGTTCTGCTCGTGCTTCTTCAACTGGCGGGATACATATGCAATCACATGGCCCTTCTGCATCAGTACAGCTCCCATACCCTGGTAGAAAGCATCAGTGTAGACCTGAAATCCCTCCCTCCCCGAGGGGAGAGTAAGAATGGGAGCCGAGGTTAGCCGATCCTTCAGCTCCTGGAAAGCTGTCTGGCACTGCGGTGTCCACACGAACGGTACCTCCTTCTTCGTCAAGGATGTGAGCGGGAGGGCGATTCGAGAGAATCCCTCCACGAACTTCCGGTAATAACCGGCTAGTCCTAGAAAACTCCGCACGTCGGTGGCTGTCTTCAGCTGCGGCCAATCCCGAATAGCCTGAATCTTTGCCGGATCCACTGCCAATCCGGCTCCACTGATGATGTGGCCTAAGAAGCCCACCTCCTTCAGCCAGAACTGACATTTACTAAACTTCGCATATAGATGATTCTCCCGCAGTCTCTGCAGGGTCAGTGTCAGATGGCGGGTGTGCTCCTCCTCCGTCCTCGAGTAAATGAGGATTTCATCGATGAACACAATGACAAACACATCCAGATATTCCTTGAAGACTTGGTTCATGAGGGTCAAGAACGCTGATGGTGCATTGGTGAGTCCGAAGGGCATCACCGTAAACTCGTATAAACCATATCTGCTACTAAAAGCAGTCTTCTGAATGTCCTCCTCCCGAATCCGAAGCTGGTAGTATCCCGACCTCAAATCTAAATTCGAAAAGAACTGCGCTCCCTGCAGCTGGTCGAACAGCTCGTCTATCCTTGGCAGTGGATAGGTGTTCCGGACCGTCAGCCGATTTAGTGCTCGATAGTCGATGCACAGTCTGAGGGTCCCGTCTTTCTTCTTGACGAACAATACCGGGGCTCCCCAAGGTGAAGAGATTGGCCGGACAAATCCGGCTTCCACTAACTCCTGAAGCTGGCTCCGGAACTCCGTCAACTCCTTTGGGGCCATTCGGTAGGGTGCCTTGGATGCTGGCTTGGCCCCCGGCACAAGCTGTATCTGGAAGTCCTGCTCCCTGCGCGGGGGTAACCCGGGTAACTTCTCCGGGAAGACGTCCTCAAACTCCCGCACCACCGGAATATTCGATAAAGAACTCGTGGCCTCCGCCATCTCAAACAGCACCTCGTAGACCTCCTCCCCCTGTAAATAGGCCTTGACGGCCTGTACTGAAGATAAGGGTATACGTGAGGCAGGTCTTATACCTTCGATGATGATGGTAGAGTCCCCGTGCCTCACGGTGATCCTCTTCGCTTGACAATCGATCTGGGCATGGTTCCACTGTAGCCAAATCATGCCCAGGATCAGCTCGAAGACTGGCATCCTCAGGACCGTTGCCGAAACTTCGAACGACTTTCCACCAATCTCCGCCTCCATACTACAGTGTGCTGTGGTGAGTATCTCCGATCCGTCGGGTAGACGCACTCTACTCAACCGGCCTGTGAACCGTTCCACTCCTTCCAGCCCTTTCAGAAAGGCCTCCGACACAAATGAGTGCGAAGCAGCCGTGTCGAACAGAGTATAGGAGGGCTTGCCGCTGATGAAGACTATACCTGTGATGATTAAAGGTCTTAGTATTTTATGACGCGTTTTCTTTACTATTCATTCTGCTTAGGGCAGTTCTACTTGTTGGATAATTGAGAACGGGAATTTAGCTTAAACAATTTAAAACATCTTAGCTTACCTGTGATGACCCGCTCTGGATTTCGAGGCTGTGCCAGATCCAAGGCATATGTTTGCTCCCTTTACTGTCTCCGGTCTCCTCCCTGGTAACCACGTCCTAGGCCGCATCCTCGGCCTCCGAAATGCTGGGCAGGTGGGCCACCCTGTGGTGCTGGAGGTGGTGCCCCCCTCATGGGGCAGTTTCTCCGGAGGTGTCCCACCTGATGACAATGGAAGCACTCCGGCGGGGGATACGCCATGCCCCCGGGTCTCGGCATCTCCTGAATCTGGAGAGGTTGAGGGGCCAAAACCACCTGCTCTCTCGGCTCCTGCCTCACCTCCTGACGAGGCTGCTCCTCTGTCCTTCTCCCATCTGGTATGACGCCTCGCCGCTGATCATTTCGGGCCATCTGGCCCTGATCCTCCGCTTGCCGCTTCCGGCCCCGAGTGGCATGCCAATCGGCCTCAATCCTCTTCGCCATCTCCAAAATCCGGGAGATAGGCCCGTCAGAGACAAACAACAAGGCCTCCCTCAACTCCTCTTTTAGGCCCTTATAAAACCTCTTGACGTAACCTGCTTCGTCCAGCTGGTAAGAGCCCGCATATCGGGCCAAATGATCGAACTCTCGGTGGTACTCCACCACCGTCCTGGTGACCTGCCTCAGCTGCAAGAACCGCTCCTCCAACTCGTCCCTGGCTGACTGCGGAACAAAGTGCTCCAGCAGCATGGCCCTGAATTCCTCCCAAGTGATTTCTGCAATCTCCCTATCAGCAAATGTCGTGTCCAACAGCGTCTTCCACCACCTCTTAGCATGGGACTCCAAGCAAGATACCACCAGGGCCACCCTCTCCTCCCAAGGGCATCGTATCCCAGTCAACATCTCATACATAACATCCAGCCACCCCTCTGTCCGCACTGCCGACTATGTCCCCAAGTATGATGGGGGAGAGAGTCCTCGGAAGGTGCTCATCCAGTTGGCCCCTGGGTTTGGCTGCTGGGCTGGAGCCTGCTGAGCCCGGAAGGCCTCAAGGATAGATGTAAGGGTCTGCCCCATGTCTGACAGAAGGAAGGGTGTGGGGACCATGGGAGGTGGTGCAATATCTGGGGTCTGATGAGCTCCACCTTGTGGAGTGGGCTGAGCTGGGGGCTGCAAAACGAACTACATTAGTAGGTAATCGACTCAATGCCTAATGAAAGTGGACAATTTACATGTGATCCCCCATATGGGCACACCACTGCTTCCGCTGCTTAGTTTGTCCCCAAACTAAACTCGCACGGGGGTGACCCAGGGTTGTGGACTGTTACTTTTCGATCGAGGTCTGCTCAGATACCACTTGTAAGACCCCCTTTTTTTTCTCTTATCGACACCGGGGTCTTAGGACCAGAACCGCCGTTTTGCGGTGACTCCTTCACGCCATGAAGGGTCATCACCACAAAGCGCCGATTCTGCCGGCCGATTTCGATCACAGAAAAGTAGCATAAAGAAGTAAATGGAAACTGCAGTCCACAGAGAATCACATGTCATAATAAAATAACTTCACGAAGGGAGTGTCCACAGAAAAATACATCAGAGTAGTAAAATACGGGCTTATGCCCGGTACATCATATCCTCACTACAAAAAGATCACTCATGCGGAAGCAGAAAAACTACTCAAGGTCAAGACTCACGGTCCCGGCTGTGTGAACTCCGGAGCTAGACTGCCCCACCTCCAAGCGCACCGATCTCTGGGGCTGCTCCTCCATACTGGTCTCCACGATCCCCTAAATGATGCGGTTCGAAAACCGTTAGTCAAAAGACTAAGTCCTATCATTCCCCGCCCCTTCCCCCACGGCTCCTAGGCACCGAGCGGAGAGAAAGAAAGGGAAGGACTTGAAGGTGGAGAATATCAAAAGCAGATGGCAGCGGTCCTATTCTAGCAAATTCTATAGCATATAAAGACAATAAGCTGAAATATGAAAAGTAACCTTTACTTATGTGAAAAACACATAAGCTAAGGGGTCTTCTGCAAGGCCTCCATCGTATAAAAAGTCTCATACCAATTTATACGTTGGGGTGTCGGTTGATCAAACATCAGTAACTATATATATCAAAATTAACCTTAATTTATAAACTTGCCCACACAAGCTTATAGACTAAGGGGTCGTTTTGCAGGTCCTAAAGTATAAGCGTCCCATTCCACTTATACTTTAGGTGTCAAGGTTAAAGGTAACGATTATGCTATGACATGCAAGTGGGTATGATGTACATGCAAGTGCAACACACACACCCGACTCTGTGCACACAGACCTTTAGTTCCCACTTTCTGGAGCTGTAACCTCCCAGGATACCTCCGTAGTGGCAGACAGAAGCGGTGGGTTGGGCCTCGCCCACCTCTAAACCAGTAAAGCACTACCGATCAGACCTATCGTACGCCTCAATGCTTGGTGCACGAAGCGGACTCCTGCGTACTCTTGCCGGCTGGCGCACCGGACTTCTGTTGGCGAAGTGCTAACCACACTTGCCGAGTCAACGTATTGGCGTCGGTGCATCGACCCTTCGATACCGAAGACCCACCACCTTAATTTCCTTTCCTTTTATGCACATGCAAATTAGCGTAATCAAGAACCGAGCCGAAGCTCCCCGGACCAACACGTCCGTCTCAAACAATCGAGCCGAAGCTCCCCAGACCCAAAGTCCGCCTTCTAACCATCCGAGCCGAAGCTCCCAGCTAACATCCGGTGCCATCAGTGTCTGTGAAATGTGCAACCCTAATTACTAAGTTACTCTTTTCAGCTTGTTAAACAGTTTACGTTAACCCAGGACTGCCCCCGGTATTCCCTGTGAAGGGCTCTCAAGGGGCACTAGGAACTGTATTGGGATTACGCCCAGCGTTCCCTTTCACAAGGTA
Source organism: Platanthera guangdongensis (assembly GCA_039583875.1). NCBI lineage: Eukaryota > Viridiplantae > Streptophyta > Magnoliopsida > Asparagales > Orchidaceae > Platanthera > Platanthera guangdongensis. The sequence goes on from CM077165.1 coordinate 46,317,729, forward strand.
CTTATTTGTTATTGGTTGGTTCCCTTACCCATTACTTTCTCATGTTCCGATATGCTAATCCTAGGGTGATTTGACTCCCACTCTCCTTGGGTAGGACGATCTTTCGTCGGACCCGAACGCCTCTAAACCCTAGACAAAAACCACACTCTACTCACTCATCTTCCATAGGTGCCACCCATTCTACATATCCTTCCAGCAATCCATCAAAAGCCATCACACGCTCTAATTCATATCCAAAATGATTTCCTGCAGTTTTGCTATATGCAGACCACTTAAGCTACAAGACCCGTAAAAAGGGAAGTACATGATATACTAATACAATACCCCTATGATAATTACTAGAGGGCTAAAATGATATTTGAAACATAAATCCAGAAATCCATAAATTTCCTAATTTTTCTGATAATTTATTTATTTATTCTAGTAACCAAAAAGCCCAAGTTTGAACATGAAGTAGCAATTTCAGACAAGATAATGTTCCAATAAATTTATGGTAATTACAAAATGCATAATCAACTCTAAGGCCTAAGTCTTCAAATTTTGCAGCAAGGTTTGGGCCCTTAAATTTAATTTCAAGGTTACCTCATAAAAAGTCAATTTAAAAGATTTTACAGTAATAATGCCTCCAAAAATTCAGAGAAAATTCAGGGATGATTGTGATGGCCTATAAATACCCTAGAAAAAGTTTTATAATTTATCATTTAAAAATAAGGCCATATTTGACTTTCTCATGAAATTTCAAGTTTATGGGTTAATGAACAAAGTATATTAATTAGCCATCAAATATTTCCACAAAAATTCCCACATGATAATAGTGAGCTAGAAACACTATGTAGCAAGTTTCATGATTTTGCAATAAGTAATGGGCTCTTGCAAGGATTATTTAGTATATAATCAAAATAAAGCACTTGTGAAGTAGATGCCCTAACTAGTTATCCAAAAATTCTATCAAAATTCATACATGATTAGTATAGCCTAAAACTACCTCTGCCAATGTTTCATGCTCTTTCAATGGGCAGTGAGACCACAATAGCCAAATTATTAATTAGGGCAATCCTATTGGTTACAAATGAAGTGCTACAAATATTGATCAAAACTCCTCAAATAAATTATCAGAGGCTAAAAATATCCTCATTCCCTCACTACCCAAATTTGGTTAAGTTTCCAGATGTTTAGCTAACTCAAACATACACTACAAGTTTTAGGTCCTAAGCTAGGGTTAGGGTTTTGGGGACCCTACCCTTTTAAAAATTTGCTAATATTTTTAACAGAGGGTTTTATACATCCTAGGAACCTCCTTGCAAAATTTGGTGTTCATTCAAGGTGTTTAGGACCCATGCCCTTCACAAGGCAAAAAGGTCCCTCCTTAGGGTTTGGCCTAGGAACTTAGGGCAAAACAATTCCACACTACCCCACATTCCATGGGGAGGTGCTAAGTGCCATAAAAAGTCAGTGGCTCAAATTTCAGCCTCTGTTGAGGTGATTTGGTCACTCAAAACCAGAAATGCACTTTTGACCAAAATACCCTTATTAAGGTATAGTTATGGTTGGGTCAAAACCTATTCAAAACACATCCAACTTAGGTGAAACTCTATACAGATACCTAACATGAGCCCAGGGACCACTCACCAAAATTTGGGAGGGTTTGGAGGTAATTTGTCTACTAAACTTAATTACCCTAGCATTATTAAATAAAGTCAAAAACTTTAGGAAATTTGTGTCCAAAAATTCTGAGCTTTGGGCAGGTCCTAGGTATAGGTCGGGTAGGCTTCCTGCCAAAATTTCAACTGATTTGGGCTAGGGATGAAGTGTGGGCACTCAATTTAATGACTGCCTAGCCCTAAGGGTATGTCCCACCAAAATGGGTGCCCTGGTCAGACCATGCACCCAAATGGGTTCAAACAAATTTTAAAATAACATAGACTCAGAGGGCTACAACATTTGTGTTAAAAGTTTTTCCACCAGAAGAACCTAAGTATTTTTAAAAATTAAAAACCTTTAATATATAATGTGTGACAGAAATGAAATATTCCAGAAATAATTTCCTATAGTTTAATGCATGATGCAGCACGAATCTTGGCGCAGGGATCAACGGCATCCGGTCATTTTCTCCATGCAGCCAACGATCCCGATTGATCCCGCCTGGGGCAACTTCCAACTGCCACCGCCGGCGATCCGGCCGCCTCCCCGGCCAGCCACCGCCACCACCACCTCCGTTGAGGTGGTGGCCGTCGCCATGCGGCGGCTTGGCCGCCGGAGGGCCGTTTTCCGGCGATCCCGAGAGGATGATTTTCATGGAAAAACCATGAAATTTCAAAATGGATTCGTTCTCAATTGAGCCCGAACCTTGAACTTAGTGATTGCTAAGATCTTTCCATGAGAGAAGGGGTGGAGGAGGACCTTCTTGGTGGCCTGAATGCGGGAAGAGCGGCGGGATGCCATTGACGACGGCGGCGGCGCTCGGCTTCTGCAATAGCACAGTGGGATGGCTCATCTCCTCCAAGTAAACGCTCGAAAATATTCCCCTTGGCCCCCTGATGGTGTTTAAATGGCAATTGGGGAAGAGGGGTGGCTGGTTCTTCAATGGCCATCAACACCATTAATGGTGTGGCTCGGGTAGAGTGGAGGGGGGCTGAATCCACCCCTTGGTGGCCGGGAAATGGCTGGAATCAACTCCTCTCACCTAGAGGAGTTGATTGCAGCCATAAATGGTGATTGTTAGCCTCCCTTGGCCGGCCTTCCACTCTCCCCTTCCTCTTCCTCATCTTCTCTCTCCTCCATTATCATGGAGGGGAGCTCCTTTCTCTCTCCTAGTCACCTCTGGTTGACTGGTCAACCCCACAAGTTAAATGCAGCCCACTTGGTTATGATGGTCATGGAAATGGGGTTAGCCTAAGGGAGAAGTGGCTTGGGCTTGGGTTAGCCCTTTTGGGCTAGGTTTGACTTGACCTAAATGAGGGTTGACCCGGGCCAATTTGACCATCTAGGTGACCCCATTGGGTTTTTAGTGGCCCATTGGACTCCCTTAAGGCCTAGGGTTACTTGAATATGGTTAGTTGGCATCTTGGTGGTCACATGTCCCTTGGCAAGGGCACTTTGACTATTTTAGGGCTAGAGTTGACTTGGGTCAACATGACCAACTGGGTTGACCCCTATGGGTCCTTGGTGGCCCATTGGCTTCCCCTAAGGCATAGGTAGGGTTATGTAGGGTTACCCTGCACTTTGGAGGTCACATACCCTTAGTAAGAGTACTTTGACCAGATTAGGAGCTTGAGTTGACCTGGGTTGACCTGGCCTCTAGGGCTGGCCCTATTGTGTCCTTAGTGACCCTTTGACCTCACGTTAGGGTTAGGAGGGCTTAGGTGGGGTCCTCTAGGCTAGGAGTAGGTCAATTGACCCTAAGTAGGCTAGTTTGACCCATTTAGGGCTAGAGTTGACCTTGGTCGACTGAGCCTCTTTGGTTGACCCCAATGGGTCCTTTTGGCTCTAATGGGCCTCCCAGGGTATTAGGGGTGTTGTGGTAGGGCCTTGGGGTTAGGGTGTAGCCCATGGCCATCCTAAACCATGGTTCAGAGTTCTACTATTTGCAGACCATGATGATCTTCCACCTTTTGTCCCCTATCTCTTGGCCCATTTCTGGCTTCCTAGGGTTTTGTCATGACCTAGTCATGGCCAAAACCACTCTTATGGGTCTAGTTGGAAATGGGATGTTACATCAATTACGTGGGATCCAATTATCAAACTTCATCATTCATAGAACTATGATGGTTAACATAAAAGAGTTCACCCAACCTCAAAGTTAATTTGCTACATTGTCTCTACCGAGTCCAAACCCGACTCTACACCAACCCAGAATTTTAAATACAGAACACATCTGGACAACAACTTCGACCGGAGATTCCCGAAGCTACAGGAATCTGGTGAAGGCGTGTAACCCCTCGATGGAAACGTCTTTCCATGGGTTACAACTTTCATATCCAGATCACAACCCATATTCGATAATAACACACTTGAAATGAGCATCAAAGTCCACTGCGTATAGAACACAATTTTTGCATGCTTGGTTTGTCAGCCGTCAATTTCGTTCAGACTTTACCGTGGCTACAGACTTCGCCTAAAGTTGTGCAACCACTCGTTGGAAAGGTATTTTCAAGAACTTCAACTTTCTTGTTTAGTCAAAAGCCCAGTTCTGAACATATCACACCTGCAAATGGCCAAGAAGATCGCTTTGTGCAGAATACAGATTCTGCACGCATCTTAAGGCGGAATGAACGACATCGGTTCATCTTCCTCCTCAAGCCGATCTTCCCCAAATCACATCAGAAAATCCTCCTCCATTATTAACCCTCATAAGGCCATTTCTCTTCACGAAACCGTCCCCCATCTTCACATAGAAGGATGGAGATGTTGAAGACACCACTATCCATAGAGCACAAGCCCTAGAACGGCCTCTTCCTAGGGAAATCATCATCTCGCAAGTCTAGACTCTTTTGAGTCGACATCTCACCTAGATATATCTACAGACCTAGCACTAAGGGAGAGTGGAGGAAGCTCACCTCATTTCCGGCGTTTCCAACATTTCCGGCCAAGGATCTTGTAACTCTTCTCGGCGGCATCTTCTTCTCCTCGGCGGAGGCGGATCTTCACCTCTTGGACTGGCTCCAGCACCATCTTCCTCCTCTCCAGCAGTTCTATCAGTAAAAGGGGTTGAAATGAGGACGAAAAACGGCTATGGTTTCACTACCCCTTATATGTGAAAAATGACACTGGTTGGGACACGCCCATGTCCTTACCCATGTCCTGCATGAGCAAAGCGTCGTAAACGGTTCCAATGTCGGTTCAGTACACAAACACGGGTACGGACATGCCCGTGTCCCTACCCGTGTCAAAATGACACGACCGTGTCCTGCTCTGGACATGATTCGTCGAGTTTCACTTGTCACATATGGGTAGGGACATGCCCGTGTCTTTACTCGTGTCATCCTCGGGGCAAACTTCGTCGAACTCTGCTCGATACACACGGGTAGGGACATGCCCATGTCTATACCCATGTCCTCTTCACATGGGTAATGATACGCCCATGACACTACCCGTGTCCTTCTCTGGGACAACACGAGTCATCGACTCGAGAGTTGGTTGGATAGACACGGGTAGGGGCACGCCCGTGTCTATACCCGTGTCCTATTCTGGACTGATTTCTCCTCCCATTTACAAGTGCATCCCAGCTACCAGCACTTCCCTGAGCCCAAGTCAGCTCTCCTGACTCAAAAACACGCACGAGTGGCCTAGTGCGAATCGGGACGTTACAAATTCTATACACAAAATAAAATATTTTGCCCCCAAAATTAGGCTAAGGCTATGGGGAGAAAAGCACAACAAAAAAATAAAATATGCTTTTAAGAATTACCTTGAGAAAACAACTCCGGGTAGAGTTTTTGCATCAAGTCCATCGGCTCCCATGTATACTCCTCCTTCCCATGATTAGACCACAACACCTTCACCAAAGGAACACTTTTGCGGCGCAAAATTCTTGTCTCGTTGCCTACGATCCGCACTGGCTCTAGTCGCATAGACCTATCAGTCACCACTGCACCATCAGTGGTGGGGATATATTGATCGGGCCGCAACAACACCTTTCGAAGTGACGACACATGGAACACGTCATGAAGATTCTCTAGCTCAGGCGGTAACTCCAACCGATAGGACAAAGGACCAATCCTTTCCAATATAGTGTATGGCCCAACGTACCTTGGGATGAGCTTTTTCACACCACGCACCCGTGACACTCCATGGATCGGCCGGATCTTCAGAAACGCTTTATCACCCACTTGAAATTCCACCATCCGGTGCTTTGCATTATAATATTTCGCCTGCTAACTTTGAGCCTCAAGCATGTGGTCCCATATCAGTCTAACCACCAGATCAGTATCATCTATATACTCAATTCCCACAGCCTTTGGGTCTTTATCTTGCACCCAAGACAAGGGGGTTCTACACCTTCTTCCATAAAGTGATTCATGGGGCGCCATGCCGATGCTAGCTTGATGACTGTTGTTGTAGGAGAATTCTACCAGTGGTAAGAGCCTTTCCCACGGCTCCCATCTATCCAACAGGCACAACCTCAATAGGTCCTCCAATGTCCTGATGGTCATCTTAGGCTGCCCGTCTGTCTGGGGATGAAATGCTGTGCTAAAGGTAAGGCGCTAACCCAAATATGCCTGTACCGCCTTCCTCTCCTTATAGGTGAAACAACCATCCCGGTCAGAAACGATTGTCTTAGGCACGTCATGGTACCGTACGAACTACTCAACAAAGAGGCGCACCAAGACTTCCACGTGAGCCTCTTTCTTCGTGGGGATGAATCTGGCTACTTTTGTCAGTCGATCAATGATCACCCACACTGAATCATTCCCTGAGCGTGAGAGAGGTAACCCGTGAATGAAGTCCATGGAGATATCCTCAAACTTCCACTCAGGGATGGGCAATGACTGTAACAAGCCACCGGGGCTCTTGCATTCCTCCTTCACCCCTTGACAGGCTTCTCAATGTGTAACAAAATATCTGACATCCCTCTTCATTCCCGTCCAAAGCATGGTCTTTCGCCAGTCGGCGTGCATCTTGGCAATGACAGGATGCACAGAATACTGAGAGTAATGTGCCTCTCTCAAGATATCCTCCCTGATTTTACCGCCCTTGGTAATGTAGAGCCGGACGCGGAAATAAACGAGGCCATCATTTAATGTATACTCGTCAGGAGTCCCATCTTCGAATGACTTGATTGTCCGGCCTAGAGCGGCATCCATTCCTTGCTCCGTCCGAATTCGGTCCCGAATATCACAAACTATGCTCATGGTCGCCAAGTACTCCGTATACTCTTCCAAAGGAACCTTACACACCAAGGTAATCTCCATCTCCTCGGGCACCCGAACTAACTCCATGCGCATTAACCGAGACTCTGAGATCGAGTCTGGTACTTTTCTGCTCAATGCATCAGCCACCGAGTTCGCCTTTTCGGGGTGGTAGTTCAGGGTCAACTCATAATCGCATAGAAACTCCAACCACCGCCGTTGTCTCAAATTTAGTTTTTTCTGAATGTGAACATACTTTAAATTTTTATGGTCTGAAAATATCTCGCAATGAACTTCATATAGGTAATGCCTCCAAACTTTGATGGCGAACACCACTGCCCCCAACTCCAAATCATGAAATGGATAATTGATTTCATGCTTCTTTAGCTGCCTTGATGCATATGCAATTACATGACCGTGCTGCATCAGTACCGCTCCCATTCCTTGATAAGATGCATCCGTGTAAACTTGAAATCCTTCCTTCCTAGACGGAAGTGCTAGAATTGGGGCAGAGGTAAATCTATCCTTCAGCTCTTGGAACGCAGCTTCACACTGGGGTGTCCACTCATATGACACACCTTTCTTTGTCAAGGGGGTAAGAGGAAGGGAAATCTTTGAGAATCCTTTTACAAACTTGCGATAGTACCCGGAAAGTCCAAGGAAGCTCCGCACATTGGCCACTGACTTCAAGGGTGACCATTCCTTCACGGAACGCACCTTGGCCGGATCCACAGCTAGACCAGCCCCACTGATCACATGGCCCAAGAAGGCAACCTCTATAAGCCAGAATTCACACTTGCTGAACTTGGCAAAGAAGGTGTGCTCTTTTAGTTTCTTCAGTACCAAGGTCGGATGTTCGATGTGCTCCTCCTCTGTCTTTGAGTAGACCAGGATGTCGTCGATAAAAATGATGACGAAGATGTCCAAATAAGGCTTAAACACCTTGTTCATCAGGCTCATGAAAGCCGAAGGGGCATTTGTGAGCCCAAACGGCATTACGGTAAACTCGTACAAATCATACCTTGAGCTGAAAGCCATTTTATGGATGTCCTCCTCTCGTATCCTCAACTGATAATAATCCGAGCGCAAATCCAACTTGGAAAACCAATGCTCTCCTACCAGTTGATCGAATAGTTCATCGATCCGGGGTAGCGGATAAGTGTTCTGCACCGTCAATCGATTGAGCTCCCAATAGTCTATGCATAATCACAAGGTTCCATCCTTCTTCTTGACGAACATTATAGGGGCTCCCCAGGGAGATGAGCTGGGGCGAACAAACCCTGACTCCACCAATTCCTGTAACTGAACTCTAAACTCCGCGAGTTCCTTCGGGGCCATTCGATAAGGGGCCCTGGATACATGCTTGGCTCCCGGTACTAGATTAATTTGAAAATCAACTCCTCTATGCGGGGGTAATCCTGGTAGTTTCTCAGGAAATACCTCGGGGAAGTCCCGCATTACCCGTACGTCTTTCATTTCCAACGCTATCTCCTTCAACTCAAAACAGATCATGAAGACTTCATCCCCATTCATATGGGCTTTTAAATCCTGAACTGAAGATAACAACATACGAGGCGCGAATATAATACCTTGAAAGATGACATCGGTGTCTCCATGCCTCAAGTAAATTCATTTCTCCACGCAGTCGATTCTTGAGAAGTGCCAGTCCAACCATGACATGCCTAGAATGAGATCGAATTCCGGCATTCTCAAGACCGGGGCAAGCGTATCAAAGGCCTTTACCCCAATAAGTATCTCAAATTCGCACTTGGCAGTTGCGATCATCTCAGATCCGTCCGGGAGGCGTACTCGTCGGGCTATACCAGTGAAGTATTGTACACCCTCCATGTCTTTAATGAAGTCCTCAGACACAAAAGAGTGTGAGGCACTAGTATCGAATAACGCATAGGTCGTCTTCCCGCTGACTACCACGGTGTCTAAGTACCAATAACCAAAGCTCAACGTTAGATATCCAGTACGTCTTAAGAAACTTAAGTTTAACAATGAAGATGTGAAAAACTAATTGCAACATACCTGCAATCACATCTTCAGGATCCCGCTCCTGCGCCATGTCCAGCGCGGACACTTGATTCCGAGCAGGACCAGGGTTTCCTCCTCGCGGTCCTTGTCCACGACCACGCATGTAACCCCGTCCCCTTGGAGCTGCCAGAGGGAGAGCAGGAGGAACATTCCCAAACAACTACGAGCAGTAACATCGAATGTGGCCCGGTTGGTTGCATTCAAAGCACAGCCGCCCATAATGCCCCTCTGGTTGTTGAAATTGTTGAGGCTGTGGAGGCGGAGGCAATGCGGGCGGTTGTGTAACCAAATGTACCACTCTAAAATTTCAGTGGAAACGTCCGCCACCCCTTTGATGTCCTCTTCCTCCTCTATAGTCCTGTCTCCTTCTGTTGCTTTGGCCAACTTCCATCATGCCCTCCGCAGGCCTTTTACCACTTCCCAAGTGGTCTGGCTCTAATCACTTTGCCATGTCGATTATCTCCGCCAAGCTAGAGTCCGCTATAAATAAAAGGGCCTGCTTCAGGGGATCCCACAACCCTTTGTAGAAGTGCCTGACGTATACTCTATCATCCAATTCATATGAGTCCGCGGATCTTGCGAGATGTTGGAACTCTCGCTGATACTCCATAACCGACTTCGATCATTGCTTCAGCAGTTGAAATCTCTCTTTGAGTTCATCTCGAGTGGTCGAGGGAATGAAGTTCTCTAAGAAGACTCCTGAGAAGTCGCTCCAGCTAATCTCTGTATAAACTCGCCCTTGAAAGGTGGAGCCCATAAGGGACTTCACCACCTCTTGGCGTGTAGTTCCAAGATGGACATCGCTAACGTTACAGCCATGTTGGGTGGGCAACGGATCCCCGCCAATAGCTCCTGCACCGTGTCGAGCCATTATTCAGTGCGCACAACCGACTCTATCCCAAGGTATGCGGGAGGCGAGAGAGCCCGAAAAGTGCTCAGCCAGTTTGAGCCCGGAGCCTGTTGTTGTACTGGGGTCTGCTGCAACCTAAAGGAATCCAGGATGGTCGTGAGCGTCTGTCCCAACTCTGATTGTTAGAACTGAGTGGGTATGGAAGGGGCAGGAGTGCCCTCCATCGGCTCAACGTGCACTGGAATCTACACGTAGAATACAAATGTATGGTCAGGTTAGCTAATCTTAAGGTCAAAGTTGGACATACTTAGTGTGAATTACATATGGGCACACCACTGCTTCCGCTAAGTCATTTTGTCCCTAAACTGACTAATCGAACAGGGGTGGTACCATTGTTGAATGACTTCTTTAGTTGAGGATCGTGGCAAGCTGATACCATTTGTAAGACCCCCCTCTCGGGTCCCAAAACACGGCACGAAGGGGGTCTTATGCCCAGAATAGCCGGCTTGCGGTAGCATTAGCACATATGCTAACCTGTACAACAAGACGCCTATTCTGGCGGCTACATCCAATATTAATTTATGCCAACCCAACCGAAACATAATATCGAAGTCAAATCCACACAAGGCATAATAGTCCAGAAGTACAATAAGGTAAGAAGCTAATAACAAGCTTCTAAAGTATCAGAGTACAACTAATATACGCCTAAAAGGGCTACATCAAAGTCGCTCAACACTTACATCGGTGATTGACGGTAGCGACGGTACCATCCCTTCAGGCCATGTCGTCTTGGCCTGGCTGTCCTGCTGCATAATCTGCGGCTCCTCTACCTGCGGGGTGACCTCATAAAAATGAAGATATAGCAACCGTTAGTCAAAAGACTAAGTTGCTTTCACATCCGCTCCCCCGGTGACTCCTCGGCACCGGGCGGAGAAAGGAACAAGGGTACAATATATAATAAGTAATATAAGCAGGTACAAGCAGGTGGAATAAGTACAATATGATTAACAACATTTTAATCTAGCAAATCTACAAGAGCTATAATCATCCATCAAGTATAAGTATCTAAAACAGGAAGGTAACTTAACTTATAAGGATACCCATACAAACTTATAAGTTAAGGATCAGTTTGACATAAAGTAACTCATCATATAGGAGTGCCCATACAAACTTATACGATGAGGATCTTGTATGTGCAATGTAATGTAATGATACGTATGTGATGCAATGACTCACCTATGATCACGCATATGCAACCGCTATGTCGACACAGACTTGTAGTTCCCACTATTCGAGCAGGTAGCTAACCTCTCAGGAATCAATTGTCGTGGCCAGGCGACGACAGTAGAGCGGGCTTCTCTACTACTAAGCGGGCATCCACACTGCTTCACTTAGGCCTCTGTACGCCTTAATGCTAAGAACACAACAGCAGAGCCACCCCACATGTACTATGGCCCAGCGAGAGTCTCAGGTAGATGTGCACCGAGAACCAAGCCCCGAACTGGCCTTGTGTGACCAGGAAGGAGCCTCGGAAGAAAGCACGAGGACCAAGCCCAACCGTTCACTTGGCACGGAAGGAGCCCTGGGAAATGAGCACCAAGGACCAAGCCTAACTGCCCAAGGTCTAACTATCAACTCCCGTCGATGTGACGACTGGCGAGCCCGTAGACCTGCCACACTATCCTTGACCGAGGATTACGACACCGCGTGTCGACTCACACCGCATGCAATTCCATATCATCGTGGCAAGGAATGAGACTCGGAGAAAGCTCGAGGACCAAGCCCAAACATCCACTCGGCATGGAAGGAGCCCCGAGAAATGAACACCGAGGACCAAGCCCAACCGTCCATTTATGACCCTTCTCAACACTATCCAACTAGTGCGGTCAACTCTCTCACTTACATCCTTTCCAATGCTACTCGTAGGGAGACATCACTCTAGGCATTGGACTACTAAATTCATTCCATTAAAAAATTATTCATATGGCCATAGATTAACATCCTACATTTCATTTCCAAATGATTTCAACACATTATTAACATGATGCACATTTCTATTGGTTACAATTTTCTACCAAATCATTTCATGTAAGTACGATTCATCTCACAAATCTATTAAGTGGGATCCAATTATCAAACTTCATCATTCATAGAACTATGATGGTCAACATAAAAGAGTTCACCGAACCTCAAAGTTAATTTGCTACATTGTCTCTACCGAGTCCAAACCCAACTCTACACCAACCCAGAATTTTAAATACAGAACACATCTGGACAACAACTTCGACCAGAGATTCCCGAAGCTATAGGAATCTGGTGAAGGCGTGTAACCCCTCAATGGAAATGTCTTTCCATGGGTTACAACTTTCATATCCAGATCACAACCCAGATTCGAAAGTAACACACTTGAAATCGGCTTCAAAGTCCGCTCCGTACAGAACACAATTTCTGCATGCTTGGTTTGTCGGCCGTCAATTTCATTTAGACTTTCCTGTGGCTTCAGACTTCGCCTGAATTCGTGCAACAACTTGTTGGAAAGGTATTTTCAAGGACTTCAACTTTCATGTTTAGTCGAAAGCCTAGTTCTGAGAGTATCACGCATGAAAATGTCCAAGAAGATCGTTGTTTGCAGAACACAGATTCTGCATGCATCTTAAGGCGGAATGAACGACATCGGTTCATCTTCCTACTCAAGCCGATATTCCCCAAATAACATCAAAAATTCCTCCTCCCTTATTCACCCTCATAAGTCCATTTCTCTTCACGAAACCGTCCCCCATCTTCACATAGAAGGATGGAGAGGTTGAAGACACCACTATCCATAGAGCACAAGCCCTAGAACGGCCTCTTCCTAGGGAAATCATCATCTTGCAAGTCTAGACTCATTTAAGTTGACATCTCACCAAGATATATCTATAGATCTAGCACCAAGGGAGAGGGGAGGAAGCTCACCTCATTTTCGGCATTTCCAACATTTCCGGCCAAGGATCTTGTAACTCTTCTCGGCTGTATCTTCATCTCCTCGGCGGCGATGGATCTTCACCTCTTGGACTTGCTCCAGCACCATTTACTCCTCTCCAGCAGTTCTCTCAGGGAAAGGGGTTGAAATGAGGATGAAAAACGGCTAGGGTTTCACTCCCCCTTATATGTGAAAAATGACAAGGGTAGGGACACGCCCTTGTCCTTACCTGTGTCCTGCTCGGGAGAAGCATCGTCAATGGTTCCAATATCGGTTAAATACACAAACACAGGTAGGGACACGCCCGTGTCCCTACCCGTGTCCACATGACATGGCCATGTTCTCTGGCCGTGTCCTGCTCTGGACACGATTCGTCGAGTTTCACTAGTCACACACGGGTAGGGACACACCCGTGTCTCTACCCATGTCATCCTCGGGGCAAACTTCGCCGAGCTCTGCTCGACACATATAGGTAGGGACACGCCCGTGTCTCTACCCATATCATCTTCACACGGGTAGTGACACGCCCGTGTCACTACCCGTGTCCTTCTCTGGGACAACTCGAGTCGTCGACTCGAGAGTTGGTTGGATAGACACGGGTAGGGACCCGCCCATGTCTCAACCCGTGTCCTATTCTGGACTGATTTCTCCTCCCATTTACATGTGCAGCCCAGCTGCCAGCACTTCCCTGAACCCAAGTCAGCTCTTCTGTCTCAAAAATGAGCACGAGGGGCCTAGTACGAATCGGGAAATTACAGTTTTACCCCACTCGAGTCGTTCAGTTCATGTACTCGATAAGTCTTTCTACTACTCGAGTAGTCCAGCTCTAATACTCGAGTGATAAGATTTTTATCTCTCAGAATTTTGCTAAGCCCTATACTCGAGTAGTAATATTCATATACTCGAGTAGTTAATCTCCTCTCGAGTAGTTCATCTCCACATCTCGTGTAAATTTTCTAGCACTCGAGTAAGTCTTTGTGTACTCGAGTGATTACTCATCCTATTCTGAATTTCCTCAAGAACTTCTACTCGAGTAGCCTGTCTCAATTCTCTCAAGTAATCACATTAATACTCGAGTAGGTAATCTTTTACTTGAGTATATCAGTCAGATTTTTCCAGAAATTTGCTAAGTCCAGAATCGACGGGAATTTCAAATGGCTTGACATGATTGGTCCACGTGTACGTCATTTTTGCTAATTATGACCGTTAGGGAGATCTTATATAAGGTCGTGTCAAATCGACCAACCCTAACAAGCTGTCAAGTATTATTCTAAGAAATCTGAATCCTATTCTCTCTTTCTAAAAATGGAAGTCGCCGCCCTCTTCATTGTGCAAATCGGCTAGGGTTTTCGATTCAAGAAGATTCTGATCAAAGTCGACTTACAGACCGAGATTGCTTTTCAACTCCTCATCATCTCTCGGATCGTGTGAGTCAAAGGAATTTCAGATCTAGATCTTGCCGAGTTTCTTCTTCAGCTTATTCTGATAAAGCCAAAACGATCAAGGAAGAAGACCTAGGCCGACAGATTCCAGATCTGAGGAATTACTCTTTGTATTTTCATATATTCTCAATTTAATTCTTGTAGGAGATTTCTCTCCGAGTGTAGGAGCTTTTGTCTCCGAGTTTTAGGAAGTTTTTATCTTCCGAGTGTAGATCCGTGTTATGGATCGAGATTGTAGGAACTTTGTTCCGAGGCGTAGGATTGGTTTTCAATCCAAGATAGTGGAGTAGCAGAGTCTAGTGCTTTGCTCGATCGATGAGGGAAAGTGGATGTACCCATGGTTAGGGAACCACTATAAATCTCTTATTCTCTATGAATGCTTGGTAGATTATTGTGCCCATATTTCGATTTTTTTCCGTAAAAAGATGCACAACTCACCTATTCACCCCCTCTAGGTGATTTAGGTAGACAACTAAATTACTTTCAATTGGTTTCAGAGTCAGGTTGATTACTAAAAGGTTAACACCTTGATCAGATCTGATTTAAGTTGTCTTTTGAGAATATCCAAGCATGGACAAGGCTAAAGATTTTGCCAAGCTTCCATTGTGCACAAAGAATAACTTTCCCATGTGCAAAGAAAGAATCAGATTTTTCATGGAAGCTGTGGATCCAAGGATCTTCATGATCATTGAAGAAGGTCCTTACATTCCCATGACCATCTCCACTATAGATCCAACAAAGAAAGTTCACAAAAAATTGATGGATCTAGACAAAGATGAGATTGCACTTGTGTCTTTAGATAAGAAGGCCAAGAATATAATAGCAAGTGTAGTTAATGACTCCATGTTGCAGAACCTGATCCATTTCCAGTCTGCTAAGGAGATGTGGCAGTCCCTCATCACCTTGATGGAAGGTACAGAAGAAGTTAGGGATGATAGAAGATCCCTTCTGAATCAAAAATATGAAGCCTTCCGACAAATACACAAGATACCATTGCTGACACCTTTGAAAACTAAATGATAAGTTCTTGAGATCCCTAACCAAGGAATGAGATAACAAGGTCTGTGCTATCCGGGAATTTGGAAAGCTAGATAAGACAGACCCGTAGAATCTCTTAGGGAAGCTCATGTCATACGAGCTACAACTCAATATAAGAAAAGATGAAGAAGAGAAGAGCAGGTACTCCTCCAAGGAGAAGTCTGTTGCTCTCAAGGCAGACACCACAAGGAAGTCCAAGGCTGCCTCTCCTGCCCCAGCACTAGAAGTTAGTGAAGAAGAAACCTTGGAGCCAAGTACCTCCGGCTCAGAGCTATCTGAAGGAGAGTTCTCTCTACTCTCACGACAGTTCAAGAAATTCTTGAACAAAAAGAAGCAATGGAAAGGCAAGTATGCCTCCTAGAGAAGATCACGACATGATGGTAATCGACACAGAAAACGCTAAAGCAGCCATAACAGGTATACTTCTAAACCGAACAAACATATTTCTACTGATATCATTTGTTATTGTTGTAATAAGCCAGATCATGTCATCGCTGACTGCCCCTACAAGAAGAAGGAGGGTGGAAGAAGAGAAGAAAAGAAATCTTCTTACAATAAGAAGAAAACAGAAAAGAGCCTAATAGCCAAGAAGGGCAAGACTCTTAGCGACTCCGACTCATCTGAATCAAGTGAAGAAGAAGAAGCCTACTTCGGGCTTATGGCTCAGACTGATGATGAACAAGAGCCTCAGTTCACTGGGAAGGTAAACTCTCACACTCTTATTTCCAATTCTGATGTTTTTGAGCATGATCATGAGGACAGCTCTTCTGACGATGAGTCAAAACTCATGGCCCAGTACAAGGAGTTAATCAAGTCTTACGAAAAATGTCGACGAGTCATGAAAACTCAAGCTAAAGAGAAAAAGTCTCTAAAAGCTGAAGAGAGCACTTTAAGAGAGGATGTCGCTAAGACTGACTCACTCAGAGAAAACTTCAATGCAGCCATTGAAGAATACAACAAGGCTCTCGAGCACCTAAACCTTAAGGAGAAAATCATAAAAGAACTAGAAGCACAACTTGAAGCTGAAAAGAAACTTGTTGAAAGTTTCTCAAACCTGAAGACTGTTATTCCTTTCATTGCTGAATTCTCAGCTAAGGCCAAGGGTGCTGGGCTAGGCTATGTCGAAGCTCCTAATAAATCTTCTAGGAGGAATAAAGCTCAAAGAAAGAATAAGGCGGCCAAGAAGGCTTTGGCCAAAGATACGGGAAAAGCCCCTCAAGATCAGACTTCTTTCAAGAAAGTCGTATTTCCAACAAATGAGTTTGATCTTGACTCATCCTACGGTCACTTCGCTAGGCCTATTTATGTAGAGCCCAAGTCTAGTTACCAAGGATGGACTCGCCCCAAAAATTTTCGTGAGAGTGTCTTTAAGGCACCTTATGAAGAAATCACTCTTCAGAGCTATGGCCCTTATAATCATGGTCATAACATCAAGAAAGCACCAAAAGAAAAGCCTACTGTGGAAAAACCACTGAAGGAGAAGAAATCATGTGATTGCCATCACCATGAAGCTTCTTCCTCTAAGAATGCTGTCCCTGTAACGTCCCGAATCGCTCTAGGCCCCTAGTGTGTGTGTTTTTGAGTCAGGAGGGTTGACGCGAGTCCTGAGAAGTGCAGGGAATTGGACTGCACTTGTGGAGAAGTGGAGAAATCAGTGTAAAAATACACGGGTAGTGACACGGGTAGTGACACGGGTAGTGACACGGGTAGTGACACGGGTAGTGACATGGCCGTGTCCCTACCCGTGTGCGTTGAGTTGAGCTCGACGAGCCGTGTCGAGACTGAGCTGTGTCGACACCAAGTGACACGGCCGTGTCCCTACCCGTGTGCGTCGAGTTGAGCTCGACGAGCCGTGTCGAGACTGAGCTGTGTCGACACCAAGTGACACGGGTAGTGACACGGCTGTGTCCCTACCCGTGTGCGTCGAGTTGAGCTCGACGAGGCGTGTCGAGATCGTCGAACTGTGTCGAAACCAAGTGACACGGGTAGTGACACGGGCGTGTCCCTACCCGTGTGCGTCGAGTTGAGCTCGACGAGGCGTGTCGAGATCGTCGAACTGTGTCGACACCAAGTGACACGGGTAGTGACACGAGCCTGTCCCTACCCGTGTGCGTCGAGTTGAGCTCGACGAGGCGTGCCGAGATGCAACCCGAGAAGGACATGGCCAAGGACATGGCCAGGCACACGGCCGTGTCATGTGGACACGGGTCGGGACACGGGCGTGTCCCTACCCGTGTCAAATATTGAACCGACATGGAAACTGTCGTTGCCGCTTCGCCAGGAAGGATACGGGTAAGGACACGACCGTGTCCCTACCAGTGTCACCTTTTATATATAAGGGGGACAGAAAACCCTAGCCGTTTTCTTGCTCATTTCATCCCCAAATTCCTGTGAGAACTCCTGGTGAGAGGAAAAACTGCTGGAGCAAGTTCTACCGGAGGAGATCCGCCATCGCCGTGAAAGAGAAGATGCCGCCAAGGAGAACTACGAGATCCATGACCGGAAATGGTGGTACCGCTGGAGCCAATGTGAGTTTCCTACCCTCTCCCTTGGTGCTAGATCTATAGTTATTTTCCTAGGAGAGACATCGACTCAAGAGACTCTTGATGGTGAGGAGGAGTTTTCTAGGAAAGGCCATGCTAAGACTTGTGTCTTAGGTTTTAGATCTCTTCAACCACGCCCTTCTTCAATGTGATGATAAGGGATGGGTTCGTGAAGGGTTTTGGCCTCTTGAGGGTGAATAAGGGAGGAGGTTCTCTGGAATGATTTGGGAAGAATCGCCTTGAGGAGGAAGATGAACCGATGCCGTTCATTCCACCTTAAGATGCGTGCAGAATCTGTATTCTGCGCGCAACGAACTTCGTGGCCATTTTTATGTATGCTATGGCCAGATCTGGGCTTTAGGCTTAACATGAAAGTTGAAGCCCTTGAAAATACCTTTCCAACGAATAGCTGCACGACTTCTGGTGAAGTCGGTAGCCACAGGAAAGTCTAATCTAAATTGGTGTTCTATAAATCTTGTATGCAGAAACTGTGTTCTGTACGCAGCGGACTTCATGTCCGATTTCAAATAGGATAATGTCAAATCTATGTTGAGGTCTGAACAAGACAGTTGTAGAACTCGGAAAGACCTTTCCATCGTGGGGTTATACGTCTCCACCGGATTCCTGTAGCTTCGGGAATCTCCGGTCAAAGTTGCTGTTCAGATTCAACCTGCACCTAAAATCTGGGCTTAATGGAAAATGGATTTTGATTCGGTGGAATTAATAACGCAAGATACTTGGCTTGGCTGAACACTTATGAGTATTCATTTGTTGCATGATTGAAGTAGCTTATTAATCAGATTTCATATTATCAATTTGTGAAGCAATCTTATTTAAACGAATTGAATTGGTAGAAATTGTAAGATGGATAATTGGGCACTTCATGTTTATATTATGACATTATCAAATGGAAAGTGTGTTAGATCTTCATATGCCCACCATATTTATATTACATTATCATCATTTGGAAAGTCATATAGATGTATAGATTATGGCCATGGGTATGATTGGTTAATGAAATGAGTCTAGTAGTCCAATACCTAGAGCGTCATCTCCCTACGGGTAGTATTGTGAAGGGATGTAAGTGCGGTGTTGACCGTCACTTGTTTTGGTTGTGTTGTGATAAGGTATGGATGGATGGTTGGGCTGTGTACTCGTGCTTACTTCCGAGGCCCCTTCCATGTTATGTTGATGTGGTATTTGCATGTGGTGTGAGTCGACACGCGGTGTCGTAATCCTGGGTTAAGGATAGTGTGGCGGGTCTACGGGCTCGCCAGTCGTCACACCGATGGGAGTTGGCAGTTAGACTTGGTCGGTTTGGGCTGTGTCCTCGGTGTTCACGTCCCGAGGCCCCTCCGGCCATGTGAACGGTTGGGCTGTGTCCTCGTGCTTTCTTCTGAGGCCCCTTCCGGGTCACGCAAGGCCAGTTCGGGTTGTGTTCTTGGTGCACATCTACCCAAGACCCCGCTGGGCCATAGTACGCATGGGCTCCGCTGTTGTGTTCTTAGCGTTGAGGCGTACGGAGGCCTAGGTGAAGTAGTGTGATACCCGCCTAGTAGTAGAAGTGCCCGTTCTACTGTCACTGCCTGGCCACGGCGGCTGATGCCTGAGAGGTTAGCTACCTGCTCGAAAAGTGGGAACTATAGTCTGTGTCGACATAGCAATTACATGGGTGTGCATGGGTGAGTCATTGCATAGCATTCATAGCATTTCATAACATTGCACAACAAGATCCTCATCGTATAAGTTTGTATGGGCACTCCTATACGATGAGTTACTTTATGTAACCCGATCCTTAACTTATAATTTTGTATGGGCATTCTTATAAGTTAAGTTACTTTCCTGCTGTAGATTTCCTTACACATGTTGATATATGATGTTAGCTTGTAGAACTGCTAGATTATACATTATATTCATGTACCTTGCCACCTGCTTATACTCCTTTACTTGCATAGTTGTTATATACTATACTCTTGTTCCTTTTCTCCGCCCGGTGCCGAGAAGTCGCCGGGGGAGCGGATGTGAAACCACTTAGTCGTTTCGACTAACGGTTGCTACGTCTACCTTTTTAGGAGGTCACGCCGCAGGTAGAGCAGCCGCAGGCTACGCAGCAGGACAGCCAGGCCAGGACGACAGGGCCTGAAGTGACGGTGTCGTCGATACCGTCGGTTACTGATGTTAGTATTTTGATTACTATGATGTAGCCCGTTTGGGCAATGTTTAACTGTACTCTGATATTTTGTAGAAGCATGTTTAGCTTCTCATTATTTCATGTTTTGGACATTATATATTACTTAGTGTGGATTTTGACTTCTCTTGCTTATTTATTTGGTTGGGTTGGCATTTATATTGATATGGTTGTAGCCGGCGGAACAGGCGTCTTGTGCTATAGGTTAGCCCGTGTGCTAATGCTACCGCAAGGCGGCTGTTCCGGGCATAAGACTCCCCCTTCGTGCCGTGTTTTGGGATCCAGGGAGGAGGGGTCTTACAAATGGTATCAATTTGCCACGATCCTCAACTAAGAAGTCATTCAACAATGGTGCCACCCCCGTTTGGTTAGTCAGTTTGGGGACAAACTGAATTAGCGGAAGCAGTGGTGTGCCCATATGTAATTCACATTAAGTTTGTCCAACTTCGACCTTAAGTTTAGCCAACCTGACCACAAATTTGTCATGTCTGTGTAGGTTCCACTGCATGTTGAGCCGATGGGGGGTACTCCTACCCCTCCCATACCCACTCAGTTCGAACAGTCTGAGTTGGGGCAGACGCTCACCGCCATTCTTGATGCTTTTAAGGCACAGCAGGCTCCGGTGCAACAACAGGCCCCGAGCTCCAACTGGCTGAGAACCTTCCGGGCTCTCTCCCCTCCCGTCTACCTTGGGACGGAGTCAGCCGTACGTACAGAGGAATGGCTAGACACGATACAGGAGTTGTTGGCTGGTATCCGTTGCCCAACCAACATGGCAGTGACATTGGCAGTGTCCGTCTTGGACTTACATGCGAAGAGGTGATGGAAGTCCCTCATGGGCTCTACCTTCCAAGGCCGGATCTACACATAGATAAGTTGGAGTGAATTCTCGGGTGTTTTCTTGGAGCACTTTATCCCTACATCGGCCCGAGATGAGCTTGAGCAGAGGTTCCTTCTACTAAAGCAGGGATCAAAGTCGGTTACAGAATACCAGCGGGAATTCCAGCATCTCGCAAGGTTTGCGGATTCTTATAAGTTGGATGACAGAGGTTATGCCAAGCGCTTCTATAAAGGGATGCGAGATCCCATAAGGCAGTCCCTTTTGTTTATAGCGGATGGTAGCTTGGCGGAGATCATTGATATGGCAAAAAGATTGGAGGCGGACCACCTGGGATGTAGTAAGAGGCCTGCGGAGGATGTGATGGAAGCCGACCCAAGTAATAGAAGGAGACGTGACTTCAGAGGAGGAAGAGGTTATCAAAGAGGTGGAGGGCATGTCCACCGAAACTATAGGGTGGAGCATCCAGTTCCGCAGCCGCCTGCGTTGCCTCCACCCCCACAACCTCAGCGATTTCAACAACCTGAAGGGCGTCGTGGTCTGGTGTGCTTCGAATGCAACCAGCCGGGCTACATCCGGCGTTTTTGCCCGCAGCTATATGGGAACGCCCCTCCTGCTCTCCCTCCTGCTCTCCCTCCAGCAGCTCCACGAGGGCGGGGATATATGCGTGGTCGAGGACGAGGACCGCCAAGAGGAAACCCCGGACCGGTCCGGGATTAGGTGTACGCGCTTGACATGGCGCAGGAACGGAACCCACAAGATGTGATTGCAGGTATGATTTAATTAATTTACATATTTGCATGGTCTAACTTGAATTGATTAGAACTTACTAGCCACTAGTAATAAGTTTTGGTTGTTGGTACTTAGGCACCGTGATTATTGGCGGGAAGACAGCATATGCGTTGTTCGATACCGGTGCCTCACACTCCTTTGTGTCCGAGGATTTCATAAAAGACGTGGAGGATGTACAGTACTTCACTGGCATAGCCCGACGTGTACGCCTTCCGGATGGCTCGGAGATGATCGCAACCGCCAAGTGCGAGTTGGAGTTATTTTTTGATGGGAAGGCCTTTGATACGCCGGCCACGGTTCTGAGAATGCCGGAGTTTGACATCATTTTGGGCATGGTATGGCTGGATTGGCACTTCGCGAGGATCGACTGCGCGGAGAAGCGGATCTATTTGAGACATGGAGACTCTGACGTCATCTTCCAAGGTATTGGCTTCGCGCCTCGCATGATGTTATCTTCCGTCCAGGTTGTAAAAGCTCATATGAAGGGGGACGAGGTCTTCATGATCTGGTTCGAGTTGAAGGAGGAAGCGTTGGAATTAAAGGATGTACGGGTTGTGCGGGATTTTCCCGAGGTATTTCCTGAGAAGCTTCCAGGATTACCTCCGCATAGAGAGGTTGACTTCCAGATCAATCTAGTGCCAGGTGCCAAGCCTGTATCCAAGGCTCCGTACAGAATGGCTCCGAAAGAACTCGCGGAGTTTAGAGTTCAATTGCAAGAACTGGTGGATTCAGGGTTCGTTCGCCCCAGTTCATCACCATGGGGAGCCCCTGTGCTGTTCGTAAAGAAGAAGGATGGAACCCTGTGATTGTGCATAGATTATCGGGAACTCAATCGGTTGACGGTACGGAACACTTATCCCCTACATCGGATCGATGAGTTGTTCGATCAACTAGTGGGAGCACATTGGTTTTCTAAATTGGATTTACGCTCTGGATACTATCAGTTGAGGATACAAGAAGGGGACATCCAGAAAATGGCCTTCAGTTCGAGATATGGTTTGTATGAGTTCACAGTAATGCCGTTTGGGCTCACAAATGCCCCTTCGGCCTTCATGAGTTTGATGAACAAGGTGTTTGAACCGTATTTGGACATCTTCGTCATTGTTTTCATCGACGACATCTTGGTCTACTCAAAGACGGAGGAGGAGCATGTCGAGCACCTGACCTTGGTTTTGAAGAAATTGAAGGAGCATGCCTTGTATGCCAAGTTTAGCAAGTGTGAATTCTGGCTTAAGGAGGTAGCCTTCTTGGGGCATGTGATCAGTGGAGCAGGATTAGCGGTGGATCCAGCAAAGGTGCGAGCCGTGAAGGAGTGGTCGCCCTTGAAGTCGGCGGCCGATGTACGAAGCTTTCTTGGACTTGCTGGGTACTACCGCAAGTTCGTGAAAGGATTTTCCAAGATTGCCCTTCCCCTTACCTCCTTGACGAAGAAGGGTGTGCCATTTGAGTGGACACCTCAATGTGAAGCGGCATTTCAAGAGCTGAAGGATAGGCTTACCTCCGCCCCCATCCTTGAACTTCCGTCAGGGAAGGAAGGATTCCAAGTTTACACGGACGCATCATATCAAGGGATGGGAGCGGTATTGATGCAGCACGGGCACGTGATCACATATGCTTCAAGGCAGTTAAAGAAACATGAAATCAATTACCCGGTTCATGATTTGGAGTTGGGAGCAGTGGTCTTCGCTTTGAAGGTCTGGAGGCATTACCTATATGGCGTACACTGTGAGATCTTTTCCGATCACAAGAACTTGAAGTATGTCCACACTCAGAAGGAGTTGAACCTGAGACAACGACGGTGGTTGGAATTTCTATGCGACTATGAGTTCACCATGAACTACCACCCCGGGAAAGCGAACTCGGTAGCCGATGCCTTGAGTAGAAAAGCGCCAGGCTCTAGCCCAGAGTCTCAGTTGATGAGTATGGAGTTGGCTCGGATGATCGAGGAGATGGAAATTACTCTAGTATTCAAGGCTCCTTCGACAGAGTATGCAGAGTATTTGGCCAACATGAGCATAGTTTGTGATATCCGAGACCGGATTCGGGTGGAGCAAGGAATGGATGCGGCCTTGGCCCCGGCAATCAAGGCAATTGAAGATGGGGCCACTGATGAGTACACACTCAAAGACGGCCTCGTTTATTTTCGAGGCCGACTCTATATTCCCAAGGGCGGCAAAATTCGGGAGGATATCTTGAGAGAGGCACATTCCTCTCAATATTCAGTGCACCCGGGTATTGCTAAGATGTATGCCAGATTGCGAAAGACCATGTGTTGGCCGGGAATGAAGAAGGATCTTCGCTATTATGTTACACATTGCGAAGCTTGCCAAAGAGTGAAGGCTGAATGCAGGAGTCCCGGTGGTTTGTTGCAGTCGCTGCCCATCCCCGAATGGAAGTTCGAGGATATCTCCATGGACTTCGTTCATGGGTTACCCCGTTCCCGCTCCGGGAATGATTCAGTGTGGGTTATTGTTGATCGACTGACAAAGGTGGCCCGGTTCATTCCAATGAAGAAGGAAGCACACGTGGATGTTTTGGTACGCCTTTTGTGGAGCAATTTGTACGGTATCATGGCGTGCCCAAGACAATTGTTTCGGATCGGGATGGTCGATTTACATCCAATGAGTGGAAGGCGGTACATGCGTATTTGGGCTCGTGCCTAACCTTTAGTACTGCATTCCACCCACAGACGGACGGGCAGTCTGAAAGGACCATCAGAACACTGGAAGATTTATTGAGGTTATGTGTGCTGGACAGAGGAGAGCCCTGGGAAAGGCTCTTGCCACTAGTGGAATTCTCCTATAATAATAGCCATCAGGCGAGCATCGGCATGGCGCCCCATGAAGCTCTTTACGGAAGAAGGTGCAGGACTCCCTTGTCTTGGGTGCAAGATGATGATCCGAAGGCATTGGGAAACGAATACATAGATGATAATGATGCGGCGGTCAGATTGATACGGGATTGCATGTTGGAGGCTCAAAGTCGACAGGCGAAATATTACAATAAAAAGCACCGGATGGTGGAGTTCCAAGTGGGCGAAAAAGTGTTTCTCAAGATTCGGCCGATGCATGGTGTGTCGCGGGTACGTGGGGTGAAAAAGCTCAGCCCAAGGTATGTTGGGCCTTATATTATACTAGAAAGGATCGGCCCATTGGCCTATCGGTTGGAGTTACCACCAGAACTAGAAAATCTCCACGACGTGTTCCATGTGTCGTCGCTTCGAAAAGCACCGTTGCGGCCCGACCAGTATATTCCCACTACTGATGGTGCAGTGGCATCAGATAGGTCTGTGCGACTAGAGCCAGTGCTGATTGTTGACAGCGAGACAAGAACTTTGCGCCGCAAAAGTGTTCCCTTAGTGAAGGTGCTATGGTTGAATCATGGGAAGGAGGAGTACACATGGGAGCCAATGGATTTAATGCAGCAACACTACCTGGAGTTGTTTGCTCAAGGTAATCTTATTTAAAAGCATATGTTAAATTTCCTGTTATGCTCTTCTCCCCACAGCCTAAGCCTGATTTCGGGGACGAAATCTTTTATTTTGTTTATAGGATTTGTAACGTCCCGAATCGCTCTAGGCCCCTAGTGTGTGTGTTTTTGAGTCAGGAGGGTTGACTCGAGTCCTGAGAAGTGCAGGGAATTGGACTGCACTTGTGGAGAAGTGGAGAAATCAGTGTAAAAAGACACGGGTAGTGACACGGGTAGTGACACGGGTAGTGACACGGCCGTGTCCCTACCCGTGTGCGTCGAGTTGAGCTCGACGAGCCGTGTCGAGACTGAGCTGTGTCGACACCAAGTGACACGGGTAGTGACACGGCCGTGTCCCTACCCGTGTGCGTCGAATTGAGCTCGACGAGCCGTGTCGAGACTGAGCTGTGTCGACACCAAGCGACACGGGTAGTGACACGGCCTTGTCCCTACCCGTGTGCGTCGAGTTGAGCTTGACGAGGCGTGTCGAGATCGTCGAACTGTGTCGACACCAAGTGACACGGGTAGTGACACGGGCGTGTCCCTACCCGTGTGCATCGAGTTGAGCTCGACGAGGCGTGTCGAGATCGTCAAACTGTGTCGACACCAAGTGACACGGGTAGTGACACGGGCCTGTCCCTACCCGTGTGCGTCGAGTTGAGCTCGACGAGGCGTGCCGAGATGCAACCCGAGAAGGACACGGCCAAGGACATGGCCAGGCACACGGCCGTGTCATGTGGACACGGGTCGGGACACGGGCGTGTCCCTACCCGTGTCAAATATTGAACCGACATGGAAACTGTCGTTGCCGCTTCGCCAGGAAGGACACGGGTAAGGACACGGCCGTGTCCCTACCCGTGTCACCTTTTATATATAAGGGGGACAGAAAACCCTAGCCGTTTTCTTGCTCATTTCATCCCCAAATTCATGTGAGAACTCCTGGTGAGAGGAAAAACTGCTGGAGCAAGTTCTACCGGAGGAGATCCGCCATCGCTGTGAAAGAGAATATGCCGCCAAGGAGAACTACGAGATCCATGGCCGGAAATGGTGGTACCGCTGGAGCCAATGTGAGTTTCCTACCCTCTCCCTTGGTGCTAGATCTATAGTTATTTTCCTAGGAGAGACATCGACTCAAGAGAGTCTTGATGGTGAGGAGGAGTTTTCTAGGAAAGGCCATGCTAAGACTTGTGTCTTAGGTTTTAGATCTCTTCAGCCACGCCCTTCTTCAATGTGATGATAAGGGATGGGTTCGTGAAGGGTTTTGGCCTCTTGAGGGTGAATAAGGGAGGAGGTTTTCTGGAATGATTTGGGAAGAATCGCCTTGAGGAGGAAGATGAACCGATGCCGTTCATTCCACCTTAAGATGCATGCAGAATCTGTATTCTGCGCGCAGCGAACTTCGTGGCCATTTTTATGTACGCTATGGCCAGATCTGGGCTTTCGACTTAACATGAAAGTTGAAGCCCTTGAAAATAACTTTCCAACGAATGGCTGCACGACTTCTGGCGAAGTCGGTAGCCACGGGAAAGTCTAATCGAAATTGGTGTTCTATAAATCTTGTATGCAGAAACTGTGTTCTGTACGCAGCGGATTTCATGTCCGATTTCAAATAGGATAATGTCAAATCTGGGTTGAGGTCTGAACACGAGAGTTGTAGACCTCGGAAAGACCTTTCCATCGTGGGGTTACACGTCTCCACCGGATTCCTGTAGCTTCGGGAATCTCCGGTCGAAGTTGCTGTTCAGATTCAACCTGCACCTAAAATCTGGGCTTAATGGAAAATGGATTTTGATTCGGTGGAATTAATAACGCAAGATACTTGGCTTGGCTGAACACTTATGAGTATTCATTTGTTGCATGATTGGAGTAGCTTATTAATCAGATTTCATATTATCAATTTGTGAAGCAATCTTATTTAAACGAATTGAATTGGTAGAAATTGTAAGATGGATAATTGGGCACTTCATGTTTATATTATGACATTATCAAATGGAAAGTGTGTTAGATCTTCATATGCCCACCATATTTATATTACATTATCATCATTTGGAAAGTCATATAGATGTATAGATTATGGCCATGGGTATGATTGATTAATGAAATGAGTCTAGTACTCCAATACCTAGAGCGTCGTCTCCCTACGGGTAGTATTGTGAAGGGATGTAAGTGCGGTGTTGACCGTCACTTGTTTTGGTTGTGTTGTGATAAGGTATGGATGGATGGTTGGGCTGTGTACTCGTGCTTATTTCCGAGGCCCCTTCCATGTTATGTTGATGTGGTATTTGCATGTGGTGTGAGTCGACACGCGGTGTCGTAATCCTGGGTTAAGGATAGTGTGGCGGGTCTACGGGCTCGTCAGTCGTCACACCGACGGGAGTTGGCAGTTAGACTTGGTCGGTTTGGGCTGTGTCCTCGGTGTTCACGTCCCGAGGCCCCTCCGGCCATGTGAACGGTTGGGCTGTGTCCTCGTGCTTTCTTCCGAGGCCCCTTCCGGGTCACGCAAGGCCAGTTCGGGCTGTGTTCTTGGTGCACATCTACCCAAGACCCCGCTGGGCCATAGTACGCATGGGCTCCGCTGTTGTGTTCTTAGCGTTGAGGCATACGGAGGCCTAGGTGAAGTAGTGTGATACCCGCCTAGTAGTAGAAGTGCCTGTTCTACTGTCACCGCCTGGCCACGACGGCTGATGCCTGAGAGGTTAGCTACCTGCTCGAAAAGTGGGAACTATAGTCTGTGTCGACATAACAATTGCATGGGTGTGCATGGGTGAGTCATTGCATTGCATTCATAGCATTTCATAACATTGCACAACAAGATCCTCATCGTATAAGTTTGTATGGGCACTCCTATATGATGAGTTACTTTATGTAACCCGATTCTTAACTTATAAGTTTGTATGGGCATTCTTATAAGTTAAGTTACTTTCCTGCTGTAGATTTCCTTACACCTGTTGATATATGATGTTAGCTTGTAGAACTGCTAGATTATACATTATATTCATGTACCTTGACACCTGCTTATACTCCTTTACTTGTATACTTGTTATATACTATACTCTTATTCCTTTTCTCCGCCCGGTGCCGAGGAGTCGCCGGGGGAGCGGATGTGAAACCACTTAGTCGTTTCGACTAACGGTTGCTACGTCTACCTTTTTAGGAGGTCACGCCGCAGGTAAAGCAGCCGCAGACTACGCAGCAGGACAGCCATGCCAAGACGACAAGGCCTGAAGTGACGGTGTCGTCGATACCGTCGGTTACTGATGTTAGTATTTTCATTACTATGATGTAGCCCGTTTGGGCAATGTTTAACTGTACTCTGATATTTTGTAGAAGCATGTTTAGCTTCTCATTATTTCATGTTTTGGACATTATATATTACTTAGTGTGGATTTTGACTTCTCTTGCTTATTTATTTGGTTGGGTTGGCATTTATATTGATATGGTTGTAGCAATGTTATGGGCATAAGACTCCCCCTTCGTGCTGTGTTTTGGGCATAAGACTCCCCCTTCGTGCTGTGTTTTGGGATCCAGGGAGGAGGGGTCTTACAGCCCCTGCTAGACCACCATCTCAAAAGGTCAAGCAGGAAAACTTAAGGCAAAGATACAACAGTTCGACTGTTGGTTTTGTGGCAAGATTGGTCACTTTGCCATTGACTGTTGGTTTAATCCTAGGAATTTTGCAACTCCTCATGTTAGCAATTTGAGAAATACCACTTATAATGCTAATACTCGTAGGAGGAGTGTTCTAACAAGAGACCAAGGACCCAAACATGTTTGGGTTCCTAAGGCAAATTGATTTATAATTGCAGGTATGTCCAAAGGCCACCAAAACGCCTATCTGGTACTTGGACAACGGACGCTCTCGGCACATGACCGGGAAAAGAAGCCTACTTCAGAACTATTCTCCAGTCGTGAATGGGCCAAAGGTCATCTTTGGAGGTTCAGACCGAGGAATTACTAAATGATATGGTGTGATCTCTAATGGTAGAGTATCCTTCTCAGATGTGGCTTATGTTGAAGGATTGGAACACAATCTCATAAGCATAAGCCAACTCTGCGATAAAGTATACATTGTTGAATTTCATGCTGATAAGTGCTTGATAAAATCTGTTGACAATATGGAACCGATTCTATTAGGCACTCGAAGCAGAAATATATTTTGTTTAAATTTCATTTGCATAGACTCTTCTGCACCAGTGTATTTTATGGCTAAAGATAGTGCGTCTCTTGGTGACCAATGACACAAGAGATTAGCACATATTAATTTCAAAACTATTAATAAATTATTTTCACTGAATTTAGTATGTGATGCCCCAAATGTCAAGTACGTCAAAGATAGACCTTGTCACGCATGTGTAAAAGGCAAACAAACAAGGGCTACCTTTAAAAGCATTATCGTCAAAGATTCTAACATATGTTTACATCTGCTTCATATGGACTTGTTCGGTCCACTGAAAGTTAGAAGTTTGGGAGGTAAGGATTATACGCTGGTTATTGTTGATGATTACTCGCGCTTTGCATGAGTGTTCTTTCTAAAACACAAGTCAGATACGTTTGACATCTTTACAAATTTTGTCAGGCAGGTCCAGAATGAATACAACTTCTCCGTAGTCAAAATCAGAAGTGACAATGGAACCGAGTTCAAGTCTGGGGCCATAAAAGAATTTTGTGAAAGCCTAGGTATCTTTCATGAGTTTTCCTCTCCTCGAACTCCTCAACAGAATGGAGTAGCTGAGAGAAGGAATAGAACACTCATAGAGGCCTACAGGACCATGTTGAGTGATGCTTCACTGCAGGAATACTTCTGGGCTGAAGCCGTCAACACTGCATGCCACGTGCAAAATCGAGCACTCATAAATAAGAACCATAATAAGACACCTTATGAACTTCTAAAGGGCAGGAAACCGACTGTCTCATATTTTAGAATTTTTGGTTGTAAGTGCTTCGTGCTTAATAATGGCAAGTATCATACTACCAAATTTAGCGAAAAGAGTTTTGAAGGTATTTTTGTAGGGTATAGTAGCCATAGTAAGGCATATAGGGTATTTAATAGAAAAACTCTGGTTGTAGAAGAATCCATACATGTTGTATTTGATGAGATTAGCTTGCTGTAAGACAACTCTTCTAGTGTGTTCATTGAAGATGCAGGTACAAAGTTGAATGAACTTAACTTGGAAGAACCGACTGAAGAAAAAGGTGAAAAGTTCATCAAGATCAGCAATCCAAGCCCTATTGGAGAGGTTGAAGATCAAGATGAAGAAATCGTCCAAGTTGACGAAGTCACTCTGGTAGTTGAAGGCACTCCAGATACAAGGACTTTAGAGCTCAGACATCTGACGGATCACGCAATGGACCAAATCATAGGAGATCCCCGAGATGGTGTCAGAACTCGTAGAGGTACAGCTAACGAGAATCTATATTTGAGTTTTCTCTCACAGGTTGAACCGAAGAAGTTTGAGTAAGCAAACTCAGACGCATCATGGATAATGACAATGGAAGAAGAACTAAATAATTTTAAGCGTTGTCAAGCCTGGAAACTTGTTCCAAGACCCAAAGTTAAGAATGTCATCGGGACAAAGTGGATCTACAGGAACAAGATGGACGAGGATGGAAAAATCATAAAGAACAAGGCCAGACTCATCGCCAAAGGATATTGCCAAGAAGAAGGAATCGACTTTGACCAGACGTAGCTCCAGTGGCAAGGCTGGAGGCAATCAGGTTGTTCCTAGCATATGTCGCTCTTATGGGCTTCACTGTTTATCAGATAGACGTGAAGTCTGCCTTCCTTAATGGTGACATAAAGGAAGAGGTGTATGTGGAAAAACCTCCAGGTATCATTGACTATAACTTTACCGATTATGTTTATATGTTATCTAAAGCATTATATGGTTTGAAACAAGCTCCTCGAACTTGGTATGAGATGATGTCTAGCTTTCTTCTTGATAACAAGTTCACAAGGGTAAAGATAGATAAGACATTATTTCGTAGGGAAATAAAAGGCAAGATTTTGCTAGTGCAAATCTATGTCGACGATATTATGTTTGGCTCTACTGACGACAACCTCTGCAAGAAGTTTTCAAAACTTATGCAAGGAAAGTTTGAAATGAGCAGTATGAGAAAGCTGGAGTATTTCTTAGGGCTTTAGGTGAAACAATCTGAAGATGAAATTTTCATCTCGTAGACAAAGTTCACCAAAGAGCTAATTAATAAATTCGGAATGGAGAACGCAACCACTATGAGGACTACAATGGGTTTAGTTGTGTCTCAGGACAAGGATGAGAAAGGGAAACCTTTTGATGAAACCAAGTACAGAAATATAATTGGATCCTTGTTGTACCTTACTGCCAGTAGACCAGACATAATGTTTTCAACATGTGTATGTGCTAGATTTCAAGTGAACTCTAAGGAATCTCACTACGCTGCTGCAAAGAGGATTTTGAGATACCTTAAAGGTACACCAAATCTTGGATTATGGTACCCAAGAAGTAATGATAGCGCATTAATTGGTTTTTCAGATGCAGATTTTACAGGTAGCAAAGATGACAGGAAGAGCACTTCCGGGACTTGTAAATTCCTAGGAAGAAGGCTCATTTCCTGGAGTAGTAAGAAGCAGAACTATGTTGCAATCTCACAGCCGAGTCAGAGTATATCTCTGCATGCAATTGTTGTGCACAGTTGATATGGATAAAGAACCAGCTTGAAGACTAAAATATGAAGTTTCAAAACATTCCTTTATTTTGCGACTCCTCCAGTGTGATTGCAATTGCCAACAACCAAGTATGTCACAGCCGGACAAAGCACATAGAGCTGCGATACCACTTCATCCGGGAGCATGTGGAGCATGGGGACATAGATCTACAATATGTCCCAACTAACAGGAAGATTGCAGATATATTCACAAAGCCGCTGGACGAGACTAAGTTCTCGTTGTTCAAAATAGAAATTGGAATGCTCAACAAAGAAAATAGAGAAGGAGGACTCACAACATAGCTCAGAGATCAAGGAATATGTCAAAAGTTAAAATTTCTCATGTTCAGACTTAATTTCTCGAGTAAGAAAATGACTACTCGAGTACTTCTTTAGACTACTCGAGAACTCAGTAAGTCACTCGAGTAATACCACTCGAGTATTGAGTTTCCTCTCGAGAAGTATGACGATATCACTTGAGTAACATCATTCTCTCACTCGAGTACTGCCGGTCCACTCGATAAACAGGAAGAAAATTTCTCAAATTCTGTTCAAATCTCTTCATTCGCAACCCGAAGCTTATACCGCAATTTTCTAAGGTATGTTCGATTAATTACTTCCTCAATCATCGATAGTTTGGGTTATATATATAGAAAAACCAAATTTCATTTTCTACACAATTTCAAAATCCCTCTCTCTCGACTAAGAAAGAAAGTCCCTTCGGCTTCCACCGCAGTCGCAGAGCATGCCGCTGTCTTCTCCCCCGCAGTTAATTTCCCTCATCTCTATGGAAAATGGCACTGTCTTCCAAAATTGGGATTAGTAGTGAACTCATTGTCGCTGGTATTGTAGAACTGTCAGATGATTTCCAAAATCTTCTCATTCTTCTCGATGCCACCAGTTTGACCTTCGTTCTCCAGCAGCCCTGCACGATACTTTTCCCTAAAGTTGAAGAGTTCTTTAAAAATATCAAAGTGAGAAGGAATGACAAGGTCCTTAAATCAAAGGTTAAGGGAATTAAGATCAAGCTTACTAAGACCATTGTCTCCACACTTATTTGGCTACCCGTAGTTTATGAAGAAGATGCTCTAACTCATGAAGATGCTGACAGAGCTTGCAGGTTTTGTGGACTTTCAACAGAGGTTATTTCCATTCATCGACCAGACCTCAACCCTGAAAGCGAATTCCTTGTGGACATCATTAGCAAGACTCTCCTACGTAAGACAAGTTCTATAAGGGACATCTCATATGATATGTTTGATATAATGACTGCCATAATCTGCAGAAAAGGTTCTAATTTGGTATGCTGATTCTTGATAAGATAAGGGAGAGCATCAAGGCTCCTAATTATGCCAGAATCATCTCTCTGATACTACATGAGATAAATCCAGATGTTTTTGATTTCTCTAAAGGAACAACTCTCCACCATATGAAAAAAGTATCAATCTCTTATATTCAGAGATGGGAACTGAAATTGCTGAACCCTGCCCAGGCTGCTATAGCTCATGAACATCCAGCTGCAGAGGATAGGAGTCCATCTCCCTCTCAACCTCATATTGCTAGCACATATGGTGTAGCTGTTGAGGGGGAGCCTGCTCATTCTGTTCAAGAAGAAAGAATACCTACTCCACCTACTGCTGCTTCTCTCCCTCTAACAACTCCTGAAGAAACTCCATCAGATACTCAAGTATAAGAAACAATACTCTCTACTGCAGAAGACATTAACCAGATGATAGAAGAACTAAGCTCTGAAGAGCCTCTTCCTCCCCTCCAGAAAGACAAACCTGCTGAACCATCCAAGGAACCAACTCCAGTACCATCACCCTCTGAAAGTAATTCAGTTGTCTACCTAAATCACCTAGAGGGGGTGAATAGGTGAGTTGTGCGTCTTTTTGCGGGAAAAAAAATATCGAACTATGCACACAATAATTTACCAAGCATTCACAGACGACAAGAGATTTATAGTGGTTCTCCAACCTTGGGTACATCCACTTTCCCTCACCTATCTAGCAGAGCACTAGACTCGGCTACTCCACTATCTCGAATTGAAAACCAATCCTACGCCTCAAAACAAAGTTCCTACAATCTGGATCCACAACACGGATCTACACTCGGAAGATAAAAACTTCTTGCAACTCGGAGACAAAAAGCTCCTACACTCAGAGAGAAATCTCCTACAAGAATTAAATTGAGAATATATGAAAATACAACGAGTAATTTCTCAGATCTGGAATCTGTTGGCCTAGGTCTTCTTCCTTGATCTTTTCGGCTTTATCAGAATAAGCTGAAGAAGAAACATGGCAAGATCTGGATATGAAATTTCTTTGACTCACACGATCCGAGAGATGATGAGGAGTTGAAAAGCAATCTTGATCTGTAAGTTGACTTTGATCTGAATCTTCTTGAATCGAAAACCCTAGCCGATTTGCACGATGAAGAGGGCGGCGGCTTCCGTTTTTAGTAAAAGAGAATAGGATTCAGATTTCTTAGAATAATACTTGACAGCTTGTTAGGGTTTGTCGATTTAACAAGACCTTATATAAGATCTCCCTAATGGTAATAATTAGCATTAATGACATACACGTGGACCAATCACGTCAAGACATTTGAAATTCCAATCGATTCTGGACTTAGCAAATTTCTGGAAAAATCTGATTGATATACTCGAGTAAAAGATTTCCTACTCGAGTATTAATGTGATTACTTGAGAGAATTGAGACAGACAACTCGAGTAGAAGTCCTTGAGAAAATTCAGAATAGGATGATTAATCACTCGAGTATACAAAGACTTACTCGAGTGCTAGAAATTTACACGAGACGTGGAGTTGAACTACTCGAGAGGAGATTAACTACTCGAGTATATGAATATTACTACTCGAGTATAGGACTTTGAAAAATTCTGAGAGATAAAAATCTGATCACTCGAGTAGTAAAGCTAGACTACTCGAGTATTAGAAAGACTACTCGAGTACATGAACTGAACTACTCGAGTGGGGTAAAACAACACAAGAATCTTCCTTCTGCAACTCGAGATAAAAGACTTATCTACTCAAGTAGTTAACATGACTACTCGAGTAAAGGACTTAGAATAATATTTGAGAGGAAAAACTTTTAACTCGAGAATAAGAGAAAGTCTACTCGAGTAATGGACTTGGCTACTCGAGAGCTATATTCAGACTACTCGAGACCCATTTCCCTCACCCGAGTACAGACAGACTTACTAGAGTAATTACTAAGTATTCAACTCGATCTTACTCGAGTGAAACACTTAGAAAATTTTTCTTCAACAGAATTTTCTTTTCTTCAATAAACTCAGCAACACTTCTTTCTCCAATCAATCCTAGTGCTTGAAAGATGAAGTGTATCCCAATAGAGAGGCTACACACGAGTCAACACCATGGATCACACAATGAGGGATTATATTGTATGGTCCTGTGTTTGGTGACCCAAAGACTGACATTGGTCTAAACTTGGCAATATATTCCTGCAAACACATAACTCAAACAGGACATCAAATACAACTTAATTCATCTTCGCTCAAGGGTGACTTCATCAAATCTAGGTTTTCGTCGACCACAAAAAAATTCATCGAACCAAAGCATGACATGGACTTGGACACGCCCATGTCCCAGGCCGTGTTCACTGTCTTGACACTTCGTAGATCGCAGTTCATCAACCACCCGGGTTCTTCGTCAAACCCGAGCATGACATGGCCTTGGACACGCCCATGTCCCAGGCCGTGTGACCCCTACCAAGATCCTGACTTGGCTCTAAACCCTGTCCGTCCCTCTTTCGAGTTTTGGGGCATTACAACTCTCTCCCCCTTAAAAGAATTTCGTCCCGAAATTACAGAAATAGAAAGATACACAAAACTTAAATTATACCTGAAAGGAATAACTCTAGATACTCCTCTAGCATGGTATGTTCTTGCTCCCACGAGAGCTCCTCACGACCACAGCTGTCCCATCAGACTTTTACAATTTTGACCTCTTTGTTCAGCAACCGCCGAATTTCTGAATCCTCTATAGCGACAGGACGAACTCGCATCCTCAAGTCCTCTTCTATCGGCACTGATGCCGATTCGATCACCACACTAGCCTCTACTAAGGCTTTCCTGAAGACAGAGACATGGAAGACGTCGTATAATCCACTCAGCTCTATGGACAACGCTAACCGGTATGTTGCTTCTCCCACCCGTTCTATAACCTCGAAAGGTCCCAAAAACCTTGGACTCAACTTCTTGAGTCGGCGAATGCACGAAACACCTTTGAACATCTTGATCTTTAGATAGACCCAATCACCTACCGCGAACTCCAGCTTCCTATGGTGAGCATTAAAATACTTTGATTGCCGATCTTGAGCCAATTTCATGCACTATTGAATGGTTCGCACCAACTCACATGCATTAGCTACCACTTCTTTTCCAAAAAGTTTGGTGTCTCCCGCCTCTGTCCAAGACATCGGTGTTCGACACCACCTTCCATACAAAGCTTTGTATGGCGCCATCTTTATACGTGCTTGGTAACTGTTGTTATAAGCGAACTCTACCATGAAGAGGTGATCCTCCCACTTCTTACCGAAGTCAAGAATACACATCCTCAGCATATCCTCCATAGTACGGTTCGTTCTTTCGGTTTGCCTGTCAGTTTGAGGATGGAAAGCCGTACTGAACTTAAGCTTCGTGCCTAATCTCTTCTGAACCAACCTGCTGTCCTTGGACGTGAAACGTCCATCGCGATCACTAACTATACTCTTAGGAATCCCATGTAGTCGCACAATATTGCAAATGTACAACTATACTAGCTTATCCCTACTGCCCTCCTTTCGATTTGGGATGAAGTGAGCCACTTTGGTTAAGCGATCCACAATCACCCAAATCGCGTCATTACCCTGCTGCGATCTAGGTAACCCATGCACAAAGTCCAAGGATATGTCATTGAATTCCACTCGGGGATTGGAAGATGCTTCAGGAACCCTCCCAGCTTCTGACACTTGGCCTTCACCAAGGCACAAGTTTGGCATCGATTCACGTACAAAGGTACGTCTCGCTTTAGTCCAGGCCACCAAAAATATTTATTCATATAAAAGTACATCTTCGTACTACCCGGGTGAATGGAGTAGTTTGTGAAGTGAGCCTCAAACATCAACTCCTCACGGAGCTTGCCGAACTGTGGTACACAGATCCTTCCATCCTTCCTCAGAATCCCATCAATCAACTCTCAGGCGCTGCTCTCGCTCGCTTGAGCTTCCGCCACGTAAGGCTGAAACTCCACATCCAAATGAGTCGCTTCCCGAATACGATCAGACAAATAATTCTGCATTTCAATCCAGTTCAACCGAGCCATGCTAGACTCGCCCCATGCTACGCACTCCAAGACGAGGGACTACCATTCCACCACGAACCGCTCATCATTAGCTTCGATCCAATTCCCTTGCCCGGAGTATTTTCTACTCAAGGTATCTGCCACCACATTGGCTTTTCCTGGAGTATACTGAATCGCCACCTCGTAGTCTCCAAGGAACTCGCCCCATCTGCGTTGCCGCATATTCAGGTCCTTCTGATCAAGGAGATACTTCAGGCTTTTGTGATCCGTGAAAATCTCCACCTTTTCACCATAAACATAGTGCCTCCACAACTTCAACGCAAAGATTACCGCCGCCAATTCCCAGTCATGGACGGGGTAATTCCTCTCATGAGGCTTAAGCTTCCTTGACCCAAAGGCTATCACACTGCCATGTTGCACAAATACGCAACCCAAACCGCATCCCGATGCGTCACTGAAAATTTGAAATCCTTCGGTCCCTTTCGGTAGACTTAGGATCGGAGCTATCATCGGCCTTTCCTTCAGTGTCTCAAATGCCTGATTGCACTCCTGAGTCCACACAAACTTCTGGTATATACAAGTCAGTGAAGTAAGGTGTATAGCTATCCGCGAAACATTTTCTACGAACCTTCTATAGTACCCGACTAGCCCAAGAAAACTTCTGACTTCTGCCATGGTTCTCAAAGTCGGCCAATCTCTGATGGCTTCCACTTTTGTTGCATCTACTGCCACCCCATCCCCACTAATCACATGGCCCAAAAATGCCACCTTCTCTAGCCAGAACTCGCACTTCGAGAACTTTGCATAAAGCTAGTTCTATCTCAACACTTGCAAGACTATTCTCAAGTGAGTCTCATGCTCCACCTCCGATTTGGAGTAAACTAGAATGTCGTCAATAAAGACAACTACAAAAGAGTCCAAGTATTCCTGAAATACTCAATTCATCAAATCCATGAATACAGATGGAACATTCGTCAGCTCGAACGACATCATCGAGAACTCAAAGTGACCATACCTCATACCAAACACTGTCTTGGGTATGTCCTCGTCTCGAATTCGCAACTGATAGTATCCTGACTTCAAGTCCAACTTTGAATACACCACCAACCCCACCAACTAGTCGAACAGGTCGTCTATCCGAGGAATCAGATACTTATTCTTTACCGTCAATTTATTCAACTCTCGTTAGTCGATGCATTACCGCATAATACCGTCTTTCTTCTTCACGAACAACACAGGAGCGCTCCATAGCGAAGAACTCAGTCTAATATACCCCTGCTCCAATAATTCCTGCAACTGTACCTTGAGTTCGGCCAACTCCTTTGGTGCCATCCTAAACGGAGGACGTGACATCGGCCTAGCCTCTGGCACTAACTCAATCGAGAAGTCAATCTATTGTCGTGGAGGTGCTCCAGGAAGTTCATCAGAAAACACATCCTCGAACTCTGCCACTACGGGAACTTTCCCAAGTGATAAATTGGAAAGGTAAACCGCCAATAATGCTACAAGAGCTACTCCCCCTGGTTAACTGCTCGCACCAACTACATGGCCGAAATCAGGGAACAGGCCACTCAATTAAGGCCCTAAAACTTAACTTATGTCTGCCCTTCGCTTCTCAGGGTCACCACCTTGGATAGGCAGTCAATACTGGCTCGTTGTTCCGCTAGCCAGTCCATCCCCAATATTACATCAAACTCAACTAACGGTAGGACCGCTGCTATCAACACGAAGTCAACTCCGCCTAGCTCCCAACAAATGCGCCCTTTTGATCCGGTGGTCATGGATGACCCATTGGGCATGCGCACCTTCAGCTCTGCATCCGCAGAGAACGAATCAACTCCAATTCTCCGGATGAAGCTTTCTGCAAGAAAAGAGTGTGACGCTCCCGTATCAAACAATACCCTAGCGGGGTATCCAGAAACTAACACAAAGCCTAAAATAGAGGCATCAAACATAAACGGTTTGAAAGTATGAAGTCTAAGATTTAATTCAAACTTCCTCATACCTGTCAGCACGTCAGGTTGTCGCATCGCTTCCTACTGTCCAAGGTCGTAAGCCCTTGGTTGCACCTGTAAAAGCCCAAATCCCAGGATTGGGAAAGAGTTTGGTGACACGGCCTGAGACACGGGTGTGTCCCACGGCATGTCCTGCTCAGGTGAGCAGCCGTCGAGTGGTCGACGAAAATTCATTTCTACGAAAAATGAGGGAACACGCCATCTAACACGGGCGTGTTAGAGGTCGTGTCCTCCTCTGGTTGACGAAGTCTGTTCAACGAAGTTGAGCTAGGGCGTGTATGATGTCGTGTATGGGCATACGACCTGGGACACGGGCATGTCACAGGCCGTGTCCTTTGCTGGATGTGCCCAAGGCATTGAGGCCGGGTGAACACGGGCACGATACGGGTGTGTCTTAGGGTACATGGCCTATGACACGGGGGTGTCACTGGCAGTGTCTTGGGGATGTCACTGGCCGTGTCCCGATCGGGTTGAAGTTGGTTTTATGCTACCTGATGTACACAGCCACAGACACGGGCAAGTCTGAAGGCGTGTCGGGTGACACGGCCCGTGACACGGGCGTGTCACATGGGCGTATACTGGTCTGGATGAGTCGGTTGTGTACCGCTAAAAGTGTTTAGTTGCCTACCTAAATCACCTAGATGGGGGTGAATAGGTGAGCTGTGCGTATTTTGCGGAATAAAAATTTAAGAACTATGCACAAAACTATCTACCAATCAATCACAGACGAAGCAAGATTTATAGTGGTTCCCAAACCTTGGGTACATCCACTTTCACTCACCGATCTAGCAATAAACTAGACTCGGCTACTCCACTATCTCGGATTGAAACCCAATCCTACTCCTCGGAACAAAGTTCCTACAAACTCGATCCACAAAACAGATCTTCACTCGGAAGGTAAAACTTCCTACAATCTCGAAGATAAAAGCTCCTGCACTCGGAGAAAATTCTCCTACAGGAATGAAATAGAACGAATATAAAAATTACAAACAGTGAATCCTTATTAGATCTGCAAACAATCAGCCTTGATCTTCCTCTTGTAGACTTTGCGGCTTTATCAGAGACGTGAAGAAAATCTCGGCAAAGCAGATCTGGACTTTCTTGGCTTCACACGATCGGATAGAAGATGAGGAATTGAGCGACGATCTCGATCTGTAAACCTTCTTGATCTGAATCCTCTGAAATCGAAAACACTAGCCGGATGAGAACGATGATGATCGGCGGTGGAGGCTTTCGCTTCCTGGAGAGAGAAAGATATTCAGAGAACATAGAAAATAATCGGCTGCAAAACTTCTGATTCTTAGGGTTTGTCGGTTTGACAGGACCTTATATAGGATCTGCGATAACAGTCATAATTAGATCTTAATGACATACACATGGACCAATCACATCAAGGTTTATTAAGAAATCTGTCAATCTGGACTTAACGAAATTTCAGAAAAATGTGAAGCTGATATACTCGAGTGAAGAAGCAACTACTCGAGTACTATATGTAACTACTCAAATGAACAAAAGATAACTACTCGAGTGAATACTTGGAGAAAATCTGGAAATGAAGAGCAGCTACTCGAGTACAAAGGGACATACTCGAGTGCTAAAACAGTTACACGAGAAGTGGAGTTGGACTAGTCGAGTATAATAAGTTTTACTCGAGTGAAAAGAAATTGACTACTCGAGTGGTAGAGGAACTACTCGTGTCAGGGACTTAGAATAATTTCTGGAATAGAATCCTGAGTTACTCGAGTAGGTGAACTGAACTACTCGAGTGAATAAGAACTACTCAAGTATATGGAAATAACTACTCCAGTAATAGACTTAGAAAAATTTTGAGGGAAGAAAACATAGTTACTCGAGTATAAAACATAGACTACTCGAGTAGTAGATGAACTACTCGAGTACATGACTTAGACTACTCGAGTGAGGAGAAAGTACACGTGACCCAGATTTCTATAACTCGACATAAAAGGTTCAAACTACTCGAGTGCTTATACAACTACTCGAGTAATTTACTTAGAAAATATCTGGAGAAGAAATCCTGTAAACTCGAGAATGAGAGGGAATCTACTCAAGTATTTAACTTAGCTACTCGAGAGCTATTACTTGAGTACTCGAGTTCTAACTTCCTTACTCGAGTATAACGATTATTTCTCAAGTATAAACTAAGCAATTCACTCAAGTAGGTATATATTTACTCGAGTAAAATACTTAGTAAATTCTCTTAATAGAAATCTCTTCTTCTTTGGTGAAACCAGCATCAAGTCTTTTCCAATTAGTCCTAGTGCATGAGTATGTAGTTTATCCCAATAGAGAGGCTACACATGAGTCAACGTCTTGGATCACATAACGAGGGATTACATTGTATGGTCCTGTATTTGGTGACTCATTATAGACTGACATTGGTCTACACTTGGTATTAGAATCCTGCAAACACATAACTCAACCAAAGTATCAAATACAACTTAATTCATCTTAGTTCAAGGGTGACTTCATCAAATCTGGGTTAATGTGGATACAATATCCAACAATCTCCCCCTATTTGTACAAGTCAAAACTCTTTACACTAAGGTGAATTATAGACATAAAAAGTGGTAAATAGATAAATCAGTGAAAGCAAGCATAAGACTATAAACATGATTATATGACCAAAGGATAGAATTATATAAATGTGATTTTCCAAAGTATCATTTCTACAAAAATCATTTCCATATTCTCATATATCCTTGTAGTTTAGACTTGGTGGTGCTGCCCGTCTTGCTTCTCTTGATGTCTCCTCTGATAGCGGTATGGCTTGGGGTAGTATTTAGGAGGTCTTGGATGAGCAGCAGGGTTGTTCCTACCAAATTTTCTGTCATATAGCCTCCTCTTAGTCATAGATTTCTTATATAATTCCCATTCTTGGGAGCTATAGTGAATATTCCTGCTTTCATGGAAATCCATAACAAGTTTGAGAGTATCCAAAATGAGGGACTTAGAAGTAGGAGACCAGATCTCTACAAATTCTGGAGCTTTTCACTTTTCTGAATCTGGAACTGGGATAGACCTGCTAATAGAGGCACCATCACCATATTTTATTTTCTTCTTAGAAGTCTGGACCTCAGGAGGAGCTTGGAGAAAGATATCTGCAGGGTCATCCTCCCAAAGTTGGGCGTAAGAATCTAGAGGAGGGCCTTCTTGGCCTTCAGGTCTTGGAGTGAAGATAGGTTGTTGAGGAGGAGCAGGAGCAGTAGCAGCTAGAGGGTTGAGATGATGAGGAATGATATTTGGATCAACAGAAAACTCAAGAAGGATTTGATTATACATCCAGAAAGCAGTGTTATATGTATGGAATTTGACACTCTGAATTTGTCCTAAGACATCATCATGGATCTCTTTCATTTTGGCTTCCCAAAGCTCTTGCTTGAGTGCATCTGATTTTTCTAAATATTCTTTCACCAAATTCTCACCCTTTCTGACTTCTACAGTCAGTGTTTTGATGGCATCATATTTGAAGGTTCCAACCTCTTCATAGATCTTCATCTTAGTAGCTTCAGCTCTCTTATCCAATTCAATCTGATTTCCTGCCAGAGTCACACCTTGTTCCATAACCTGACCAACACTAGTAATAGTGTGATCTAGAGCCTTTCCACCAATTTGGAAGAGGTGTCTTAGCTGATTAGTATTGTGCTGAATTTTAGCAAATCCCCTGCTCATTTCAGTCTCTAGAGCAGTGACTTTTTCAGTAACAGCCTTGAGTGAAGTATCAAAGTAGGTTCTTTGCACTTGAAGCATAAGAACAAACAAATTCATCAAATCATTGGAGGAAGCAGCAGTAGCAGGAGGAGCACTAGTAGAGGGAACTGGAGGAGGAGCAACCCATGGAGCAATTTCTACAATGAAGACTGAGCTCTTTGCTCTAGTAGTATGAATCAGGGCATCACCATCATCGGTGTCTGTGGGTATGGAGAAGTCCAGTTTTCTCAAAGGGACTTTCGCTAGTGCTGGAGATGGCTCATCCGTAATGAAAATTGTTTCAACCTGCTCTTGGTGTGCAGCAGGAGACTTTGCTGGTGAAGGAGTATGTATTGGAGATTATACTGGAGTGGATTCTTTTGGTATTTCAGTGGTGGTTTCCTTTGGAGAGGGAGGAGGAGGAGGAGGAAGATCATCTGCAGTCAGCTCTTCAATCATTTGACTGATTGCAGCTTCTGTTGAGAGTAGGGCTTCTTGAAGTTGTTGTTCAGAAGGAGTTTCTTCTGGAGTCTGAGGTGGAGGAGAAACTGTTGGAGCTGTAGTTATCCTTGTTGGGACAGAAGGAGCAGGCTCCCCCTCAATAGATACACCAGAGGAGCTGGTAATCTGATGTGGAGAGGGAGATGGGGTCCTGTCCTCTGTGGCTAGAATATCTTGAACCTTGGCAGCCTGAGTTGGACTCTGCAGTTTTACTTCCCATCTTTGAATGAAGGATATGGAAACTTTTTTCATGTGATGAAGAAAAGTCCCTTTGAGAAGTTGAAAACTTCTGGCTTGATTTCATGGAGGAGAAGAGAGATAATTCTGGCATAATTTGGGGCTTTAATGCTGTCTCTGATCTTATCCAAGATCATCATACCAAATTGGAATTTCTTCCTGCAGACTATGGCTTGTATAATATCAAAGAATTAGAGAAAGATATCTCTGATAGAATTAGTTTTGCAGAGGAGCACTTTCCCTATAATATCCACAAGTAATTTTCCTTCAGGATTTAGCTGAGACCTCTTGATGTATTGTTCATCAGGAGAAATGCCACAGAACATACATGTTCTGTCAGACTCATCAGGGCCTAGATGATCTTCTTCATCTACAAGAGGCAATCGAAGAAGTTGAGAAACAGATGTCTTGGTGAGCTTGATTTTGATACCTCTGACTGTCGATTT
This sequence comes from Platanthera guangdongensis, assembly GCA_039583875.1. Lineage (NCBI taxonomy): Eukaryota > Viridiplantae > Streptophyta > Magnoliopsida > Asparagales > Orchidaceae > Platanthera > Platanthera guangdongensis. The sequence goes on from CM077165.1 coordinate 46,361,650, forward strand.
GAGAACGCCACCATGTCGCTTAACCTTCACTTCTCTGAAGAACTCAGCAACATCTGGAAAGTGGATTTTATAAGGATCTTGGAGAATGAAGGTAAGTCCGGGGATGTCAAGAAGGATCATAAGATTGTGGAAATCATTTGAAAGTTCTGCAATTCTGGCAGCAACCAGTTCGGAACCGATGCCAATTTTTGAAGAAGCGGCCATGAGTCAGAAGCTCTTGAAAAAATACCGGCGGGGAGGAGGAAGACGCAGCTCTTCAACTTCTTGACGGAAAACAAAACGTCAGTTAGCTTTACTCGAGTGAGGAAATGATTTCATGTAGAAGGATTATGGAATTTCCGATTTATATAACCCTAGGTTTATGTCTAATTAGGAGATAAATGATGGAATCATACCTTAGAAGTGGCGACATAAGCCTCGGGTTGCGAATAAGAAAATTAGAATCAAGGAAGAAAAGATGGCTGGCACATACTCGAGAGACTCAATATTACTCGAGTGAAGTATTTGTGATACTCGAGTAGATAGGCTGGACGTACTCGAGTAGTTGGGGTAAAGTACTCGAGTAGTTGTACGAAGGTACTCGAGTGAAGTTTTACGACTCGAGTAGGTGATTTGACTACTCGAGTAAGCCATTCTGCTACTCGAGTAGGTTACTCGAGTGGCTTATAGGGTACTCGAGAGAAGTTTTACGACTCGAGTAGGTGATTTGACTACTCGAGTAAGCCATTCTGCTACTCGAGTAGGTTACTCGAGTGGCTTATAGGGTACTCGAGTAGGTCAATTTTACTACTCGAGTAGGTCATTTACTTACTCGTGTATTTTACTTCTTACTCGAGTCAACAGGTTAGAAACTTGTAGAATTCCAACTTTTGACTGATTCTGGATCTCTGAGCATTCTTGGGGATCTGATCAAGGTGTTAACCTTTTATTGATCAACCTGGCTCTGATACCAATTGAAAGTGTTTAGTTGCTTACCTAAATCACCTAGAGTGGGGGTGAATAGGTGAGTTATGCGTCTTTGCGGAATAAAAATTTAAGAACTATGCACAGAACTATCTACCAGTCAATCACAGACGAAGCAAGATTTATAGTGGTTCCCCAACCTTGGGTACATCCACTTTCCCTACTCTTCCTTGTCGAGCATTCCAAGTTTTGTTTTGAAGAAAGAGAACTTGGTCTCGTCTAGCGGCTTTGTGAAGATGTCTGCAATCTGCCTGTCTGTAGAGACATATTGGAGATCTATGTCCCCATACTCCACATGCTCCCAGATGAAGTGATACCTCAGCTCTATATGCTTTGTCCGGCTGTGCGAGACTGGGTTGTTGGCTATTGCAATTGTGCTGGAAGAGTCGCAAAACAATAGAATTTTCTGGAACTTCATATTATAATCTTCAAATTGATTCTTTATCCATAGCAGCTGTACACAGCAACTGCCTGCAGAGATGTACTCTGACTCAGCTATTGAGATTGCTACACAGTTCTGCTTCTTGCTACTCCAGGAGATAAGCCTTCTTCCTAGGAATTGGCAAGTCCCGGAAGTGCTTTTCCTGTCGTCTCTACTCCCTGCAAAATCTACATCTGAAAACCTATTAGTTCGCTATCATTACTTCTTGGGTACCATAAGCCAAGATTTGGTGTACCTTTAAGGTATCTCAAAATCTACTTTGCAGCATCGTAGTGAGATTCCTTAGAGTTCACCTGGAATCTAGAACATACACATGTTGAAAACAATATGTCAGGTCTACTGGCAGTAAGGTAGAGCAAGGATCCAATTATGCTTCTGTACTTATTTTCATCAAGAGGTTTCCCTTTTTCATCCTTGTCCATAGACATAGTTGAACCCATTGGAGTCCTCATCGAGGTTGCATTCTCTATTCCGAACATTTTAATTAGCTCTTTGGTGAAATTGGTCTGCGAGATGAAAATTCCATCTCAGATTGTTTCACCTGAACCCCTAAGAAATACTTCAGCTTGCCCATACTGCTCATTTCAAACTTCTCTTACATAAGTTTTGAAAACTTCTTGCAGAGGTTATCATCAGTAGAGCCAAAAATAATGTCGTCGATATAGATTTACACTTGCAAAATCTTGCCTTTAATTTTCCTAAGAAATAATGTCTTATCTATCTTTCCCCTTGTGAACTTGTTCTCAAGTAGAAAGCTAGACAACGTCTCATACCATGCTCGAGGAGCTTGTTTCAGGCCATATAAAGCTTTATGCAATAAATAAACGAAATCAGGAAAGTTAGAATCAACGAAACCTGGAGGTTGTTCCACATACACCTATTCCTTTATGTCTCCATTAAGGAAGACAGACTTCACATCCATCTGATAGACGGTGAAGCCTTTGAGTGCAGCATATGCTAGGAATAACCTGATGGCCTCCAGCCTTGCCACTGGAGCGTACGTCTGGTCGAAGTTGATTCCTTCTTATTGACGATATCCTTTAGCAATGAGTCTGGCCTTGTTCTTTATGATCGTTCCATCCTCGTCCATCTTGTTCCTGTAGACCCATTTTTTGCCCATGACATTCTTACCTTTGGGTCTTGGAACATGTTTCCATACTTGGCAGCTCTTGAACTGATTTAGTTCTTCTTCCATCGCCACTATCCACGATGCGTCTGAGTTTGCTTCCTCAAACTTTTTTGGTTCAACCTGTGAGAGAAAACTTAGATATAAATTTTTGTTAGTTGTACCTCTACGAGTTCTGACACCATCCCGGGGATCTCCTATGATCTGGTCCATGGGGTGATCCTTCAGATGTCTGAGCTCTAGAGTCCTTGCATCTGGATTATCTTCAATCACCAGAGTGACTTCTTCAACTTGCATAATTTCTTCATCTGGATCATCAACCTCTCGAATAGGGGTTGGAGTGGTGATCTTGATGAACTTTTCACCTTTATCTTCAGATGGTCCATCCAAGCTGAGCTCTTTTAGCTTTGTACCTGCATCTTCAGTAAGCACACTAGAGTTCCTTGCAGCAAGCTCGTCTCATCAAATACAACATATATCGATTCTTCTACGACCAGAGTTTTTCTATTAAATATCCTATATGCCTTACTCTGGCTAATATATCATACGAAAATACCTTCAAAACTCTTTTTGCTAAACTTGGTAGTATGATACTTACCATTGTTAAACACGAAGCATTTACAACCAAAAATTCTAAAATATGAGACAGATGGTTTCCTGCCTTTTAGAAGTTCATAGGGTATCTTATCGTGGTTTTTGTTTATGAGTGCTCGATTTTGCATGTGTCATGCAGTGTTGACGGCTTTAGTCCAGAAGTATTCCGGTAGTGAGGCATCACTCAACATTGTCCTGCAGGCCTCTATAAGTGTTTTATTCCATCTCTCAGCCACTTTGTTTTGTTGTGGAATACGAGGAGAGGAAAACGCATGAAAGATACCTAAGCTTTCATAGAATTCTGTCATGGCCCCAGACTTGAACTCTGTTCCATTGTCACTTCTGATTTTGACTATGGAGCAGTTGTATTCTTTCTAGACTTGCCTGACAAAGTTAGTCAAGATGTCGAAGGTATCTGACTTGTGTTTCAAAAAGAACACCCACGCAAAGCACGAGTAATCATCAACAATTACTAACGTATAATCTTTACCTCCCAAACTCCTAATTTGCAGTAGACTAAACAAGTCCATATGAAGTAGATGAAGACATCTATTAGAATCCTTGCCAATAACTCTTTTAAAGGTAGCCCTTGTTTGCTTGCCTTTTACACATGCATGACAAGGTCTATCTTTGACGTACTTGACATTTGGAGCATCATATACTAAGTTCATTGAAAATAATTTATTAATAGTTTTGGAATTAATATGTGCTAATCTCTTGTGCCATTGGTCACCAAGAGATGCACTATCTTTTGCTAAAAAGAACACTGGTGTAGAAGAGTCTATACAAATGAAATTCAAACAAAATATGTTTCTGCTTCGAGTGCTGGATAGAATCGTTTCCATATTGTCAACGGATTTTATCAAGCACTTATCAGCATGAAACTCAACTATGTATCCTTTATCGCAGAGTTGGCTTATGCTTATAAGATTGTGTTCCAATCCTTTAATATAAGCTACATCTGGGAAAGATACACTACAGTTAGTGATCATATCATAGCCTTTAGTGATTTCTCGGTCTGAACCTCCAAAGATGACCTTTGATCCGTTTAAGACTGGAGAGAAGTTCTGAAGTAGGCTTCTTATCCCGGTCATATGCCAAGAGCATCCACTGTCCAAATACTAGATTGGCATTTTGGTGGCCTTTGGACATACCTGTAATCATAATCAGTTTTCCTTATCAACCCAAATACGTTTGGGTCCTTGGTCTCGAGTTAGAACACTCCCCCTACGAGTGTTAGCATTATGAGCTGTCTTTCTCATATTGCCAACATTTGGAGTTGCAGCATTTCTGGGATTAAACCAGCAATCAATGACAAAGTGACCAATTCTGCCACATCACCAACAGTCAAACCTATTGTATCTTTGTCTTATGTTCTCCTGCTTGGCCTTTTTAGGTTGTGCTCTAGCAGGGGTAGCATTTTTGGAAGAAGAAGCTTCATGATGATGACAATCACATGATTTCTTCTCCTTTTGTGGCTTTTCCATAGCAGGCTTTACCTTTGGTGCTTTCTTGAAGTTATAACCATGATTGAAAGGGCCATAGATCTGAAGAATGACTTCTTCATAAGGTGCCTTAAGGACACTCTCACCAAAGTTTCTGGGGCGAGTCCATCCTTGGTAGCGAGACTTTGGCTCTACATAGGTAGGCCTGGTCAAGTGACCGTAGGATGAGTCAAGATCAAACTCGTTTGTTGGAAATATGACCATTCTGAATGAGGTCTGATCTTGAGGGGCTTTCCCCTTCTCTTTGGCCGAGGCCTTCTTGGCGGCCTTATTCTTCCTTTGAGCCTTGTTCCTCCTAGAATATTTATTAGGAGCTTCTTCATGACTTAATCCAGCACCCTTGGCCTTCGCTGAGAATTCAGCAACGAATGGAAGAATAATCTTATACTTCGAGAAACTTTCAACAAGTTTCCTCTCAGCAGCGAGTTGTTCTTCCAACTCTTTGTTGATTTTCTCTTTTAGGTCAAGGTGCTCAAGAGCTTTGTTGTATTCTTCAATAGAATTATTGAAGTTCTCTTTGAGTGAGTCAGTCTTAGCGACTTCTTCTCTCAAGATGCTCTCTTCAGCTTTTAGAGACTTTATCTCTTTAGCCTGAGTTTTCACGACTTGGCGACATTTGTCATAAGCCATGATCAACTCCTTGTACTGGGCCATGAGTTCAGACTCATCATCAGAAGAGCTGTCCTCATGATCATGCTCAGAAGATTCAGATTCTGAAAGAGGAGTGTGAGAGTTTACCTTCCCAGTGAACTGGGGCTCTTGTTCGTCATCTGTCTGGGCCATAAGCCCAAAGTAGGCTTCTTCTTCTTCACTCGACTCAGATGAGTTGGTGTCACTAAAAGTCTTGCCCTTTTTGGATATTAGGCACTTCTCTTTTCTTTTCTTGTCGTATGAGGACTTTTTTCCTCTCTTCTTCCACCCTCCTTCTTATGGGGGAAGTCAGCAATGGCGTGTCCTAGCTTATTACAGCAGTAGCAAATGATGTCAGTAGAAATATGTTTATTCTGTTTAGGAGTATACCTGTCGAGGCTACTTGAGCCTTTTCTTTGACGATCACCATCACGTCGTGATCTTCTATAAGAAGCATCCTTGACTTTCTAGTGCTTCTTTTTGTTCAACAATTTCTTGAACTGATGTAAGAGTAGTGAGAACTCTCCTTCAGATAGCAAAGAGCCTGAGGTACTTGGCTCCGAAGTTTCTTCTTCACTCACTTCTTATGCTGGAGCGGGAGGAACAACCTTGACTTCTTTGAGGATTCTGCCTTTAAAGCAACAGACTTCTCTTTTAATGCAGACCTGCTCTTCTCTTCTTCAGCCTTTCTGGTGTTGAGTTGAAGCTCATATGACATAAGCTTCCCGAAGAGATTCTGTGGGTCTATCTCAGCTAGTTTTCCAAACTCCCTGATGGCACAGACCTTGTTATCCCATTCCTTAGTTAGGGATCTCAAGAATTTATTATTTAATTATCCGTTTGTGAATACTTTGCCATAGACGCTTAGGACATTTACTATCTTGAAGAAATTCTCAAATGTGTCAGCAATGGTTTCCTTGTTTCTTTGTCGGAAAGCTTCATACTTTTGATTTAGAAGGGATCTTCTATCATCCCTGACTTCTTCTGTACCTTCCATCAAGGTAACTAGAGACTGCAACATCTCCTTTGTAGACTGGCAGTGGATCAGGTTTTGCAACATGGAGTCATCGACTGCACTTGCTATTATGTTTTTGGCCTTCTTATCTAAGGATACAAGTGCAATCTCGTCTTTGTCTAGATCCATTAATTTCTTCGGAACTTTCTTAGTTGGATCTATTGTGGAGATTGTCATGGGAATATAAGGACCTTCTTCAACTATCATGAAGATCCTCGGATCCACTGCTTCCATGAAAATTTTGATTCTATCTTTCAACATGGGAAAGTTGTTCTTGGTGCACAAAGGAAGCTTGGCAAAATCTTTACCCTTGTCCACGCTTGGTAGATCTCAAAAGACAACTAATCAGATCTGATCAAGGTGTTAACCTTTTATTGATCAACTTGGCTCTGATACCAATTGAAAGTGTTTAGTTGCCTACCTAAATCACCTAGAGGGTGGGGGGGGGGGGGTGAATAGGTGAGCTGTGTGTCTTTTGCGGAATAAAAATTTAAGAACTATGCACAGAACTATCTACCAATCAATCACATACGAAGAAAGTTTTATAGTGGTTCCCCAACCTTGGGTACATCCACTTTCCCTCACCGATCTAATAATAAACTAGACTTGGCTACTGCACTATCTCGGATTGAAACCCAATCCTATGCCTCGGAACAAAGTTCCTACAAGCTCGATCCACAAAACGGATCTACACTCGGAAGGTAAACTTCTTACAATCTCGGAGACAAAAGCTCCTACACTCGGAGAAAATTCTCCTACAAGAATGAAATAGAACAAATGTAAAAATTACAAACAGTGAATCCTTTTTAGATCTGCAAACAATCAGCCTTGATCTTCCTCTTGTAGACTTTGCGGCTTTATCAGAGAGGTGAAGAAAATCTCGGCAAAGCAGATCTGGACTTTCTTGGCTTCACACGATTGGATAGAAGATGAGGAATTGAGCGTCGATCTTGATCTATAAACCTTCTTGATCTGAATCCTCTGAAATCGAAAAACCTAACCGGATGAGAATGATGATGATTGGCGGCGGAGGCTTTCGCTTCTTGGAGAGAGAAAGAGATTCATAGAACTTAGAAAATAATCGGCTGCAAAACTTTTGATTCTTAGGGTTTGTCGGTTTGACAAGACCTTATATAGGATCTGCGATAACAGTCATAGTTAGATCTTAATGAGGTACACGTGGACCAATCACATCATGGTTCATTAAGAAATCTGTCATTCTGGACTTAACGAAATTTCAGAAAAATGTGAAGCTGATATACTCGAGTGAAGAAGCAACTACTCGAGTACTATATGTAACTACTCGAGTGAACAGAAGATAACTACTCGAGTGAATACTTGGAGAAAATCTGGAAATAAAGAGCAGCTACTCGAGTACAAAGAGACATACTTGAGTGCTAAAATTGTTACACGAGATGTGGAGTTGAACTACTTGAGTATAATAAGTTTTACTCGAGTAAAAAGAAATTGACTACTCGAGTGGTAGAGGAACTACTCGAGTCAGAGACTTAGAATAATTTCTGTAATATAATTCTGGGTTACTCGAGTAGGTGAAATGAACTACTCGAGTGAATAAGAACTACTCGAGTATATGTAAATAGCTACTCGAGTAATAGACTTAGAAAAATTCTGAGGGAAGAAAACATAGTTACTCGAGTATAAAACATAGACTACTCGAGTAGCACATGAACTATTCGAGTACATGACTTAGACTACTCGAGTGAAGAGAAAATACACGTGACCCAGATTTTTGTAACTCAACATAAAAGGTTCAAACTACTCGAGTACTTATATGACTGCTCGAGTAATTTACTTAGAAAATATCTGGAGAAGAAATCATGTAAACTCGAGAATGAGAAGGAATCTACTCGAGTATTTAACTTAGCTAATCGAGAGCTATTACTTGACTACTCGAGTTCTAACTTCCTTACTCGAGTATAACGATTATTACTCGAGTATAAACTAAGCAATTCACTCGAGTAGGTATATATTTACTCGAGTAAAATACTTAGTAAATTCTCTTAATAGAAATCTCTTCTTCTTTGGTGAAACCATCATCAAGTCTTTTCTAATTAGTCCTAGTGCTTGAGTATGAAGTGTATCCCAATAGAGAGGCTACACATGAGTCAACACCTTGGATCACACAACGAGGGATTACATTGTATGGTCCTGTGTTTGGTAACCCATTGTAGACTGACATTCGTCTACACTTGGCATTAGAATCCTGCAAACACATAACTCAACCAAAGTATCAAATACAACTTAATTCATCTTAGTTCAAGGGCGACTTTATCAAATCTGGGTTAATGTGGATACAATACCCTATAACAGCTTAAGGTACACGGCCTGTGACACGGGCGTGTCAGAGGCCGTGTCAGGCAAGATTTATCATTTTGTGGCAAAATCATGGCCGCCCATTTTCTCAGCTGGGATCCAATGGCTGAGAGCCCTCCCTGCTTCCTTGAGGCCGGAAAATGTGCTGATAAAGCTCATTTTCTTTTGGCCACTATCTTTCTACAAAGTTAGAGAGAGAGAGGAAGGATGAGGAGGAGGAGTAGAGCCGGCCACCGGTGGAGCTGCGACGTTCTTGTTCACAATATGAGGCTAGCATTGTGGAGGCAAGGCCGCTGCGGTGCTGTCCAGCCGACTAGGAGCTCATGGTGCCAAAATGATCGTCAAGGGTAACGATCTTTCTTCCTAGCCATATGAAGGCTTCTGTTTTGGCATATGCATGGGATTCCCCCACCAGAGGGTGTCTTGTGAAGGGTTCCCTTGTGTTGATTCTTGGAATCCCCACTAATTTGGCATATAGATCCGGAAATGGAGTACGGAATAGGCATGCTGTGTGAAGCCCATCTGGACAGGTTGGTCTGGATTGGTGATGTTGCATATATGCACCGGAGAAGACTCCGTGATGAAACGTGTAGTTTAGGAGTCGTTGGGTTAAACCTGTGAAGGGAAGTAACAGGAAGAACTGCAGTGGTAGTCCAGGAAAATACCCGTATAATGCTTGTGCTGATTGGGTTGTACCTGTGAAGGGTAGTAATAGGAAGTACTGGATTGGAAGTCCAGGAAATACCCTTATCATGCTTGATGTTCATGGGTGGATTGGAGATCCAGGAAAATATCGTTGATCTTTGTAATGCTTGGTTGGTTGTGCCTGTGAAGGGTAGCAGCAGGAAGTACTGGCGTGAACGCACAGGAAATACCCGCAAATGCTGGTTCGAGCTAGGGATGAAAAATGAGTTCTATCAATACCGCTGAGCGTGGCACCTAGCTAACCTGTGATTGTGAAGCAAGTCCTGCGAGGACATGATGGCTATGTATGAGCTGGAAGAGATCTTACGGCTTGATGCCAAACAGGTAAGGTGAAACCGACCCGCGCCTTTTTCTTAGCCGCGAGTACGCTATACTCGGCGATGGCAAGGTGACTTGAGCAGCGGGTGGTGGATGATCCGACCTGCGTTATGTCCATCCGACGTGAGACCTGAAGGTGTGGTCTGTTGGAGCACATAGAGAGAGTCTTAGGCATGCGCGTCATGACCCCATGGGGGGCTATGTGCCAATCCCGGGTCATTAAGACTAAAATCTCCGGCTGCACGACATGCAGTAAATGCTCAACTTTTGTCGTTGGGTTTCGGCCCTGATACGGTGGTGGGACCCTGGTTCGCCGGTACACCAAGAATGTGCCCTGAGTGCACGGATCATCGGGCCGCGTGGCTGGTGATTGTGATGGAATGTTTGTGCTTTAGTGCACAATATGTGATGAATATATATATATATATATATATATATATATATATATATATATATATATATATATATATATATATATATATATATATATATATATGCATGTGAATTGCTATGACTGCAGGGAAGGAATACCACTACCCCGGGAAAAGGGATAGGGTCGTTAGAATTTGGTCAGCTGAATGCTGACCGTTGCCTTATTTGCCACCGTTTGGTGGGCTGTACCTGTGCAGGTGCTGGAGAACCAAGCGACACACAGAAAGGTTGAAGTCTCTGCTGTTGTTGTTGCTGCTGCTAGCCCTTGAAGGCTAAGTTTAAAATACTGTGTTTTGTATATTTGTGGCTGGCCTGTGCGCCAATGTTTGGGAGACACTGTTGTAAAAGGACTTGTAAGGCCATAAGGCCAACTGACTTTGTATTTGTTGAACATTCCTGTTTACATATCAATGTGGATATTTATGCGGTGGACATTCATGTTGGAGTTAAGTTTTGTGTTATAGGCTTCCGCTAGAATGCAATGATTTAGGAAGCACAACTCTGGTATCCCTCCGTGACTTTGCCGCCTATTTTGTGGTATATGCTGTGGAGCCCCGGCCGGACATTCTAGTATATACTATATGAACGGATGGAGTCGTTATATTTTTGGTATCAGAGCCAGGTCTTTCCCTTTCGAATTCGTGGTCGAATTCTTTTGTGGGGTGGCGAGCACGTGTACGTACGAACCACATGAACACTAAGGAACTCTTGAATGTCCACTTTAGGAATGCAAATACATGTGTTTGAGGAACCTGCACGTTCCTATTTTGTTGTGATTGCTTGTGTGCGGTCGCTAATATGCGTGTCTTGTTCAGCTATAGGTGACGCGGACTGGTGCTGGGCAATCGAATCCCCAACATTATGATGAAAGTACGGCACCAGCTGAGGTGCCTACACCTCCGCCTTCTGCAAAAACTGTGTGATTAGTTGCTGAGGCCTTGTTTGCGATGATTCAAGCAGAGCCTACTGGCAGGCATAAAGGCAAGCACAGCCGGCAATGGTGGCAGAACAGGTTGCGGCGAGGCCAGAACCTTTTGCGACTGTGGCTCCTTGAGCATCTGAGAGATAGTTAAAGCAGTTTATGAGTTTCAATCCGCCTACGTTTGCGGGAGTGGGATCTCCCACGCAAGCTCAGGATTGGTTATCGCACGTCAAGCGGATAATGACGACGATCGGGACGGAGGAAGATCATAAGGTCACTTTAGCCACCTTCTTACTGGAAGGAGAGGTGCGTTTATGGTGGGACGAGATGAAACTACCCCACTTAGCTGGGAGGCCGTTAACACTAATGTCGATTGAGGAATTCTCCCGACTATTCCTGGCAAAGCACCTCCCGGCGACACAGCGTATTGCCATGGAAAATGCGTTCCAAAGGCTGACGCAAGGAGAAGGCAGTGTTGACACTTACCTGCATGAGTTCATGAGGTTGGGAAGGTATGCGGGTTCAATCTTCACCGATGAGCAGCGGAAAACGAACAGGTTCTATGAAGGATTGCGGGACGAGTTGCGATTCCTGCTTTCAAGTTCTGTGAACCAAAGATTCCAGGCATTGGTTGACACTACATGCGCGCTGGAAAAGGACATGAAAAGAATGCAAGGGAAGCCGGCCTTGGCTGTAACAAAGCCAGAGTTCAATGCACCCCAACCTGCGAAATCAGATTATAAGAAGAAATGGGGCAAGAGGTCCAAATCGGCAAGACAAGCTCCTTCTTCAGTTGCATTGGATGCAACGTCGGGGGCCACGTCAAGGCTAGAGACTCGTACGTGCTTTACTTGTGGACGAGTGGGGAATATAGCCCATGACTGTCGGGTTGTTCTGCCGAAGGTAGAAAAGAAGGCGGGAGCTTCCTATGCTGAGAAGGGAAAGACAGTAGAGGAGTCCTCTACATCCCAAGCCCAGCCCCGAGTCTACAACCTTGGCCTGCAGGAGGCCATTAAGCAGAGTGACGTCGTAACAGGTACGAGTTAGTTATTGCATTGTTGTTCTTAGTGCATGCTTTGTATCTTGTATGCTTTGTATGTGGCTTGTGTGTGATACAATTGCCACAGGCTTTGTAATGATTCGGGACACGCTGACGTGAGCACTATTTGATACAGGTGCTTTGCTGTCATTTCTGTCTCAAGACTTTGTAGCTCGACTTGGGATACCTAATCGTGTGACGACAGATAGCGTCAGGGTGGTTTTACCGAATGGTTGTTTGATGCTTGCTGATAAGGCCTGCGATGTTGCAGTGCAAATAGGAAGTCGGGATTTCTATCTGACTACATCTGTATTGCCGATATCGGAATTCGACGTGATCTTTGATATGGATTGGCTCGCGGAGCAGCATGCCTTGATTGATTGTAATGCCAAAGAGATCACATTGGGCCAGAATACCGATCAGGAGACTAAGTTCGCAGGAATGCGAGGAGTGGGCAGGTTGTTTATGTCGGCACTCGAAGTCGTCAAGGCTGTTCGGAAGGGCGCGGAGTTCTACTTCACGCTGATTCAGGATGTTGAGCCAAAGGCCAGTGTGAGTGATGTTCTGGTTGTTTCGGAGTTTACAGATGTGTTCCCTGAGGATCTTCCTAGGCAACCATCCCAGCGGGAGATCGACTTCACGATCAAGTTGGTGCCAGATGCGAAACCTGTGGTCCGCTCGCCTTATCGCGTTGCGCCAAAGGAAATGGCAGAGTTGAAAGTCCAACTGCAAGAGTTGCTAGAGCAGGGTTATATACGCCCAAGTATGTCACCTTGGAGCGCACCTGTTCTGTTTGTGAAAAAGAAAGACGGTCGTTTGCAGTTATGTATTGACTACCGTGAACTGAACAAGCTGACATAAAAGAACAAGTATCTGATTCTGCGGACTGATGAGTTGTGCGATCAGCTAGTGGGATCAATCATCTATTCCAAGTTGGACTTGAAGTTTGGTTATTACCAGTTGAGGATTCGGGAAGGTGACATTCGTAAGACCGTATTTGGAATACTTTACAGGCATTATGAGTTCACGGTAATGCCGTTTGGGCTGTGCAATGTGCCATCAGTGATTATGGATCTGATGCACCGAACGTTCCGAGAGTACCTGAACTTGTTCGTGATTGTGTTCATTGACGATATCTTGGTGTACTTGAAATCTGAAGCCGATCATGAAAACCACTTGTGGTTGGTGTTGCATACTTTGAGGAAGCATAAGCTCTATGCCAAGTTCTCGAAGTGCGAGTTTTGGCTATCGTCGATGGCTTTTCTAGGCCATGTGGTAAGTGGAGAGGGCATCACAGTGGATCCGTCGAAGATAAGGGCCATACAGGAATGGACGGTGTTGTCTTCGGTGGCCGAAGTCAGGAGCTTCATTGGACTTTCGGGCTATTATCGATGGTTTGTTGAAAACTTCTCGCGGATTGCTTTGTCTTTGACCACGCTGACGAGAAAGGATCAGAAGTTCATTTGGATGTCGGAGTGCGCGCGAGCTTTTGAAGAGCTAAAGAGTCGGTTGACCACAGCGCCTATGTTGTCATTGTCATGTGTAATAACAGATTCAAAATTTACAGTGATGCTTCAGGGAGCGTCTTAGGTTGAGTTCTTCTGCAAAATGGGAAAGTGATTGCTTATGGCTCACGCCAGTTGAAGGTGCATGAAAGAAATTATCCCGTTCACGACTTAGAGTTGGCGGCTGTGATCTTTGCACTAAAGTTATGGCAGCATTATCTTTATGGCATGAAAGTGGATATCTATACGGACCACAAGAGCCTAAAGTATTTGTTGGAGAAGGACCTGAATATGCGATAACGAAGGTGGCTGGAGTTCCTTGTGGACTACACCTTTGTGATTCATTATACTCCCGGGAAGGGAAATGTGGTCGCTGATGCCTTAAGTCGGAGGGCTCCGACAAGGGCAAATTGGTTGCAAAGGCACAATGAACGTCTAATTCAGGAGCTGGAAGCGTTAGAGATTTCTTGTGTTGACAAGAATTCCACGGCCGATGCATGTTTGAACTGGACGGAGGTGCAATATGACCTTGCAGACAGGATTCGACGAGCAACGGAGCTGGATGAGAGTCTCCAATGCTATGCAAAGGACGGGCTAGAGGGCAAATTCTCCTGGGATAACGGTCTTTTGCGGAAAGAGGGTCGGTTGTGCGTCCCAAGTATGGGTAAATTACGAGAAGAGTTGATGTACGAAGCGCACTATACAAAGTACTCAATTCACCTTAGGAGCACAAAAATGTTCAGGGATATGAAGAAGCTGTTCTGGTGGCCAGGACTGAAGAACGGCATCGCTCATTGTGTAGCCAAATGCCAGACTTGTGCTTTAGTAAAGGCAGAATGCCAGAAGCCTGGCGGTTTCTTGATGTCGTTGCCGATTCCGGAATGTAAGTTCGATGATATTTCAATGGATTTCGTGCACGGGTTGCCGAGATCTCAGCGCGAGAATGATTCAATTTGGGTGATTGTAGACCGGTTGACAAAAGTGGCGCACTTCCTTCCGAACAAATGGTACAATTCAGTGGAGAGTTTGGCAAAGCTCTATGTGGAGTATATCGTGCGGCTACATGGTGTTCCTCATAGCATTGTGAGCGATTGTGATGGGCGCTTTACTTCGAATGATTGGCGGCTAATCCATCAGCTGTTGGGCACTAAATTGACATTCAGTATGGCCTTTCACCCCCAAATGGATGGCCAAACTGAGAGAACCAACAGGACAATGGAGGATATGCTCTGAATGTGTGCCTGGACTTTGGCAAGAGATGGGAAGATCATCTCTATCTAGTGGAGTTTGCCTACAACAACAGCTACCAAGCGAACATCGGTATGGCACTGTTTGAAGCTCTGTATGGTCGGATGTGTCGTACGCCGTTAGCTTGGGCAGAAGCAGGCGAATCGAAAGTGTATAGGCTTAGCGAAGTCGAGGAAGCGAACTCCACGATACGCACTATCCGATAAAGGCTACTGATAGCCCAGGATCGTCAAGCGAAATACTACAACACCAAGCACCGGAATGTCGAGTTCGCGGTGGGTGATTGGGTATTGAAAGTCCACCTAGTGTCAACTACCTTCACCTATGGGGGGGGGGTGTGGGAATAGGTGACTTGCGATATTTTTGCGGAATTAAAGTTGTACCTGCACAAGAAAACAAAACACCACAGCACAGAAAGGACACAGGCAAATTATAGTGGTTCCCCGATTTGGGTACATCCACTTTCCCCCTTCGACCTATCTCCTAACCAGGGACGACTCGGTCACTTCACCAACAGGATTAAAATCCAATCCTTGCACTAACGGAAGGAACCCTTCCACATGTAGGAGTCACCACTCCCACGACACGGGTTGCACCCAACCCTTACAACTAGGAACCAACGTTCCTTTACAACAAAATTGAAAATAGAATGTACAAGAAATACAAACAACTTTTGGAGACTTAGGTGTCCCTCTTCGTTCGATGAGTGTTCTTGAAGTCAACGAAGAGTCCACAACCCTAGATCTCACTTGGAGAGAGTCTCCTCGAAACCGGCGGCGACAAGAAGGGCGGCGGCTTGGTTCTCGGGATTGGCGGCGACAACGGAGTGCTGCTGCTGTTCTTTGGAGATTCAATCTTCGTAGCAAAGCTAGCGAGATCTTCCAACGGTCACACTAGGATCGATCGTCTCGATCGATTCGGAAAGGGAAGGTTTTCCCGATCAACGAATCAAGAGACAAAGGATCTCTGGTTAGACGCGTGAGACGCTGTGCTTGACAGAGCTTCTGTCGCTAGGAGATCTGGAAGAAACCACGATCAAAGCCGGCGATCTACAGGCATGAGCGGTGACGGCGGTGTAGCGGATTTAGCGATCTAGGTCACGTCGGCGGCTCGGCTTTTGTTTTTCAAATTGCTCGGGGTACTGTTCAAAAATACGCGAGTATTTATACAGCATTATACCTCTTTATGACCGTTGTGGGTCCCACCAGCAGAAAGCCTAAAACCGGTTCAAAACAGAGCCTTTACATTTGATCCGGTCCAGCATGCTCAGAAATTCGCCTAAGGCAAAATCGGCGAGAATCGAAGGTGATTCTCGTCTATTCGGCGAGAATCAAAGGTGATTCTCGTCGATTCGGCGAGAATCAAAGGTGATTCTCGTCGATTTTGACTTGTTTGCACGCTCTGATTTAGCCGGATAGAGACGGAGAGAATCAGCCAGTGATTCTCGACGATTCGGCGAGAATCACTAGTGATTCTCTCCGATTCGGCGAGAATCACTAGTGATTCTCGTCGATTATTACTTAGACGAATTTTTCGTCTTTCCACCCATGAGCTGCTCTTTGACCCATCCTTGCTCCTTGTCTGCTCTTGCATTATCACGGCCCTGTACTTGAAAATAAGTACACTCCAATAGAGAGAGTACACGTAGGCCAACACACTGATCTGCTCAATGAGGGATTACGTCACGCAGACCCGTGTATATTGACCTACTGCACCCTGACATTGGTGTGTACTTAGCGTGGAATAACTGCAAGCACAACTTAAAAGATTTCATCAAATACATTGTCTATTTACCTTAGCTTGTTCAGGCGCTTCTTCAAATCAGGTACGTTGTGGATACAATACCCAACAATCTCCCCCTATTTGAAGAAGCCTAAACCCTATAAGCTAAGGTGAATAGAGCGTATGAGAATGAAAATCATGAACTTAAAATTGAGTTGAGAGAGATATTCATTACCAATATTCTTGAGAGTAAACTTGGAGCCACCTTAGCGGCTTCTGGTTCTGTTGCGGCCGAGAGGGTAATATCTCCCCCTTTCGGCTTCTGCAAATCTGGGTCTGTTGCTTTTGACCCCTTGCTCCCCCTCAGTTCTTGCAGCCGTGCTCACACTTGAGTTCCTACTGCACCCTGGTAGAGGCTCCCCCTAGATACACGAGCCTGGAGCTTCTGTAGTCTTCATTCCTCATAGTTTAGCATCCCCAATTTAGTTTTGAAAAGACTGAACTTGGCTTCGTCTAAGGGCTTTGTGAAAATATCTGCAATCTGCTTGTCCGTGAGGACATAACAGAGAGACATGTCCTTGTTCTCCACGTGCTCCCGAATTAAGTGGTAGCGCACTTCAATATGCTTCGTTCTGCTGTGCGATACTGGACTGTTGGCAATTGCAATTGCACTGGAGGAGTCGCAGTACATCGGTACTTCCTTGAACTGAAGGTCGTAGTCAGCTAACTGGTTTCTGATCCATAAGATTTGTGCGCAACAGCTGCCTGCCGAGATGTACTCAGACTCTGCTGTGGAGGTTACGACATAATTCTGCTTCTTGCTGTTCCATGAGATAAGCCTTCTTCCGAGGAATTGACACGTCCCGGAAGTGCTTTTCCTGTCATCCCTACTCCCTGCAAAATCAGCATCTGAAAAACCTATTAGCTCGACATCATTGTTTCTCGGGTACCACAAGCCAAGATTGGGAGTACCTTTAAGGTATCTTAGAATTTGCTTTGCAGCGACATAGTGAGATTCCTTAGTGTTCACCTGATATCTGGCACAGACACATGTGGAGAACATGATATCCGGTCTACTGGCAGTGAGGTAGAGCAGGGATCCAATGATGCTTCTGTATTTGGTTTCATCGAAAGGTTTACCTTTCTCATCCTTATCCAGAGACATAGTGGATCCCATTGGAGTCCTCAAAGAGGTTGCATTCTCCATATCGAATTTCTTGAGGAGTTCATTTGTGAACTTCGTCTGAGAGATGAAGATTCCATCCTCAGACTGTTTCACTTGAAGTCCCAAGAAATACTTTAGCTCTCCCATACTACTCATTTCAAACTTTTCTTGCATAAGTTTAGAAAACTTTTTGCAAAGATTGTTGTCTGTTGACCCGAATATAATATCATCGACATAGATTTGCACCAGTAAAATCTTGCCTTTGACTTCCCTGAGAAACAATGTTTTATCTATTTTACCTCTAGAGAACTTGTTCTCAAGAATAAAACTAGATAAAGTCTCATACCAAGCTCGTGGAGTTTGTTTTAAACCATATAGAGCTTTATTAAGAAAATATACATGATTGGGATAAGTAGGATTGACAAAACCTGGGGGTTGAGCGACGTATACTTCCTCTTTCAGGTCTCCATTCAAGAATGTTGATTTCACATCCATTTGATAGACTGTGAATCCTTTGTGCGAAGCATACGCCAGGAACAATCTGATTGCCTCGAGCCTTGCTACTGGTGCAAAGGTCTGATCGAAGTCAATCCCCTCCTCCTGTCTGTAACCTTGAGCCACCAGCCTGGCCTTGTTCTTTATGATGACACAATGTTCATCCAGTTTGTTTCTGAAGATCCACTTGGTTCCAATCACATTGTGCTTTTGTGGTCTGGGAACCAGCGTCCAAACGTTGTATCGTTCGAATTGATGCAGTTCATCTTGCATGGCCAAAATCCATGCCGCATCTTTGTTCGCCTCGTCGAACTTCTTTGGCTCAACCTGTGACAGGAAGCTAAGATGCAAAATCTCGTTAATAGTACCTCTTCGAGTTCTGACACCGTCACGAGGATCTCCGATGATCTGATCTCTAGGATGATCCCTCACGTGTCGGAGCTCTAGAAGTCTGGCGTCTGGGGCTTCGACTACTTCTTGGGCTTCTCCATCTTCTAAGAGATTTGCTCCATTTTGATCTTCAGCATTCCCAGTTGACGTTGAGGTGGAAACTTTGACGTACTTAGGAGTTTCATCTTTAGCGGTCTCATCGAGACTCAGCTGTTCAAGTCGTGCACCTGCATCTTCAAGAATACCGATGGAAGAATTGTGTTAAGCAAGCTTCCTTCAACAAATACAACATTAATTGATTCTTCTACTGCTAGGGTTTTCTTATTGAAAACCCTATATGCCCGACTGTGGGAACTATAGCCCATGAATATGCCTTTGAAGCATTTTTCACCAAATTTAGTACGCGGGTACTTCCCGTTATTGAGTACGTAGCATTTGCAACCAAAGATCCTTAAGTAGGACATGGTTGGTTTCCTGCCTTTCAGTAGCTCATAAGGCGTCTTACGATGATTCTTGTTGATCAATGATCGGTTTTGTACATGACAAGCCATATTGACCGCCTCTGCCCAGAAGTATTCTGGGAGAGAAGCGTCTTTCAACATTGTCGTGCAGGCTTCAATGAGAGTTCTATTTCTCCTCTCCGCGACTCCATTTTGCTGCGAAGTGCGCGGGGAGGAAAACTCATGAAAGATACCTTGTTCTTCACAAAACTCTGTCATAGCACCAGATTCGAATTCTGTTCCATGGTCACTTCTGATTTTGACCACTGAGCAGTTAAATTCGTTCTGAACCTGCTTGACAAAACTAGTGAAGATGTCAAACGTATCTGACTTTCGTTTTAAGAAGAACACCCATGTAAACCGAGAGTGATCATCAACTATCACTAGCGTATAGGACTTGCCTCCCAAGCTATGAACTTGCATTGGACCAAACAAGTCCATATACAGAAGATAAAGACATCGGGAAGAGTGTTTGTCTGCAATGCACTTAAAGGTAGCCCGAGTCTGTTTGCCCATTTGGCATGCAGGACAGGGGCTATCTTTGATGCACTTGATAACGGGAGCATCCCTTACTAAGTTTTTAGAAAACAGCATACTAATTATTTTGAAATTAATATGTGCCAATCTCTTGTGCCATTATTCACAAAGAGATGCACTGCCTGTTGCCACTAGGCATATGGGGGTAGATGAATCTAAACTATGAAAATTTAAGCAGAAGATATTTCTGCTCCTAATGCCTGTTAATACCGTTTCAGAAGAGACACATGATATTATCAGGCATTTGTCCTTGCAGAACTTAACGTCATAACCTTTATCACATAACTGACTTACACGGATCAGGTTATGGTTTAACCCTTCAACATAAGCCACGTCGGTGATAGAGATTATACCGTTGGAAATCATACCGTAACCTCTGGTGACTCCTCGATCTGACCCCCCAAAGATGACTTTGGGTCCATTCTCGACTGGAGCGTAATCACGCAGCAGGCTTCTTGACCCAGTCATTTGCCGGGAGCATCCACTGTCCAAGAACCATATTGGCGTTTTGGTGGCCTTTGGACATTCCTGCAAAACAAAATTAATTTCCCATAGCAACCCAATCGAACTTGGGTTCTATATTCTTGGTTAGCATACTCCCCCTCGGGTGGTTAACCCTACGAGTGGTCGGCCTCTCATTGCTAACATAGGGAGTCTCGTTATACCTCGGATTAAACCAACAATCCACTACAAAGTGACCGACTTTGCCACAACACCAACAGTTAAATCTGTTGTACCTCTTCCTAGGCTCCTGCTTTACCCTAGGAATGGTGGGTACAGCCGGGGCCTTGGATCTGGAGGTGGAGGCATCATAGTGATTGCAGTCACATGACTTCTTCACCTTCTGTTCCTTCAGTATAGCAAGCTTGGCTTTTGGTGCCTGCTTTCCATTATGGCCGCTAGAGAATTGACCATAATTTCCCATGTGGATTTCCTCATAAGGTGCCTTGAAGACACTCTCACCGAAGTTGCGGGGAAAAGTCCAACCATCATATCGGCTCTTTGGCTTTCCAACCGAGGACCGGAAATGATGACCAAAGGTTGCCTCAAAGTCATGTTGGTTGCAGGGAAAGCTAGACTTTCTGAACGCAACAGGACTTAGTGGAGCCTTTCCCTTTTCAGCAGCAGAGGCCTTCTTGGCGGCCTTATTCTTTCTCTGGTTCCTGTTTCTCCTGGATGAGGAACCAGATACCCCTACATGCCCCAAGCCAGCTCCTTTGGACTGAGTAGAGAAGGTATCAAACACTGGAAGAACTGTTTTAGGCATAGAGAAGCTCTTGACGATATTCCTTTCTGCCGCAAGTTGTTCTTCCAACTTGTCGACTTCCTCCTGCTTAAGATCAAGGAGCTTAAGAGACTCTGAATGCTTTGAAGTCAGGTCTAGGTGCTCCTGTCGGAGAGAGATCAAACTGGTGATCTCTTCCCTTAGGGAGACACTCTCACCCTTAAGGAATTTCACTTCCTTTTTCTCAGCCTTCAATCTCTTACGGCACTCCTCGAAAGTGTTGAGCAGAAGCTCATACTTCTCAAGGAGCTCCGCTTCACGGGTCGAAAGGCTATCCTCAGGGTCATCATCCTGAGACTCAGGATCAGATTCAGAGTCGGAGAGAGGGGTGTGAGCTTTTACCTTCCCAGTAAATGGGGGGCATTCTCCTTCTGAGCCGGGGCGACCCACCAGCCCGAAGTAGGCTTCCTCATCATCACTGGAGTCTGAGGAATCAGACTCACTCAGTGTCTTTGGCTTTTTGGCGATGTAGCTCCTCTCTTTCTTCTTATCTTTAGAGGACTTGTGCTCCTCTCCCTTCCCCTTTTCTCTCTTGCCTTGGTGGCAGTCGGCCACGACGTGTCCTGGCTTATTGCATCCAAAACAAATAATGTCAGAGGAGCGATGTTTGTTCGGTTTAGAAGCATACCTGTCAGAAGAATAATTTTTCTTCTGATGCCTGGAGGAGTAGCCGTCTCTCTTTCTTTGATTCCTCATCTTGAGGAACTTCTTGAATTCTCGGGTGATGAGGGAGAAATCTTCCTCAAACAACTCTGAGCTGGAGGAGCATGGCTCGGAGTCCTCCTCCTCATCCTTTTTCCCAGCACGGTATGAAACCGCACCCTTGCCCTTCCTGGAGTGAATGACTTTTAGGGCCATAGTCTTTTCCTTGGCTGCAGCCTTCTCTGTTTCTTCTTCTGCTTTCCTGGTGTTCAGTTGAAGCTCATAGGACATCAGCTTCCCAAACAGAATTTGCGGGTCTGTTTCAGCAAGTCTGCCAAACTCTCGGATGGCGCAAATCTTTGTGTCCCATTCCTTAGTAAGGGACCTAAGGAATTTATCATTAAGTTCACCATCAGTGAACACTCTTCCATATCCTTTGAGGGCATTGACAATCTTGAGGAAGTTCTCGAAGGTGACTCCGATCTCTTCCTTAGGCCCTTGTCTGAAGGGCTCATATTTCTGGTTCAGGAGGGATCTCCGATCATCCCTCACTTCATCAGTGCCCTCCATTAGGATAATCAGGCAGTGCCAGATCTCCTTTGGTGTCCTGTAGTTGCAGAAGTTCTGCATCATTGAGTCATCGACCGCGCTGACCAGAATGTTCTGCGCCTTCTTATTAAGTCCCACCAGCACCATCTCGTCCTTATCCATTTCAGAAATTTTCTTTGGCACTGTCTTGGTAGGATCAATGGTGGAGACCTTAGTGGGGACATAAGGTCCCTCCTCTACGATCATGAAGAGTCGGGTATCGACCGCTTCCATGTAGAACCTAATCCTTTCCTTCCAGATAGGAAAGTTTAGCCTGGTGCACACTGGGATCTTGCATGTGTACTTTAGTCCGTCCATAGTAGATGATTGCCTTCTTCTTGACACTAGTGGTAGGATTCTACTCAAGGTGTCAACCTTTTTGATGAGTAACCTCCCTCTGATACCACTTGAAAGTCCACCTAGTGTCAACTACCTTCACCTATAGGGGGGGGGGGGAATAGGTGACTTGCGGTATTTTTGCGGAATTAAAGTTGTACCTGCACAAGAAAACAAAACACCACAGCACAGAAAGGACACGGGCAAATTATAGTGGTTCCCCGATTTGGGTACATCCACTTTCCCCCTTCGACCTATCTCCCAACCAGGGACGACTCGGTCACTTCACCAACAGGATTGAAATCCAATCCTTGCACTAACAGAAGGAACCCTTCCACACGTAGGAGTCACCACTCCCACAACACGGGTTGCACCCAACCCTTACAACTAGGAACCAACGTTCCTTTATAACAAAATTGAAAATAGAATGTACAAGAAATACAAACAACTTTTGGAGACTTAGGTGTCCCTCTTTGTTCGATGACGTGTTCTTGAAGTCAACGAAGAGTCCACAACCCTAGATCTCACTTGGAGAGAGTCTCCCCGAAACTGGCGGCGGCAAGAAGGGCGGCGGCTTGGTTCTCGGGATTGGCGGCGACAACAGAGTGTTGCTGCTGTTCTTTGGAGATTCAATCTTCGTAGCAAAGCTAGCAAGGTATTCCAACGGTCACACTAGGATCGATCGTCTCGATCGATTCGGAAAGGGAAGGTTTTCCCGATCAACGAATCAAGAGACAAAGGATCTCTCGTTAGACGCGTGAGACGCTGTGCTTAGCAGAGCTTCTGTCGCCAGGAGATCTGGAAGAAACCACGATCAAAGCCGGCGATCTACAGGAACGAGCGGCGACGGCGGCGTAGCGGATTTAGCGATCTACGTCACGTCGGCGGCTCGGCTTTTGTTTTTCAAATTGCTCGGGGTACTGTTCAAAAATACGCGAGTATTTATACAGTAGTATACCTCTTTATGACCGTTGTGGGTCCCACCAGCGGAAACCCTAAAACCGGTTCAAAACAGAGCCTTTACATTTGATCCGGTCCAGCGTGCTCAGAAATTCGCCTAAGGCAAAATCGGCGAGAATCGAAGGTGATTCTCGTCGATTCGGCGAGAATCGAAGGTGATTCTCGTCGATTCGGCGAGAATCAAAGGTGATTCTCGTCGATTTTGACTTGTTTGCACGCTCTGATTTAGCCAGATAGAGACGGCGAGAATCAGCCAGTGATTCTCGACGATTCGGCGAGAATCAGCCAGTGATTCTCGACGATTCGGCAAGAATCACTAGTGATTCTCGCTGATTCAGCGAGAATCACTTGGTGATTCTCGTCGATTATTACTTAGACGAATTTTTCGTCTTTCCACCCATGAGCTGCTCTTTGACCCATCCTTGCTCCTTGTCTGCTCTTGCATTGTCACGACCCTGTACTTGAAAATAAGTACACTCCAATAGAGAGAGTACACGTGGCCAACACACTGATCTGCTCAACGAGGGATTACATCGCGCAGACCCGTGTATATTGACCTACTGCACCCTAACATTGGTGTGTACTTAGCGTGGAATAACTGCAAGCACAACTTAAAAGATTTCATCAAATACATTGTCTATTTACCTTAGCTTGTTCAGGGGCTTCTTCAAATCATGTACGTTGTGGATACAATACCCAACAGGTATACTTGAAGATCAAACCCTTCAAAGGTGTATCCAGGACTCGACGTTTAAAAAAGTTGAGTCCACGATACCTTGGTCAGTTTGAAGTGGTGGAGAGGATTGGGGAAAATCCATATCGGCTAGCTCTTTTGGCAGACATGGGTGGATTACATGATGTGTTTCACATCTCGGTGCTTTAGAAAGCTGTCAAAGATCCAGCTCAAGTGACCGAGATGATCGTGTGCTGGTGGAGTATGGGATAACTACGAAGGTTAGGCCTATTTGGATCGAGGATCGTGCCGAGAAACAGTTGCGGAACAAGACAATCGGGATGGTCAAAGTCCGGTGGGACAATTGCGGCCGTGAAGAGCTAACATGGGAGCGAGAGCAGACCATGCGAGCTGAATTTCCCGAGCTCTTTGTGTAACTGTTATGCAGTGCAGGGCAAGTTGTATGAAACATTTACGGAATATAACATCTGCTGTTTACTTTCCTTCCTGTGTGCAAATTTCGGGGACGAAATTTTTGTAACGAGGGGAGGGTTGTAATACCCCAAATCCCAGGATTGGAAAGAGTTGGGTGACACGGACTGGGACACGGGCGTGTCCTGCTTGGGTGAGCAGCCGGTGAGTGCTCGACGAAAATTTGTTTCTACGGAAAATGAGGGAACATGCCATCTGACACGGGCGTGTCAAAGGCCGTATCCTCCTCTGGTCGACGAAGTCAGTTCAATGAAGTTGAGCTGGGGCATGTCTGCTGTCGTGTATGGGCACACGGCCTTGGACACGGGCATGTCACAGGCTGTGTCCTTTGCTGGATGTGCCCAAGGCATTGAGGCCGGGTGAACACGGGCGTGACAAGGGTGTGTCTTAGGGTACACGGCCTGTGATACGGGCGTGTCACTATCCATGTCCCGATCAGGTTGAAGTTGGTTTTGTGCTACCTGATGTACACGACCACAGACATGGGCGTGTCTGAAGGCATGTCAGGTGACACGACCCGTGACATGGGCGTGTCACATGGGCGTGTACTGGTCTGGATGAGTCAGTTGTGTACGGCTTAAGGTACATGGCCTGTGATACGGGCGTGTCACAGGCCGTGTCAGGCAAGATTTATCTTTTTGTGGAAAAATCATGGCTGCCCATTTTCTCAGCTGGGATCCAATGGCTGAGAGCCCTCCTTGCTTCCTTAAGGCTGGAAAATGAGCTGAGAAAGCTCATTTGCTTTTGGCCACTATCTTTCTACAAAGTTAGAGAGAGAGAGAAAGGAGGAGGAGGAGTACAAGAGCGGCCACCGGTGGAGCTCGGCGTTCCTGTTCACAATCTGAGGCTAGCGTTGTGGTGGCAAGGCCACTGCGGTGCTGTCCAGCCGACTAGGAGCTCATAGCGCCAAAACGATCGTCAAGGGTAACGATCTTTCTTCTTAGCCATGTGAAGGCTTCTGTTTTGGCATATGCATGGGATTTCCCCACCAGAGGGTGGCTTGTGAAGGGTTCCCTTGGGTTGATTCTTGGAATCTCCACTAATTTTTCATATAGATCCGGAAATGGAGTACAAAATAGGCATGTTGTGTGAAGCCCATCTGGACAGGTTGGTCTGGATTGGTGATTTTGCATATACGCGCTAGAGAAGACTCCGTGATGAAACGTGTAGTTTAGGAGTCGTTGGGTTAAACCTGTGAAGGGCAGTAACAGGAAGTACTGGAGGGGTAGTCCAAGAAAATAACCGTATAATGCTTGTGTTGATTGAGTTGTACTTGTGAAGGGTAGTAACAGGAAGTACTGGATTGGAAGTCCAGGAAATACCCTTGTCATGCTTGATGTTCATGGGTGGATTGGAGATCCAGGAAAATACCCATGATCTTTGTAATGCTTTGTGGGTTGTGCCTATGAAGGGTAGTAGCAGGAAGTACATGCGTAAACGCCGAGGAAATACCCGCAAATGCTTGTTCGAGCTCGGGATGGAAAATGAGTTCTGTCGCTACCACTGAGCATGACATCTAGCTAACCTGTGATTTTGAAGCCATTCCTGCGAGGACATGATGTTGGGTTTCTCTATAAGGATGACACAACGCTTGTGCACGCAGCGGAAGAATAAAACATCAAGAAAACCCAAAAGAGATGGGATCGGGCAATGGTAGTTGAATCAAGAAGTTAACATACAATTAGGCAAGAATTACCTCAGTGGCGTTGAGTCACAACTCAACGAAGATGCTCCAAGCTTCGTATTCCTGCTGGTGGCGAGTTATACGTGGAATGATGTCCACGTCTCTGCAGAAATCCACACGAGCGGGAGAACACTGATCTTTCCGTCGCACGAAAAGATCGGGAAGGAGAAAGACCGCACCTTGCTTTCCCACGGAATGCTAGGTCCGCGCCAGGGACAGCAACACCAGCGACGATCGCTAGAGAGGAGGAAGTCGACGGAGCGAGCACGGCGGCGGCGGAACACTTCCGTCGGCGGCGTGATTCGGGATCGGCAGAACGAGCGAATGGCGGAACACTTCCGTCGGCTTCGATTCGATCAGCACGCACAGATCTCTTCTTTTCCCGAAAACCCTAAGTGCCCTTTTATACCAAATGCATAAATAGACTTAGGAACATCGTTATCCATAGACCACCCAGAAATTTAGGGTTCCAGAATCGGTGAGTATCAATCGGCGAGAATCGGCGACGATCGGCGAGAATCACTTAGCAGGTTCGGCGAGAATCAGTCGGCGAGTATCACCTAGGATCGGCGAGAATTAGAGTACAATACTCGACGATTATCGCCGAACGCGGGGTGGACCATACTCGTCGACCGTCGACCTGCGGTCGATGATTCTCGTCGATCGTCGAGAATCAGAGTACCAATTCTCGACGATTCTCGTCAATCGACGAGAATCAGAGTACCAATCCTTGACGATTCTCGTCGACCTTCGGTCGACTATTCTTACCAGTCCTTCAAGACAACATTTGCCCAACCCAACGATCCTTTAAGGCAACACTTTGCCCATAACCCCACTCAGGTCGGTGATTGGTAACCTTTACCAACACAGTCAATCATCCAACTTCTCCACATCTCTTATGTGCGACCCTGCAGGCTCATATCGCGTTGGCAGTGAGATTACATGTTTGACCACTTCTAGATCACAATGGTAACTCCAACAGACTCGTACTTGATCTTGAAAGTATCAAACCAAAAACCTCACAAACAATGAGCGGCATCTAGCAATGCATCATTGCTCCCCAAACAATAAGAGTTTATAACTCATAAGCCTTTATAACCAATGTATCAGCGTTGTCTTTGTCCCTTTGTCCCTTACATCCGGAAAGAACTAGAGGCATGGACCGTGTCACCCTCGTAATAGCTCAATCTAAGTTTCTTGATCCAGGACGGACTTCCAGAGAATGGTGAGTCCAATATCACATATTGACTCAACCAAGCATGACCATGCATTTCTCAGTCCAGTTCCATCAAGGGGCCCATAGATGCAACTCCTGTCATACAGGAGGACAAATCCCATATTTGCTCACACACAAACACCCAAATGATTCGTAACATGCCCAACAACCACCCTTATCATCAACCTTTCTCAAGGAAGACTTTAGATGGCATCAAAGCACGCTCTTCCTCACTTGATGAATGCTGTGACTTCAGGTTAAAGGACCACAACACCATTGTCAATTGAGACCTACTCGTGACACGATTGGATGACAATCCACAGAGTAGCCTCAGGTTGGGTCTGTCCAGTACAACTTGTTCACTAACAAGTACCCACGTGATGACTTGATATCACAATATCATGACCTGTGAGAACCGGTCATCAGTCAACGC
The DNA here is from genome assembly GCA_039583875.1 of Platanthera guangdongensis. Classification (NCBI taxonomy): domain Eukaryota; kingdom Viridiplantae; phylum Streptophyta; class Magnoliopsida; order Asparagales; family Orchidaceae; genus Platanthera; species Platanthera guangdongensis. Next base: position 46,389,546 of record CM077165.1, read on the forward strand.
ACGTGCTAGCCTTCATGTACCATCATCACCCTTAGCTTCTATGATGATACTCGACCAGGGACCTTTTAAGAATGAAGCTTCAAATAAATCATAGGCTCTCACATTCAAGTCACGTACTTGATGTCCCATGGAAGCGAACATTCTAAGGGTATCTATTATGTTAACATTTAACTATCACATAGAAAAACTCATAATAAAAGAACTTGCCATTAATTGTAAGAGAAAAACTAGGTACACTGTTCATCATATGAACAAATGGCCAACAAAATACATGTTTACATGCAATCCACGAGATTCTCACTAGAGTTGATCGTTTAGGTATCGTATACCCATCGATCTTGTATGACCATCATGCTTTCTCTGCGCGAGAGGCTTTGTCAGTGGATCCGCAATATTCTCCTCAGTCGGCACTCTGCAAATGTTCACATCTCCTCGTTCGACAATCTCACGAATAAGATGAAACCGCCGAAGTATATGCTTGGAGCGCTGATGGGATCTAGGTTCCTTAGATTGTGCAATTGCACCATTGTTATCACAGTAGTGAACTACGGGACCAATAATGCTAGGAACTACATCAAGCTCGCCGATGAATTTCCTAATCCATACAGCCTCCTTTGCCGCATTAAGTGCGGCGATATACTCGGCCTCTGTTGTAGAATCAGAAACTGTCTCTTGCTTGGAACTCTTCCAGCTCACAGCTCCTCCATTCAGGCAAAACACAAAACCTGACTGAGATTTGGAGTTGTCTCTATCAGTTTGGAAGCTAGCATCCGTGTAACCACTTGCAACGAGCTCTTCCTCTCCACCATACACCAAGAACATATCCTTAGTCCTTCTCAAGTACTTCAGGACATTCTTGACTGCAATCCAGTGACACTCACCGGGGTCTAACTGATACCTGCTAGTCATGCTCAAAGTAAAGGAGACGTCGGGTCGAGTACATAACATCGCGTACATGATTGATCCAATTGCCGAAGCATATGGAATCAACTTCATGCGGTCCTTATCTTCACAAGACTTCGGACACTGGTCCTTAGAGAGATTCACACCATGAGACATGGGCAAAAATCCTTTCTTGGACTCAAGCATGTTGAACCGCTTCAACACCTTTTCGATGTACGTACTCTGGGTCAAACCCAGCAACTTCTTCGATCTATCTCTATAGATCTTAATACCGAGTATATAAGTCGCTTCACCCAAATCCTTCATTGAAAAGCAGTTCCCTAGGTTGTTCTTAACAATTTTTAGGGTAGGAATGTCATTCCCAATCAACAGTATGTCATCTACATACAATATCAGGAAGACAACAATGCTCCCACTGATTCGCTTGTAAACACAAGGCTCATCTTCATTCTTGATGAAACCAAACTCTTTGATTTTCTCATCAAAACGAAGATTCCAACTTCGAGAGGCCTGTTTCAGTTCATAGATGGACTTATTCAGCTTGCAAATTTTAGTGGCTTCATCTGGGGATACAAAACCCTCGGGTTGTGTCATATACACTTCCTCAAGGAGGTTTCCATTAAAGAAAGCCGTTTTGACATCCATCTGCCAGATCTCGTAGTCATAATACGCAGCAACAGCAAGCAATATCCTTATGGACTTTACCATGGAAACAGGGGAAAAAGTCTCATCATAGTCAATACCATGAATTTGCTTGAAACCCTTAGCCACCAGTCGCCCTTTGAATGTCTGTACATTCCCATCCATGTCGGTCTTCTTCTTGAAGACCCACTTGTACCCTATGGGTCGTATCCCTTCAGGTGGTTCCACCAAGTTCCAAACTTGGTATGCATTCATGGAGTCCATTTCGGATTTCATAGCCTCAAGCCATTTGTCGGAGTCCGGTCCATTCATAGCCTCTTGGTAGGTTGCTGGTTCATCATCATGATCCATAAGCAACACATTACCTATTTGAGACACGAGAAATCCATATCTCTCAGGCTCAAACCTCGGTCTACCAGATCTACGTAGGACTTGTGTTCCCTGAGCAGGTTCTCTAGATACAACATCTTGTACTCCTATCTCAGAATCCAATTCCGGTTCATTCATTACATGTGGTTCTTGAACTTCTTCAAGCTCTACCTTTTCAGTCTTTCTTGATAAGAACTCTTTCTCCAAGAAGACACCAGTGCTTGCGACAAACACTTTGCCCTCAGACGGTAGGTAAAAGTAATACCCTTTCGTTTCCTTAGGATATCCCACAAAATAACATTTATCCGATTTGGGTTCCAGCTTGTCAGGCATTTGACGTCTCATGTATGCCTCACAGCCCCAAATTTTAATGAACGACATACTAGGACGCTTCCCAGTCCATATCTCATATAGTGTCTTCAAAACCGTTTTCGTTGGAGCGCGATTCAATGTCATTACAGCAGTCTCTAAAGCAAAACCCCAAAAGGAAACAGGCAAGTCTGCATGACTCATCATCGAACGTACCATGTCTAACAGAGTATGATTTCTCCTCTCAGACACACCATTATGTTGTGGTGTTCTAGGTGGAGTGAGCTGTGATACAATACCACACTCTTTCAGATGATCACGAAACTCATGACTCAGGTATTCGCCACCTCGATCAGATCGGAGTGCTTTAACCCTTTTACCCAACTGGTTTTCTACTTCATTCTTGAACTCTTTGAACTTTTCAAAGGTCTCGGATTTGCACTTCATAAGATACACATATCCGTATCTACTGAAATCATCAGTAAATGTAACAAAGTAGAAATACCCACCTCTAGCCATGGAACTCATTGGTCCGCATACATCACTATGTACAACACCCAAGAGATCCTCAGCCCTCTCAGTATAACCAGTGAAAGGAGCTTTAGTCATTTTGCCTAACAAACAAGATTCGCATCGCTCAAATGATTTATAATCAAATGAGTCCAAAAGTCCATCTCTATGGAGCTTGGATATGCGCTTCTCGTTGATATGGCCCAAACGACAATGCCAGAGAAAAGTAGGGTTCGAGTCATTTGTTCTTAGTCTTTTATTATTTTCTACATTACAGATCAGATGGTCCAAGTTCAAAACATAAAGACCATTAAACAATTGTGCTACAGCATAACAAACATCATTCTTAAATATAGAACAACAGTTGTTCTTAATTATAAAAGAAAATCCAATCATGTCCAAACATGAAATAGATATAATGTTTCTAGTTATGGCCGGAACAAAATAACAATTATCTAGTTCTATTACAAGCCCACTGGGCAAAGAAAGACGGTAAACCCCTACGGTTACAGCAGCAACTCTTGCTTCATTGCCGACGCGGAGGTCCACCTCCCCTTTACTCAGCAATCTTCTCCTTCCCAGTTCCTGCACATTTTTACAAATGTGAGAACCACATCCGGTATCCAATACCCAAGATGAAGGAGCAGAAAGGTTTATCTCTATAACGTAGACATTTGAAGCGGAAGTCATACCTCCCTTCAATTTCTGCAGACCTTCAATGTACGAAGGACAGTTCCTCCTCCAATGACCAGCCTTGCCACAGTGGTGGCATTTCCCTTCCTTCACCGTGCTTTTCTTTTTCATCAGTGCTGAAGACTTGGGCTCAAGGTATGACTTAGGTCCCACCTTCGTCTTCTTAGAGCCCTTGGCCTTGCCCTTGCCCTTATGCACCATCAGTATGGGGCTGGCAGGCTTGGCCTTCTTCATATTGATTTCGGCAGTTCTCAACATGCCTAGGAGTTCGGGCAGTGTCTTGTCTATTTCATTCATGTTGTAGTTCAAGACGAACTGCTCATAACTGTCCGGCAACGATTGCAGGATCAGATCTGTGGCCAACTCTTGACCAAGAGGAAAACCCAGCCTTTCAAGGTTCTCTATATACCCAATCATCTTGAGTACGTGAGTCCCTACTGAGTCTCGAACTCCCATCTTGCACTGAAACAACGCTTTTGTGACGTCGAACCTCTCTTGACGAGACTGCCCTTGAAACATTTTCTTGAGATGCTCGTCAATCTCCTTGCACCCCATGTTCTCATATTGCTTCTGAAGCTCAGAGTTCATAGTGGCAAGCATAAGGCATTCAACATCTAAAGCATCATCAGTATACTTCTTATAAGTATCCTTCTCAGCACGGGAAGAGTTCCCGGTCGGCACCTCGGGGGCTTCTTCTTCCAAGACATAGAGCTTTCGCTCTTGCCTGAGAACAATTCTCAGGTTCCTATACCAGTCCATGTAATTAGTCCCACTGATCTTATCCTTCTCAAGGATGGCTCTCAGAGACAACGTGGAGTGTGAAACACTTGCCATGGAATTCTACAAGAATTTATGCAGAATAAAATCAGTACCAAAATTTCAAATACAATTTATTTTAATTTGGACTTCAATTAAAACACTCCCACTATTTTATTCGAAATGATAGCCCTCACTAACAATTCGGAGAGTTCATGCGAGCTACTCTCTTAGTGGACAAGATCCGTATTTCACCAACACAATGAGTCAGCTTTGGCTTTCCTCTCACGATGCGGTTATTTAGGTAGGCAACGCTTGCCAATTGCATCCTCATGCAATTCTTGTATGGTTGGTTAATAACTCCTTACTCGCATCCATCATATGGTGCATGCCAACCCTATGCCTTTAGGCACTCAACCTTTGAGGTCACCTAGTTAAGCTGGACCCGATGTCGACAATGGGATATCACAATTATCCGCTCGAACCCTTACCAAGATAGATTAATGCACCTTGCTTTGGCAAGCCCACACTTCATCGATTGAGGCAGGAAGAGTGTCATCCATCAGAAGGCATCCGAACACTTAATATTTGATGAGGTGATTTTGATTATGTGTTAACAGTTAACCATGATCAACATTTGATCAATGTGCACATCCAAAAAAAAACAATTTTTCTAAAACCACATGCATCCCTTATGTGCACAACCTGACACCATCAACATTTGATAGAAGGAAGGGATAAATCTGAACATCCGGAAACTTCCAAATCCTCAGATTTACATGCATTGGAAAAAGGCAAAGACAACTCAACTTAAAGCATTAGACAAGCTCATCTCTCTATGTTGGATTCAAAATCCAAAACAAACTCGAGGGATGGTTACTGCTAAGGAGACTACAATTTCTAACAATTAGAAATTTCCACGAAATTCCAGAAGTTCTTGGCGGGGTACCAAGACTAAATCTAGACATTTAAAACACTTCTAAATCCCTAGGTTTACACGCACTGGAATAACAAAACTTCCAATACAACAATCATGGCTGAACCTCGCTCTGATACCACTGTTGGGTTTCTCTATGAGGATGGCACAACGCTTGTGCACGCAGCGGAAGAATAAAACATCAAGAAAACCCAAAAGAGATGGGATCGGGCCATGGTAGTTGAATCAAGAAGTTAACATACAATTAGGCAAGAATTACCTCAGTGGCGTTGAGTCACAACTCAACGGAGATGCTCCAAGATTCGTATTCCTGCTGGTGGCAAGTTCTACGTGGAATGATGTCCACGTCTCTACAGAAATCCACACGAGCGGGAGAACACCGATCTTTCCGTCGCACGAAAAGATCGGGAAGGAGAAAGACCGCACCTTGCTTTCCCACGGACTGCTAGGTCCACGCCAGGGATAGCAACACCAGCGACGATCGCCGGAGAAGAGGAAGTCGACGGAGCGAGCACGGCGGCGGCGGAACACTTCCGTCGGCGGCGGGATTCGGGATCGGCAGAACGAGCGAATGGCGGAACACTTCCGTCGGCTTCGATTCGATCAGCACGCACAGATCTCTTCTTTTCCCGAAAACCCTAAGTGCTCTTTTATACCAAAGGCATAAATAGACTTAGGAACATCATTATCCGCAGACCACCCAGAAATTTAGGGTTCCAGAATCGGTGAGTATCAATCGGCGAGAATCGACGACAATCGGCGAGAATCACTTAGCAGGTTCGGCGAGAATCAGTCGGCGAGTATCACCTAGGATCGGCGAGAATCAGAGTACAATACTCGACGATTCTCTCCGAACGCGGGGTGGACCATACTCGTCGACCGTCGACCTGCGGTCGATGATTCTCGTCGATCGTCGAGAATCAAAGTACCAATTCTCGACGATTCTCGTCGATCGGCGAGAATCAGAGTACCAATCCTTGACGATTCTCGTCGACCTTCGGTCGACTATTCTTACCAGTCCTTCAAGGCAACATTTTCCCAACCCAACGATCCTTTAAGGCAACACTTTGCCCATAACCCCACTCAGGTCGGTGATTGGTAACCTTTACCAACACAGTCAATCATCCAACTTCTCCACATCTCTTATGTGCGACCCTGCAGGCTCATATCGCGTTGGCAGTGAGATTACATGTTTGACCACTTCTAGATCACAATGGTAACTCCAACACATGATGACTATGTATGAGCTGGAAGAGCTCTTACGGCTTGAGGCCAAACAGGTAAGGTAAAACCGACTCGCGCCTTTTTCTTAGTCACGAGTACACTGTACTCGGTGATGGCAAGGCGACTTGAGCAACAGGGGGTGGATGATCCGACCTGCGTTATGTCCATCCGACGTGAGACCTGAAGGTGCGCTCTATTGGAGCGCAAAGCGAGAGTCTTAGGCCTGCGCGCCATGACACCATGGGGGGCTACGGGCCAATCCCGGGACATTAAGACAAAAATCTCCGGCTGCATGCCATGGAGTAAATGCTCAACTTTTGCCGTTGGGTTTTGGACCTGATACGGTGGTGGGACCCTTGTTCTCCGGTATACCAAGAATGTGCCCGAAGTGTACAGATCGTCGGGCCGCGTGGATAGCAATTGTGATGGATTGTTTGTGTGTGAGTGCACAATATGTGATGAATATATATATGCCTGTGAATTGCTATGTCTGTAGGGAAGGAATAACACTGCCCCGGGAAAAGGGGTATTGTCGTTATAATTTGGTCAGCTGAATGCTGACCATTGCCTTGTTTGCCACCGTTGTGTGGGTTGTCCCTATGCAGGTGCTGGAGAACCAAGCAGGACACAGAAAGGTTGAAGTCCCTGTTGTTGTTGTTGCTGCTGCTAGCCCTTGAAGGCTATGTTTAAAATACTGTGTTTTGTATATTTGTGGTCGACCTGCGTGCCAATGTTTAGGAGCCACTATTGTAAAAGGATTTGTAAGGCCATAAGGCCAACTGACTTTGTATTTGCTGAACATTCCTGTTTATATATCAATGTGGATATTTATGCGGTGGACATCCATGTTGGAGTTCATTTTCGTGTTATAGGATTCCGCTAGAATGCAATGAGTTAAGATGCGCAACTCTGGTATCCCTCCGTGACTTCGCCACCTATTTTGTCGTATATGAACGGATGGAGTCATTACAACACCGGTTGGAATCGTGAAGCGCTAGACTCTGCCATCTTCCCATTATCTACGGCACTGGGGCCGGAACGCATAGTCCGCTCCTGCCTTGGCTCCTGCTCAGCACCTCCTTGAGTACAAAAATGAGCTATGTATCCCACCTTGCCACAATTGAAGCACGTCGGTGGTCCCTTAGAGTGAGACCCTCCTGACGTCCATTTGCTTTTCTCACCGGACTTGAATGGGTGAGGCTTTTTCTTCCACCCATTCCCTTCAGACTTTCCTTGTGATTGAGAAGGCTTCCCTTCCACTTGCTTGGGCGCGAAACCCTTACGACGTTAGCTTCGCTTCAGATCACTCTCCAACGTCCTGGCAGCCTCAACTAACACGTTGAAACCAGCTCTCTTCAAGGAGACGAGGGGTTGTCTTATATTCACCCTCAGCCCCCGGTAGAAGAGGTTATCACTCTCCTCATCGTCTGTCATTGTCGTTCCTGCATAACGTCCCAACTAAGTGAACTCCTGTACATACTCGTCCACCATCTTATCCTGTTGGGTATTGTATCCACAACGTACCTGATTTGAAGAATCCCCTGAACAAGCTAAGGTAAATAGACAATGTATTTGACAAAATATTTCAAGTTGTGCTTGCAGTTATTCCACGCTAAGTGCACACCAATGTCAGGGTGCAGTAGGTCAATATACACGGGTCTGCACGACGTAATCCCTCGTTGAGCAGATCAGTGTGTTGGCCTACGTGTACTCTCTCTATTGGAGTGCACTTACTTTCAAGTACAGGGCTATGATCTTGCAAGAGCAAACAAGGAGCAAGGATGGGTCAAAGAGTAGCTCATGGGTGGAAAGACGAAAATCCGTCTAAGTGTAAATCGACGAGAATCACTAGTGATTCTCGCCGAATCGTCGAGAATCACCGGCTGATTCTCGCCGTCTCGATCCAGCTACTTCAAAGCGAGCAACTCTAATGCTAAGTAATAATCGACGAGAATCACCAGGTGATTCTCGCCAATTCGGCGAGAATCACTAGTGATTCTCGCCGAATCGTCGAGAATCACTAGCTGATTCTCGCCGTTTCTTTCCAGCTTTCTCTGAGCGTGCAAACAAGTCTACTTCGTCGAGAGTCACCTTTGATTCTCGACGATTCGACGAGAATCACCTCTGATTCTCGCCGAATCGGCGAGAATCAACTTTGATTCTCGTCGATTTTGACTTGGGCAATTTTCTTGAAACCGCTGGACCGAATTCTGCCGCTGGCACTGTTTTGAACCGGGATTAGGGTTTCTTCAGGTGGGACCCATAATGGTTATAATGAAGTATTTCCACTGTATAAATATACGCGCATTTTGAACAGATAGGACACACAGAAAGAAGCTGAGCGACCATCTTGACCTAAAATCGCGAAACTGCTCCGCCGCCGCCGTCGCCGCTCGTGCTAGTTGGTCACCGCTTTTTGATCGTGGTTCCTTCCAGATCTTCCGACGACAGAAGCTTAGCCAAGCTTAGAGTCTCACGCGTCTAACCAGAGATCTTTTGTCTCTTGATTTGTTGATCGGGAAAACCTTCCCCATCCGAATCGATCGAGACGATCGATCCTAGTGTGACCGTTGGAAGACCTAGCTAGCTTTGCTACGAAGTCTGAATCTCCAAAGTACAGCAGCCGCACACCGTTGTCGCCGCCGATCTCGAGAACCAAGCCGCCGCCCTTCTTGCCGCCGCCGATTTCGGGGAGATTCTCTCCAAGTGAGATCTAGGGTTGTGGACTCTTCGTGATTTTCATCGAACGAAGAGGGACACCTTAGTCTTCAAACGTAGTTTGTATTTCTTGTACATTCTAGTTTATTTTTGTTGTAAAGGAACGTAGGTTCCTAGTTGTAAGGGTTGGGTGCAACCCGTGTTGTGGGAGTGTTGACTCCTATGTGTGGAAGGGCTCCTTCCGATAGTGCAAGGATTGGATTTCAATCCTGTTGGTGAAGAGACCGAGTCGTCCCTTGTTGGGAGATAGGTCGAAGGGGGAAAGTGGATGTACCCAAATCGGGGAACCACTTTAAATAGCTTGTGTACTCTGTTTGCTGTGCTGTTTTATTTTCGTGTGCAGGTATAATTTTAATTCCGCAAAAACGCTGCACGTCACCTATTCCCCCCCCCCCCATAGGTGAAGGTAGTTGACACTAGGTGGACTTTCAAGTGGTATCAGAGGGAGGTTACTCATCAAAAAGGTTAACACCTTGAGTTGAATCCTGCCACTAGTGTCAAGAAGAAGGAAATCATCTACCATAGACGGGCTCAAGTACACAGGCAAGATCCCAGTGTGCACCAGGATCAACTTTCCTATCTGGAAGGAAAGGATCCGGTTCTACATGGAAGCAGTTGATCCTCGACTCTTTATGATCGTGGAGGAGGGACCTTATGTCCCCACTAAGGTCTCCACCATTGATCCTACCAAGAAAGTGCCGAAGAAACTCTCAGAAATGGACAAGGACGAGATGGTGCTAGTGGGACTTGACAAGAAGGCGCAGAACATTCTGGTCAGCGCGGTTGATGACTCAATGATGCAGAACTTCTGCAACTCCAGGACAGCAAAGGAGATCTGGCATTGCCTGATCATCCTAATGGAGGGCACTGATGAAGTGATGGATGATCGTAGATCCCTCCTAAACCAGAACTATGAGGCCATCAGGCAAGGGCCTAAGGAAGAGATCGGAGTCACCTTTGAGAACTTCCTCAAGATTGTCAATGCCCTCAAAGGATACGGAAGAGTGTTCACTAATGGTGAACTTAATGATAAATTCCTTAGATCCCTTACTAAAGAATGGGACACAAAGATCTGCGCCATCCGCGAGTTTGGGAGACTAGCTGAAACAGACCCTCAAATTCTGTTTGGAAAGCTGATGTCCTATGAGCTTCAACTGAACACCCGGAAAGCAGAAGAAGAAGCAGAGAAGGCTGCAGCCAAAGAAAAGACTGTGGCTCTAAAAGCCATTCACTCCAGAAAAGGCAAGGGTGCAGTTTCATACCGTGCTAGGAAAAAGGATGAGGAGGAAGACTCCGAGCCATGCTCCTCCAGCTCAGAGCTGTCTGAAGAGGATTTCTCCCTCATCACCCGAGAATTCAAGAAGTTCCTCAAGATGAGGAATCAAAGAAAGAGAGACGGCTCCTCCTCCAGGCTTCAGAAGAAAAATTATTCTTCTGACAGGTATGCTTCTAAACCGGACAAACATCGCTCCTCTGACATTATTTGTTTTGGATGCAATAAGCCAGGACACGTCGTGGCCGACTGCTACCAAGGCAAGAGAGAAAAAGGGAAAGGAGAGGAGCACAAATCCTAGAGAGATAAGAAGAAAGAGAGGAGCTACATCGCCAAAAGGCCAAAGACACTGAGTGAGTCTGATTCCTCAGACTCCAGTGATGATGAGGAAGCCTACTTCGGGCTGGTGGGTCGCTCCGACTCAGAAGGAGAATGCCCCCCATTTACTGGTAAGGTAAAAGCTCACACCCCTCTCTCCGACTCTGACTCTAATCCTGAGTCTCAGGATGATGACCCTGAGGATAGCCTTTCGGCCCGTGAAGTGGAGCTCCTCGAGAAGTATGAGCTTCTGCTCAACACTTTCGAGGAGTGTCGTAAGAGATTGAAGGCTGAGAAAAAGGAAGTGAAATTCCTTAAGGGTGAGTGTGTCTCCCTAAGGGTAGAGATCACCAGTTTGATCTCTCTCCGACAGGAGCACCTAGACCTGACTTCAAAACACTCAGAGTCTCTTAAGCTCCTTGATCTTAAGCAGGAGGAAGTCGATAAGTTGGAAGAACAGCTTGCGGCAGAAAGGAAGATCGTCAAGAGCTTCTCTATGCCAAAAACAGTTCTTCCAGTTGTTGATACCTTCTCGGCTCAGGCCAAAGGAGCTGACTTGGGGCATGTAGGGGTATCTGGTTCCTCATCCCGGAGAAATAGGAACCAGAGGAAGAATAAGGCTGCCAAGAAGGCCTCTGCTGCTGAAAAGGGAAAGGCTCCGCTCAGTCCTATTGCGTTCAGAAAGCCTAGCTTTCCTTGCAACCAACATGACTTTGAATCAACCTTTGGTCATCATTTCCGGCCCTCGGTTATAAAGCCAAAGAGCCGATATGATGGTTGGACCTTTCCCCGGAACTTTGGTGAGAGTGCCTTCAAGTCACCTTATGAGGAAATCCATATGGGAAATTATGGTCAATTCTCTAGCGGCCATAATGGAAAGCAGGCACCAAGAGTCAAGCCTGTTATACTGACGAAACAGAAGGTGAAGAAGTCATGTGACTGCAATCACTATGAGGCCTCCACCTCCAGATCCAAGGCCCCGGCTGTACCCGCCATTCCCAGGGTAAGGCAGGAGCCTAGGAAGAGGTACAACAGATTTGACTGTTGGTGTTGTGGCAAAGTCGGTCACTTTGCCGTGGATTGTTGGTTTAATCCGAGGTATAACGAGATTCCCTATGTTAGCACTGCGAGACCGACCACTCGTAAGGTTAACCAACCGAGGGGGAGTATGCTAACCAGGAATCTAGGACCCAAGTTCGATTGGGTTCCTAAGGGAAATTAATTTTGTTTTGCAGGAATGTCCAAAGGCCACCAAAACGCCAATCTGGTACTTGGATAGTGGATGCTCCCGGCACATGACTGGGACAAGAAGCCTGCTGCGTGATTACACTCCAGTCGAGAATGGACCCATAGTCATCTTTAGAGGGTCAGATCGAGGAGTCACCAGAGGTTACAGTATGATTTCCAACGGTATAATCTCTATCACCGACGTGGCTTATGTTGTTGGGTTAAACCATAACCTGATCAGTGTAAGTCAGTTATGTGACAAAGGTTATGACGTTAAGTTTTGCAAGTATAAATGTCTGATAATTTCACGTACCTCTTCTGAGACGGTATTATCAGGCATTAGGAGCAGAAATATCATCTTCTTAAATTTTCTCAGTTTAGATTCATCTACCCCCGTATGCCTTGTGGCTACAGGCAGTGCATCTCTTTGTGAACAGTGGTACAAGAGATTGGCACATATTAATTTCAAAACAATTAGTATGTTGTTTTCTAAAAACTTAGTAAGGGATGCTCCTGTTATCAAGTGCATCAAAGATAGCCCCTGTCCTGCATGCCAGATGGGCAAACAGACTCGGGCTACCTTTAAGAGCATTGCAGACAAAGACTCTTCCCGATGCCTTTATCTTCTACATATGGACTTGTTTGGTCCCATACAAGTTCATAGCTTGGGAGGCAAGTCCTATACACTCGTGATGGTTGATGATCATTCTCGGTTTACATGGGTGTTCTTCTTAAAACGAAAGTCAGATACGTTTGACATCTTCACTAGTTTTGTCAAGCAGGTTCAGAACGAATTTAACTGCTCAGTGGTCAAAATCAGAAGTGACCATGGAACAGAATTCGAATCTGGTGCTATGACAGAGTTTTGTGAAGAACAAGGTATCTTTCATGAGTTTTCCTCCCCGCGCACTCCTCATCAAAATGGAGTCGCGGAGAGGAGAAATAGAACTCTCATTGAAGCCTGCACGACAATGTTGAAAGACGCTTCTCTCCCAGAATACTTCTGGGCAGAGGCTGTCAATACAGCTTGTCATGTACAAAACCGAGCATTGATCAACAAGCATCATCGTAAGACGCCTTATGAGCTACTGAGAGGCAGGAAACCAACCATGTCCTACTTGAGGATCTTTGGTTGCTGATGCTATGTACTGAATAATGGGAAGTACCCGCATACTAAATTTGGTGAAAAATGCTTTGAAGGCATATTCATGGGATATAGTTCCCACAGTCGGGCATATAGGGTCTTCAATAAGAAAACCCTAGTGGTAGAAGAATCGATTAATGTTGTATTTGATGAAGGAAGTTTGCTTAAGAGCAATTCTTCCAGTGGTATTCTTGAAGATGCAGGCATACGACTTGAACAGCTGTGTCTCGATGAGACCGCTAAAGATGATACTCCTAAGTACGTCAAAGTTTCCACCTCAACGTCATCTGGGAATGTTGAAGATCTAAATGGAACAAATCTCTTAGAAGAAGGAGAAGCCCAAGAGGTAGTCGAAGCTCCAGACACCAGACTTCTAGAGCTCCGGCACGTGAGGGATCATCCTAGAGATTAGATCATCGGAGATCCTCGTATCGGTGTCAGAACTCGAAGAGGTACTATTAACGAGATTTTGCATCTTAGCTTCCGGTCACAGGTTGAGCCAAAGAAGTTCGACGAGGCGAACAAAGATGCGGCATGGATTTTGGCCATGCAAGATGAACTACATTAATTCGAACGTTGCAATATTTGGACGCTGGTTCCCAGACCACACAAGCAGAATGTGATTGGCACCAAGTGGATCTTCAGAAACAAACTAGATGAACATGGTGTCATCATAAAGAACAAGGCCAGGCTGGTAGATCAAGGTTACAGACAGGAGGAGGGGATTGACTTCGACCAGACCTTTGCACCAGTGGCAAGGCTAGAAGCAATCAGATTGTTCCTCGCGTATGCTTCGCACAAAGGATTCACAGTCTATCAAATGGATGTGAAATCAGCATTCTTGAACGGAGACCTGAAAGAGGAAGTATACATCGCTCAACCCCCAGGTTTTGTCAATCCTACTTATCACAATCATGTATATTTTCTTAATAAAGCTCTCTATGGTTTAAAACAAGCTCCACGAGCTTGGTACGAGACTTTATCTAGTTTTCTTCTTGAGAACAAGTTCTCTAGAGGTAAAATAGATAAGACATTGTTTCTCAGGGAAGTCAAAGGCAAGATTTTACTGGTGCAAATCTATGTCTATGACATTATATTCGGCTCAACGGACAACAATCTTTGCAAAACGTTTTCTAAACTTATGCAAGGAAAGTTTGAAATGAGCAGTATGGGGGAGCTAAAGTATTTCTTGGGACTTCAAGTAAAACAGTCTGAGGATGGAATCTTCATCTCTCAGACGAAGTTCACAAATAAACTCCTCAAGAAATTCGGTATGGAGAATGCAACCTCTATGAGGACTCCAATGGGATCCACTATGTCTCTGGATAAGGATGAGAAAGGCAAGCCTTTCGATGAAACCAAATACAGAAGCATCATTGGATCCCTGCTCTACCTTACTGACAGTAGACCAGATATCATGTTCTCCACATGTGTCTGTGCCAGATATCAGGTGAACACTAAGGAATCTCACTATGTCGCTGCAAAGCGAATTCTAAGATACCTTAAAGGTACTCCCAATCTTGGCTTGTGGTACCCGAGAAATAATGATGTCGAGCTAATAGGTTTTTCAGATGCTGATTTTGCAGGGAGTAGGGATGACAGGAAAAGCACCTCCGGGACGTGTCAATTCCTCGGACAAAGGCTTATTTCATGGAATAGCAAGAAACAGAATTGTGTTGCAACCTCCACAGCACAGTCTGAGTACATCTCGGCAGGCAGCTGTTGCGCGCAACTCCTATGGATCAGAAACCAGTTAGCCGACTACGACCTTCAGTTCAAGGAAGTACATATGTACTGCGACTCCTCCAGTGCAATTGCAATTGCCAACAATCCGGTATCTCACAGCAGAACGAAGCATATTGAAGTGCGCTACCACTTCATTCGGGAGCACGTGGAGAACAAGGACATCTCTCTCTGTTATGTCCCCACGGACAAGAAGATTGCAGATATATTCACAAAGCCCTTAGACGAAGCCAAGTTCAGTCTTTTCAAAACTGAATTGAGGATGCTAAACTATGAGGAATGAAGACTACAGAAGCTCCAGGCTCGTGCAAGAACTGAGGGGGAGAAAGGAACTCAAGTGTGAGCACAGGTGCAAGAACTGAGGGGGAGCAAGGGGTCAAATGCTACAGACCCCGATTTGCAGAAGCCAAAAAGGGGGAGATTACCCTCTCGGCTAAGGCTAAGGTGGCTCCAAAGTTTTCTCTCAAGAAACCGGTACTGGCTCCAAAGTTTGCTCTCAAGAAACCGGTACTGGTAATGAATATCTCTCTCAACTCAATTTCAAGGTTTTGATTTTCATTCCCATACGCTTTATTCACCTTAGCTTGTAGGGTTTAGGCTTCTTCAAATAGGGGGAGATTGTGGGGTATTGTATCCACAACGAACCTGATTTGAAGAAGCCCCTGAACAAGCTAAGGTAAATAGACAATGTATTTGACAAAATATTTCAAGTTGTGCTTGCAGTTATTCCACGCTAAGTGCACACCAATGTCAGGCTGTGATCTTGCAAGAGCAGACAAGGAGCAAGTATGGGTCAAAGAGTAGCTCAAGGGTGGAAAGACGAAAATCCGTCTAAGTGTAAATCGACGAGAATCACCAAGTGATTCTCGCCGATTCGGCGAGAATCACTAGTGATTCTCGCCGAATCGGCGAGAATCACTAGTGATTCTCGCCGAATCGTCGAGAATCGCCGGCTGATTCTCGCCGTCTCGATCCAGCTACTTCAAAGCAAGCAACTCTGATGCTAAGTAATAATCGCCGAGAATCACTAGTGATTCTCGCCGAATCGTCGAGAATCACTGGCTGATTCTCGCCGTTTCTTTCCAGCTTTCTCTGAGCGTGCAAACAAGTCTACTTCGTCGAGAGTCACCTTTGATTCTCGACGATTCGACGAGAATCACCTCTGATTCTCGCCGAATCGGCGAGAATCAACTTTGATTCTCGTCGATTTTGACTTGGGCAATTTTCTTGAAACCGCTGGACCGGATTCTGCCGCTGGCACTGTTTTGAACCGGGGTTAGGGTTTCTTCAGGTGGGACCCATAATGGTTATAATGAAGTATTTCCACCATATAAATATACGCACATTTTGAACAGATAGGACACACAGAAAGAAGTCGAGCGACCACCTTGACCTAAAATCGCGAAACTACTCCGCCGCCGCCGTCGCCGCTCGTGCTAGTTGGTCGCCGCTTTTTGATCGTGGTTCCTTCCAGATCTTCCAGCGACAGAAGCTTAGCCAAGCTTAGAGTCTCACGCATCTAACCAGAGATCCTTTGTCTCTTGATTTGTTGATCGGGAAAACCTTCCCCGTCCGAATCGATCGAGACGATCGATCCTAGTGTGACCGTTGGAAGACCTAGCTAGCTTTGCTACGAAGTCTGAATCTCCAAAGTACAGCAGCTGCACACCGTTGTCTTCGCCGATCCCGAGAACCAAGCCGCCGCCCTTCTTGCCGCCGCCGGTTTCAGGGAGATTCTCTCCAAGTGAGATCTAGGGTTGTGGACTCTTCGTGACTTTCATCGAACGAAGAGGGACACCTTAGTCTTCAAATATAGTTTGTATTTCTTGTACATTCTAGTTTATTTTTGTTGTAAAGGAACATAGGTTCCTAGTTGTAAGGGTTTGGTGCAACCCGTGTTGTGGGAGTGTTGACTCCTACGTGTGGAAGGGCTCCTTCCGATAGTGCAAGGATTGGATTTCAATCCTGTTGGTGAAGAGACCGAGTCGTCCCTTGTTGGGAGATAGGTCGAAGGGGGAAAGTGGATGTACCCAAATCGGGGAACCACTATAAATAGCTTGTGTACTCTGTTTGCTGTGCTGTTTTATTTTCGTGTGCAGGTACAATTTTAATTCCGCAAAAACGCTGCACGTCACCTATTCCCCCCCAAAGGGGAAGGTAGTTGACACTAGGTGGACTTTCATATCCCGCTGCACCAAGTGCAGAAATTGCCCTTGGAGGGCCAACCTTGTCGACACAGGAATGTACTTCTTTAGGAAAGCATTCCCAAACTCTTCCATGGATGGGGTGCGTCCGGGAAACTGGCGGCCGCTATGGCTCACCCACCACAACTTCGCGTCTCCCTCCAATATGAAGGCCGCAAACTCAAATTTCTTCTCCAATGGCATCTCTGCCGCCCTTAGAAGCTCTTGCATCTATGCCCACCAATCCTCCGCATCAGTCGGCGTACCAACTCCCTTGAACGATGGAGGACGGAAGCTCAGAAAATACTTCATCTGCCGGTCTTCATACCCGCCAAACACCCTTTTGGCCAACGGCTTTGCTCGCCTGGCTTCTCCGCCTGGCACAGCCGTCGCCGTATCCGGGGTAGCAGGAGTTACTAACGGAGCAACAGGGGTTGCTACTTGAGCTGTCGCTGCAGCTTAGGCTTCCACCATTGCTTCTGCAAGCATGTGACAGAAGTTGGTCGGGTTTACACCCTTGCCCAAAGGACCCTGAGCAGTAGCGCTGCTCGCTGAAGCTCTTCTCTTGGTCTCGAAATACCCGCCTCGTTGCTTGCACTCTTACAAAAGCAAAAAAACAAGGGATCAATCTCGAATTTCAAGACTCAGACATAAGGACACTCATGGTCCCACATTACTCCTATGTGGATAACTTCTATGTGTGATCCGATTATGTTAAATCGACCGCCCTAATTGACCTTGGACGAAACCTCGCTCTGATACCAAATTGTAACACCTCCCTTGTAATGACCGTATAATATGGGTTCGGCCAGGGCCCCACAACATACAGAGGCCACAACTTTAGCATTAAAAGATGATATTAACTACCCAATCTCAAAACTCAATGACAAACAACAGCGAAAATAGTAAACAAGACCAGAAGCTATCCATATATATAAGAGTATCGAAACGGCCTTAAGACCTTACAACAATAGAGAGTCCAAACACAAATCATAACAACAAACGTCAATGTGCTTAAGCACCCCTAGACTACCTCGGCATGCAAGCAGGAAAACTAGAGCATCAAACATACAATGCCATAAACTAGAGCTAGACAAAACTTGTAACACTTCATGAGGCTTAGGCCTTTTTGGACGGCAGGCTAGCTTCTGCTTGTGATCCTTGCCCTGTAAAAATTGGTGGTAACGTGGGTCAGCAAAGGCTGACCTCAAACTGTATAACCAACACATCTCCTCTCGGCCGCCCCTAGCGGACCCCGGGGTTCCCCTCCAACCTGCAAGTCAGCACTTCGTATACCATATACATACACATGTAAAGTTCTAAAAGAACAGGTTTGGATGTCTCAAGAAACAAACACGTTTTCAATGTTGAGCATATAATAAAAAGGGGCCTACTATGCAGCATGTATGCAAAACCCGGGCTTCACCCAACACACTCTATTGCGTATGCAACTAGCACATCCTCAAAACATCTGGGTATTTCCAATTTCCCCATTGGCGTTAAGACGCAAACAAAAGGGTACTGCAATTACCCTAACGTCATACAAGCCGCAACATGGAAATCATGCCAAGGCCCCACCCGCTCGCGGGTCTTAGACTCGGGCTGGCCTGAAAACTCTGACTTCACGCATCAAGATTCTATCTCACACACAAACCGATTCTAAGAACCCTTGCTGGACCCCACCCTCTCGTGGCTTCATTGCCTGGGCTTGCCCAATGCTTGACATTCTCGTCAGTCTCACAGAAGGGGACTAGTCTCGCCGGGACACTCTCCCCACATGACTTGCACGTCACGGGATAGCCAGCTGACCACGGAGACAAAGCCGCGCCTTAGCACATCACAATCCATAAACATTTCCACCCTAATCCATCATTTGTACTGCAATATCCCCGCGCACCAAGAAAACCATCTACCGCCAATGTGGAGCTAACCTTGTCCACCAAGGGAAACATCTACCAACAATGCGGAGCTAACCTTGTCCGGTTCCGGCTACACGTACTCACTCGAGAAAAGGGGGAAATCACAAACATCACAAACAGCATCTTGCCGCAACGGATTTCTACAAAATCCTTAAGGCTCGCTATGCAACATCACCGATTAGGACTAACGGTCGCGACTACAGCTTCACCCACAATGCCTAATCCACTAATGGAGCGGATCTCGAATGCAAAATCATGCCCGGGATGGACTCAATCGACCCGGAGGTTCCTCTTGAACCTTGGCGACCCATACCCCTCTCATTTGAGAGATTTGGTGCCCGAAAACTTGAAAGAAATGATGCTAAGCACGCATCCTATAAACCAAGAGGAGAAGTGTTGTTACCTTACGACCCCTCTTCCAAGCCATGGGAACTTAGCCCGATGAAAACGACCGTAACGGACTTGCCTCCACGGATCTGGACTCGGCTCGCGATTTGGGGCTCCAAACCTTCTCTGGCAGCCGGATCTGTCCTTCACCTCCTTCCTTGCTCTCCTTTCTCTCTAAAACTTTAGAAAGAGAAGACTTGAAGAAGAACGGGGGTTTCAAACACTATTCCTGAACATAACCCAGCAATGACAGCTCTGGACCATCAGATCCCAATAGAAGGAAACGAACGGCCACGATTTGCACTTAAAACCAAACTCCTGGGCCGAACACGGCTTGTGACATGCCCGTGTCCAAGGCCGTATGCCTCAATCGACACTGAAACCGTCACACCCAGAAAAGGACACGGGTTCTGGACACGGTCGTGTCAAACGTGACACGCCCGTGTCACTACGTACAGGGCTGTGTGCCTGGGCGTGTTCCTCCATCGACACAGGACCAAACACAACCTGGGAGAACACATGTACTAGATACGCCCATGTCACATTTGTCAAGCCCGTGTCAAACCCGAACATGCCTGGGCTCCAGGCCGTGTTTATCCCCTCACACAGCTCGGCTAACATCCCGAGCAGGATACGGCCTGGGACACGCCCATGTATCAGGCCGTGTTCGTTATCTCGATGATCATCGACCGCATTTTTATCAACCACGCGAAAATTCGTCGGACCTGAGCATGACACGGCCTTCGACATGCCCATGTCCAAGGCCGTGTTCACTGTCTCGACACTTCGTCGAGCACAGTTTGTCAACCACCCGGGTTCTTCGTCGAACCCAAGCACGACACGGCCTTGGACACGCCTGTATCCCAGGCCGTGTGACCCCTACCAAGATCCTGACTTGGCTCTAAACGATGTCTGTCCCTCTTTTGAGTTTTGGGTCGTTACATACTACACACTGTGTAAGGCTTCAAGTGATTTCTAGAGAAGCCTTGACAACAACAACCACTTGTCTTCTCAGTTGTTTGAGAAAGAGAAGACATCATCAATCTCTCTCCCCCTCATGTATAAAGGGTTTATTAACTCCCTTCAAAAGTTTATTTAGTTTTTGGGCTCTTGATCAAAAGATCATTGGTGGCAGTCACCTGATCAAATCCTGCTAGTGGATTCCTACCAGGGTGGTAGAAGAGTGGATGTACCCAGGTTGGGGAACCACTATAAAATTTCTTATGTTGTCTGGTTGCCCCTTTTCTTGTTGTTCTTGCTGTAGCTGTGATAGATTAGGATAGCTGTGCTGTGTTAGATTAGTTTAGCTTAGATTATCTCTTCTCCGTTAATATTGGTATCACATTTATTTTCATTACTCTGATAATATTTTAAACAGCAAAAGAATTTTAGATTACTCTATTCATCCCCTCTAGAGTAAATTAGGTCTAACCCCATCTTTCAATTATTAGCAGAGCACTGTTACTTTGGTTATACAAGCTAACCCTTGAACTAAAAGATCCTTTGTTAGATCTAACCTTAAGTTTAGATTATTCACAACATGACACAGAACAAAAACTATGCAAGCACCAGACCTCCAGTTTGCAATCTGAACAAGTTTGCAATTTGGAAGGCAAGAATTAGGTTGTACATGAATTCTGTTGATGAGGACATCTACAATTCTATTTTGACAGGTCATCCTCAGCCAACAACATCTACATCTACATCAACATCAAGCACACATGTTGTTCCACCACCTGAGTGGACAGATGCGCAGAAAAGGGCAAAGATTACAGATGCTAAAGCCATGAATATATTGGCACAAACTATGTCAGATGACATATTTCAAAAGGTGATTGAGTGCACATCTGCAAAGTCAATCTGGGACTCACTCAACCAGATGGTTGTTGGTTCAGCAGATGAGAGAAAAGATAGAAGATCAACTCTCATCTCACAGTATGAGAATTTCAAGAAGGAAGAAATAGAATCTGTTGATGACATGTACAACAGATTAAGTGCAATTATTAGTGAGTTGAAGATCTTGGACAAAGACATCTCTCTCACTAAGATCAATGACAAGATCCTCATGTGCTTCCCAAGCTCATTGGATTCCAGGATATGGCCAATCAAGGAGGCCAGAAGTCTTAAAGAGATTTCCACAGAATCTCTCCTGCGAAAGATCAAATCTTATGAGCAGTTGATCAAGTCCAGGAACGCTGCAGAACAAAGGACTCCTCCACCAGTAAGAAAGGAGCAGAATATAATATTCAAAGCTACTGAAGAAACTGAAGCTTCAACATCAAATGAAGAACTCCTAAGTCTCTTAGCCAAGAGATTCTATAAGATGGCTAGGAAGGACTTCAGGAGAAAGTCATCCAGGTAGGATGACAAACCCAAGTATGATAAAATACTCACTAAAGAAATAGTGTGTTTTGGGTGCAGGAAACCAGGACACTTCATCTCAGAGTGTCCTGAAAATCAAAAGAAAGAAAGGAGAAGAGAGAAAGATTCCAGAAGACAGCAATGCATCAGGCCTTCCTTAGCAAGTACAAAAAGAAGGAGAAGGGCTTTGTTGTTGAAACCTGGAGTGATACAGAAGATGAATCCACATTCTCTAGCTCCAGCGAAGAGGAAGAAGAGGCAAAGGTAAGGGAAGTCAGCCTCATGGCAATCAATGCCTCATGCAACAGGTCTGATGTTGAAGACCAAGTAGAAACTCATTCTGAGGAATCAGAAGAGGAATCAGAAACAAAAGAGGATAAGGTAATCTCTTCTTTTGATTTCAATTCTATTGATTTTAAAAATGAATACAAAGCCTTATGTAATGACCTAATAAAATATGAAAAAGAAATCAAAATGCTGAGAGATAGGCAAGCTGAATTTGATAATTTATTTACTGAAAACACTAAGATCAAGGATAATTTAGTTTTAGCAAATGAACAAATCATTTTATAAAAACAAAATTATGTGAGGCCAGGCAACTTGAGGAATCTCTCAATGGGAGAAGCCTTAAGCTAATGGACATCACAAGTACAGTCAATGCCAGACTGAATGGCAAGCTGGGCTTAGGTGCTTCATCAAGCTTACCTCCCATACTTAAGAAAAAACATATTAACTACTCCAATAAAATTTGTCTATGAAAAAGGAAAGGAAAAGATAGACAATAATAAAGATGATAAACAACATGAATTAAAACTTAAGAATAAGAACAGAAACAAGAAAAATCTAAATAAAAATAATGTTCAACAGATTTCATCGAACTTAGATCGACGAAATGTGGCTAGTTCGTCGAACTCCGATCGACGATCTATGAACGCCAACATTAGCCATAATAATTCGTTTTACTGCGATCGACGAATCTTGTATGATTATTCGATCAAAGATCGACGAACTTGGGGCACAAAAAATGAATGTATTCATTCTCTGAGCAGAGATCGACGATCTCATCCCATTTCGTCGAACTCCGGTGGACGAACTTACAACATTTCGTCGAACCCAGTCAGACCTAACAAAAATCATAACTTTAATAGAGATTTTAATCAAACTAGAAAACCTATTAATCCATTTGCTGATTGGGAAATTCCACCTAGGAGATACCATCGCTTAGGATATAAATCTCAACCTGAATTTTCTGTTATATCAAGTTTTTCATATCAGGAAAATAAAGGGCCCAAGGTAATCTGGGTCAAGAACCACTAATTTTTTTCCTTTGCAGGTAAATAGCTGTCCAGCTTTTAATCAACAATTGTATCTGGACAGTGGATGCTCCAAGTATATGACTGGTAGCAAGGACAACCTAAATAATTACAAGTCCAAGATGGGACCAAAGGTGATCTTTGGTGACTCAAATTGTGTCTAGACTGAAGGCTTTGGAGAAGTTAAGATTGGAGCAGTTACTTTTAAAAAGGTTGTATATGTAAGTGGACTGAAATATAACCTCATCTCCATAAGTCAACTATGTGATGAAGGTTATCAGGTATCTTTTAACTTAAGCTCTTGTATTATTTCTACTAAAGAAAACCAAACTATTTTAATTGGAGATAGACAAGACAACATATATGTAGTTAACTTTCAATCTGCAACATCAGATATTTGTTTATTTAATCTTGTTAGCAATCAGAATGATTTATGACATAAAAGATTAGGTCATGTTAATCTGAAAAACATTGCTAGGTTATCTAAAGACAACCTTGTTAGAGGATTCCTTCTGGTCCCTACAAGAAGGAAGACCTCTACAGGGCTTGTCAATTAGACAAGCAAACTAAATCTAACTTTAAATCAGTTAATAAGAGTTATTCACCTAGGATCTTGCACTTGCTACACATGGACCTTTTTGGCCCTATTGTTGTACAAAGCCTAGGAGGGAAATCTTATACTCTAGTTATTGTAGATAACTTCTCAAGATTCACTTGGGTTTTCTTTCTGAGATCTAAGTCTGATAACTTCAAGGTTCTTACAGATTATCTCAAGAACATACAGATTGAGTTCTCTACTCCAGTTGCATTCATCAGAAGTGATCATGGTACTGAGTTTGAGTCTGTTCTTATGCAAGAGTTCTGTAGGAAGGAAGGAATCAAACACTGCTTCTCAGCTCCTAGAACTTCTTAACAAAATGGGATAGCAGAAAGGAAGAATAGAACACTAACTAAATCAACAGGCACATGACTTGCAGATGCCTATATGCCCCTATCCTTTTGGGCAGAGGCTGTGAGCACAACAAACTATGTACTGAACAGAAGCTTAATACATAAACTTAAGAATAAGACTCCCTATGAATTGTTTAAAGGGAAGAAACCTAAAATAACCTATTTTAAAATATTTAGTTGCATATGCTATATTTATAACAATGACAAGAAATATATTAGAAAGTTTGAAGCTAAGGATGCAGAGGGAATTTTTCTAGGATATTCCCAAGTCAGCAAAGCTTATATGGTGTTTAATAAATCTACTTTAAAAATTGAGGAATCTGTTCATGTAACTTTTGATGAAGCTAACATGTCTTATAAGGAGAAAGAAATTTCTACCAACAACACATTGCAGGTACGTCACTTATGTGAGAGATTTGATGATCTAAGGCTCACGCAAGAGGTTCCAATACATACCTCTCCATAAGTTGAAGAAGAAAGTGAAGAAGAAAGTTTAGAGGTGGTTGAACCCTATCAAACAGCTAATGAAATTCCACAAGAGGAATTTATTCTCTAAGATATTGCCCAACCAACTCCACCCACTGAATTTATCACACTTAGGGATCACCTTGTATCTCAAGTGATTGGAGACATTTCAGTTGGTGTGCAGACAAGGCATCAACTCAACCAAGACTTGATGCATGCGTGCTTCATATCTCAAATTGAGCCCTAATGTATTAAAGATGCAGAGCAAGATCCCCACTGGATTGTTGTAATGCAAGAGGAGCTCAACCAATTTGAGGGATGCAAAGTTTGGGATTTAGTTCCAAGACCCAAAGACTACCCAGTCATTGGAACTAAATGGATATATAGAAACAAGCTGTATGCCCAAGGTGTCTTGATAAGGAATAAATCAAGGCTTATTGCTCAAGGCTATAGGCAAGAGGAAGGAATAGATTATGGCCAGACGTTTACACCTGTTGCAAGGTTGGAAGCAATTAGGATCTTCCTTGCATATGCTGCCTACAAAAATTCAAGGTTTATCAAATAGATGTCAAAAGTGCTTTTCTGAATGGAGAACTCAAGGAAGAGGTTTATGTTTAACAACCTCCAGGTTTTATCTCTCCAACCTATCCCTCTTATGTATTTAAATTACATAAAGCTCTCTATGGTCTAAAGCAAGCTCCAAGAGCTTGGTATGAAACCTTAACAAGCTTTCTCATAGAGCATAAATTCTGTAGGGGCATTATAGATAGAACTTTATTCACTAGACACCATAAGGATCAAATTTTGTTAGTACAAATTTATGTAGATGATATTATATTTGGGTCTACAGATTCCAAACTATGTAAAAGGTTTTCTGACCTCATACATTCAAAGTTTGAAATGAGTAACATGGGTGAGCAATAAAGAAGCCCCCTATTGGATTTTACTCCAATCCGGGAGATTTGGATGTCTGCCGCTCTCGAGGGGTGCGTACAACTCCCTTTACTCTTGAGTGCTCACTTCAATCTATCGGCCTCTTGGCTAGCCAAGAATGAAAGCAAAGGTGGAGAATATATTTCGATGATATATCTACAACCCATGATAAATCTAGAGTAATTCAAGGCTAAACCCTAAAAAGAAAAGGTAAACTCAAAGCATCATAACTTAATCACTCGAACCTCGGATCATCAAGATAGAGTACAAGGAGGATTAGTTAATCATGGTGAAGTGGAGGAGGCGGGAATGAGTAGTAAAGCATAAAGAACACAAGGTAAGAAAGAGAGCAAACAACACTTTTTATATTAATCTAAAAGAGAGCTTACAACTTGGAAATGAAAATTACAAGTGTAATGAAAATTGAAATCCTATTCTAGCCCTACCACTAGCAACTAAAGCAATTATAAAGGCTATTACAAAAGCTTAAACTAAACTAGAATTAGGAAAAACTAAAATGAGAAAGAGAGACAGAGAGAGAGAGAAAAGCATGAAAAACTTCAGAAAATAAAAGGGTAGCACTTCCTTATACACTCCAGAAAATATATGGACTCAAGGGGGGTCTGAATTTATAGAAATTCAAGAGGAGGTGACACGGCCGATGACACGGTCCTGTTGGTGGCCGTGTCCCGTGCTGGTTGACTTCGGGCTCTGGTTCTGGCGGGAAATGATCATTGCAACGTCGACAGGCGGGCACGCCCATGCTAACACGGCCAACGACACGGCCGTGTTGGTTTCCGTGTCCTCTGTAGTTGATGGGCTTTGACGGGGGGCACATTAATGGAGGGTTGCATGCGCTGATGAGGTGACGACACGCCTGTCGATATGGCCATGTTGGTGGCCTTGTCCTACTCTGGAAATTCATCGACTCTGGGTGACACGGTCATGTTGACACGGCCAGCTTGACACGGCCAGAGACACGACTAGCGACACGGCCGTGTTGGAGGCCGTGTCCTGGTCAGGAAGAACTCTGGACTTTACTCTGGTGGTTGATTCTTTGGGAACAGGTGACACGCCCCATGACACGGCCGTGTTGGTGACCGTGTCAGGTCATTTTGGGTGAAAATTGAGAAAACCTGCAAAAGAGCACAAAAACATTAATGACATAAATAAATACAGGAAGAAGGGACATATAAGCTAATAAGACAAGATTTGTATAATAAAAGACCTAAACAAAACTCTAATAGCTTAAATACAAAACACATTATCAAATTCCCCAAAACTTAAGCTTTGCTTGTCCCCAAGCAAAAATATAAAAACAAGATAACCATAAAATAGGACGAATCAAAAAGTTCTAATTATGCCTACACAACTACTATGCGAAATTCTAAGTAGGGAAAAGGTGAAAAGTGAATCTAAAACAATTATTTAGGTATTGTTTAACTTTTATAAACTTAACGAAAATAAATCATCCAAAATTTTGACGAAATTCTTTAAATAGATTTAAGCAAAGCAACGAAAATGAAAAAATGCGTTGTGTTGTTACTAGATCCAAGCAACGCATTATAATTATAACAAATAAATAACAAAAATCTAAGTTTACATCCAAAACTAATATTGATTTACTTTTCTTCTTTTCTTAGTTATTAAATAAAATTCAAAAAGGCGTGAATCAAAAGAACTTAATAGGACCGAAGCATTTGGTTTAGGATTATGATTAGGAGTGGAATTCAAAGATAAACAGGGAGGCTTAAAATCACACTAAACCAAAACAAATAGTTCCAAAAATTTCATTTTGAACAAAATATTTTTCTTTCTTTTTTTTCTTTTCCATTTTTTATTTTTCAAAATAAAGGCCATAAATATTTTCATTTTCAATTTTAATTGGCCAAACAAAAACACACATTTCTTTTGAGCATACGTTTTATTAAAAAACTTCTCCAAAAATATCACAAAATAACCTATAATAGTCATGAAAATTCTTTATGAAAGTCAAAATGGCTAGTGTGATTAGATAGGTTGCAAATTTTTGCTTTGGTGAAAATGATATGAAAAGGGGAGCTATCAAATGAAATTGGAAAAAAGGCTCAAAAGCGACTAACTAGTGGTGAAAGTTTTTAGGTTGGAGGGAAAGCTCAAACGAAAATAAAAATAGTCTAAATCATTTTCACGCTTTTAAATTTATTTAAAACATAGATTTGAAAAATTTCAAAAAACAAGTCCTAGATATTAAAAGAAGATTGATGAAATTATCTTGAAAATAGAAATAATAGATGACTTAGATTGTTCACATCTACAACGCTATTCAAACGTTGACCTTTCAGAAATTATCTAAAAACGAAAAGAAAAATAGTGGATGATTAATTTTTGAGAAAGTAAAGAAAACAAAGAACGAAAAACCATAATAGAAATGCGAGTTTTAGGAAAATATTTCACCTTAACATGTTACCGTGAATTAGAAACACAGTATGGCCAACATTTTACTTGTGAAACATAATTAAAAAAAAGGATTAGAAAAATTATAATTAGCTAAGTTGTTTATAAGGAATTTTGAGAAAAATAAAGAAAAAATAAGGGGTACTATTGAAATACCAAAATGTCTAAACTATTAAAAAAACAAAAAGCATATTTTTTAAATTTTGAAATATTCTCTTTTTTTATTTTGAAATATTCTCTTTTTTTAATTTTGGAATATTCTCTTTTTTTTAATTTTGAAATATTCTCTTTTTTTAATTTTAGAATATTCTCCTTATTTTAATTTTGGAAATATTAAGATATTCATTTTTTTGGATTTTTGAAAAATATTCACAAAAACATGAAAAATATTCACAAAAACCAAAAAGAAAGAGGAAGACCTCCCCCAAGCTTAAAATAGACATTGCCCTCAATGGAGAAGGAGGTTAGAGAGAGAGAGAGAGAAAATTAAAGTACAGAATTGAAAAACAGGATTGAAAAATAGGTACTTCCCCAGATTTATTTGCTGCGAAAGTTGAGTGATGTCGCTCCCCCATGCTTGCGCTTTGGATCTTCATGAAATGTCTTCTTTGAACTTCGTGATGGATTCAGCAGCGTTGGAGCAGGCAATCGCAGAAGCTTCAGCTTGTCGGAGCCGTCCGGGGCAAAAATTATAAAATAAGGAAAACAAAAAAAGATAACTTGGGTTGCCTCCCAAGAGCGCCCTTTGTTTAAAACGTCGTTTGAGCTCGACGCAACAAAATAATATTGTCCAAGAATATTGTCAAAAACAAAGTTCAAAGAAATAGTTCAAAGTTTTAATAAAACAAAGTTCCAAACTAATCAAAAGTTAGATTATGAAGTATATAGTTAACACAGTTAGGACTGACAGCATCACAGAAATACAGTTTAAGACGCTGACCATTCACTTTGAAATTACCCTTATCAGGGTGGGAAATCAAAACAGTACCATAAGGAAAAACTTTTAAAATAGTAAAGGGTACAAACCAACGTGATTTTAATTTTCCAGGAAGTAAACGTAAACGAGAATTATAAAGAAGAACCGGGTCGCCTGGCTTAAAGGTTTTTGGGTGCCTTAAGTGCTTATCGTGAAAGCGTTTCGACCGCTCTTTATAAAGTTTGTTATTTTCGTATGCGTAAGAGCGCCACTCGTGGAGTTCGTTGAGTTGAAATTTTCTAAGGTCGCCGACAGAGTGGGGATCGAAGTTTAAGAATCGCAAGGCCCAAAACGCGCGGTGTTCTAATTCTACGGATAAATGGCACGATTTTCCATAAACCAACCGATACGGCGTACATCCGAGGGCGGTTTTGTAAGCTGTTCGGTAGGCCCATAGAGCATCGTCTAATTTGGTTGACCAGTCTTTCCTAGAAGTTGAAACAGTTTTTTATAAAATTCTTTTTATTTCTCTATTCACTACTTCGACTTATCCGTTAGTTTGGGGGTGGTAGGCGGTTGAAAGC
This sequence comes from Platanthera guangdongensis, assembly GCA_039583875.1. NCBI lineage: Eukaryota > Viridiplantae > Streptophyta > Magnoliopsida > Asparagales > Orchidaceae > Platanthera > Platanthera guangdongensis. The sequence continues at coordinate 46,418,760 of CM077165.1, forward strand.
TTATACGTAACGCCGTATTTAGTAAGAATTTTAGAAAACTATGTGTTACAAAAATGGGAACCCCTGTCACTAACGATGGCGCGCGGCGTACCAAATCGAGAAAATAATTTTTTTAAGAGCGTAACCAAGACTCGGGAGCTGTTCGTATGAAGAGCTTGGGCTTCAGCCCATCGCGAAACATAATCAACGGCAACTAAAATAAACTTATTTCTGAAGCTAGAAGGAAGAGGGCCAACAAAATCAATTCCCAGAGGTCGAAAATTTGGCACTTAAGGAAATAATTTTGTGGCATTTTATTTTTATTGGAAATGTTGCCCGACCATTGACAACTATCACACCTACTTACAAAGGCTTGCGCGTCTTTAAACAGGCTAGGCCAGTAAAAACCCGCGCAAAGCACCTTGTGAGCGGTGCGAGCAGCTTGATAGTGCCCACCAGTCGGACCTGCATGTAATTGTTTTAAAATATCTAATCCTTCTTCATAAGAAACACATCTCCTTATCACTTGGTCTGCACAGACTCTAAAAAGATGCGGGTCCTCCCAAAAATAGTTCTTCAACTCAGAAATGAATTTCTTCTTTTGTTGAGAGGAGAACTCTTTTGGGAGCACACGAGCAACTAAGTAGTTGGCAATGTGTGCAAACCAAGGAGAAGGAGAAGTGCTAATTGAAAGCAGCTTCTCATCAGGAAAATAATCATTAAAAGATTTTTCATCTAGATTTTCAATAAAAGGATTATCTAGGTGCGAGAGGTGGTCGGCGGCCAAATTCTCGGCTCCTCGCTTATCACAGATTTCTAACTCAAACTCCTGGAGGAGTAAGACCCAGCGCATGAGCCGCGGTTTGGCATCCATTTTGTCAAGAAGATATTTGAGGGTCGAGTGGTCCGTAAAAATGATAATTTTTGAAAGTGTAATATAAGGGCGGAATTTATCAAAAGCGAATACTATAGCTAGGAGCTCCTTCTCGGTTGTGGTGTAATTTTCCTGTGCAGATGTGAGCGTCTTACTTGCATAATAGATGTGGTGGAAGTTTTTAGGTATGCGTTGACCTAATACGGCTCCCACCGCAAAACTACTCGCATCGCACATTATCTCAAAGGGAAGGTCCCACAACAGAGCTATCATAATCGGGGCATTAATTAATTTTTCTTTTATTAAATTAAAAGCAGCTAGGCAAAAGTCATCAAAAATGAATGGGTCGTCTTTTTCTAAGAGATGGGTAAGGGGTTTGGTGATCTTGGAGAATTCCTTTATGAAACGACGGTAAAAGCCAGCATGCCCTAGGAAACTTCTTATAGCTTTGATGTTCGTAGGCGGCCGCAGTTTCTCGATAACTTCTATCTTAGCAATGTCTACTTCAATACCTCTTGCAGAAATTTTATGACCCAAAACTAACCCTTCCCTCACCATAAAATAGCATTTTTCCCAATTTAGGGCAAGGTTAGTTTCTTCGCATCTTTTTAAGACTTTTTTGAGGTTTTCTAGACAACTATCAAAGGCGTCACCGAACACGGAGAAATCATCCATGAATACCTCCATAATGTTTTCTACGTACTTGTCAAAGATAGCAAGCATGCATCGCTGGGATGTAGCTGGCGCATTGCACAATCCAAACGACATTCTTTGGTAGGTGAAGGTGTCGAAGGGACAAGTAAATGTAGTTTTCTTTTGGTCCTCGGGAGAGATGGGAATTTGAAAATACCCAGAGTGGCCGTCGAGAAAATAATAAAAGCTATGGCCGGATAATCGTTCTAAAATCTGATCGATGAATGGTAAGGGAAAATGATCCTTGCGGGTGGCGTCATTTAACTTACGATAATCTATACACATTCGCCACCCGGTCACCGTCCGTGTCGGGATTAATTCATTATTCTCATTACTAACTACTGTTATCCCTCCCTTCTTTGGTACTACCTGGATTGGGCTAACCCACTTACTATCAGATATAGGATAGATAATTCCTGCGTCTAATAATTTCATAACCTCGCCCTTAACTACTTCTTTCATGTTGGGGTTTATACGGCGCTGAGGTTGTATAGAGTTACGTGAATTATCTTCCATTAAGATTTTGTAAGTGCAGAAAGATGGGTTTATGCCCTTGATATCAGATATCTGCCAAGCAATAGCTCGGTGATGCTTATGTAAAACTAAAAGGAGTTTATCACTTTGCACATCCGTGAGGTAGGCCGAAACTATGACGGGTAGCTTGGAGTCCTTTTCTAAGAAAGCTTATCTAAGATGCTCGGGTAGTTCTTTCAATTCCAGGGTAGGGGGTTCTTCATACGAGGTTCTAGAAATTCTTTCTTTTCCAAACACTATGACCTCGTAGAATTTTTTATGTATAAAATTAAAAGGGGTGGGGCTAGCTGCCATGTTGGCTTCTTGCAGCGATGTAGTTGGAAGAGTAGAAAGGAACAAAAATCAGAAAATTCTTTTTCAAATTCAGAGAGGTGATAGGAGGACTCTTCACTTAGGTGTAGCAATTCAGTTGGAGGAGTAGAGGAGGAACAAAAATCAGAAAATTCTTTTTCAAAATCAGAGAGGCGCCAGGAGGATTCTTCACTTAGGGCATCTATGTAAAAACAAGAGTCATCATTTGCTAGGGTGTTCTTTATCGAGGGGGTGATAGAGAAAGTTACTTCGTTGTCACCTACGCAAAGGAAGATCTTACCATTGCTTACATCAATGATGACTCGAGAGGTTGCAAGGAAGGGTCGACCAAGGATCAGGGGAACCTCGATGTCTTCTTCGATGTCCAATATGACAAAGTCCACCGGGAAGATGAACTTGTCGACTTTAACTAGGACATCCTCCACGATTCCTAACGGGTACTTGACAGCTCTATCGGCTAGTTGGATACTCATGGGTGTGGGGTTGAGGTTACCAATTCCTAACTTTTTAAACAATGAGAGGGGCATCGGGTTAATACTCGCACCTAAGTCGGCTAATGCGTGCTTGACAAAAAGATCACCAAAGACACACAGAATAGAAAAACTACCCGGGTCACTGATTTTCTTTGGTAAACCGTTTGTCAAGACCGCCAAGCACTCGACATTTAACGTGACATGTGAAAGATTCTCTAACTTCTTCTTGTTGGTTAGGAGGTCCTTAAGATACTTAGCATACTTCGGCATCTGGGATATCGCTTCGTGAAAGGGCAGATTTATGTGGATTTGTTAAACATTTCTAAGAAACGGGTGTATTGATCATCCTGACGTTGTTTATTAAGTTCAGAAGGGTATGGAGGGGTTGGATTATTTTTAAAGGTGGGTGGTGGAGTGAGTTCTTTTTCTAAAATAGGGGTGATAACTTCTTTGGTAGAGGGTGGAATTTTTAAAACGGGAGCGGAGCTTTGATTTTTTTAAAGCGGGAGCGCAGCTTGCCTCGGGCTCTTCACTTACCACACTGGGAACTTGCTTCCCACTCCGAAGAATTATAGCTTTCACTTGCTCTCTCGGGTTGGGCTCAGTATTGGAAGGATGAGACCCTGCGGGTCGCTCAGAAATTAGTTTTGCGAGTTATCCTACTGAATTTTCTAGACTTTTTACGGACTCGGTTAAGGTTCTTATAGTAGCGTCATCTGTGGTGATATATTCAGAAAGTAACTCCTCCAAGCTTGGAGGTTTTGGAAAGTTCTGAAGAGGTGGAGGCGGTGCAGAAAAATAATTTTGTGGTGGTGGGCGCATTGCGTTCGATGGATTACTCCACGAAAAATTCTGGTGATTTCTTAAAGCAGGATTATAACTATTTGGAAAAACAAAACCAGGAGGATGAAAATTCGCAGAAGAAAAATTATTAAATGCATTTTTAGGCATATTATTAACAAACTCTAATTGTTCTGGAGCAGGAGTTGCAGATTCCCATACCTGAGGGGCGGAGGCAGCAGTCATCTCCGTAATTTTCTTGCTTAATATTTCTACTTGCAAAGCTAACTGGGAGACGTTGTCCACTTCAAAGATACCTGCAGGTTTACTTGGGCGGGACCTAGGCACATTCCACTGGTAGGTGTTCATTTCCATGTTCTCAAAAAGCTCAAGAGATGCTTCCGGGGTCTTATGGTTTAAAGTACCGCCATAAGGTGCGTCTATCATTTGCTTTGTACTTTGATTTAGCCCGTTATAAAATGTCTGCACTTGTAACCATACAGGCAGAGCGTGATGTGGGCATCGTCTTAACAATTCTTTAAATCTTTCCCAGGTTTCATAAAGGGTTTCAGAGTCTATTTGTCCAAAGGCAGAAATGTCGTTCCTAAGTTTTGTAGATTTAGATGGCGAAAAATACTTCGCCAAAACATTTTCAGTTAATTGAGTCCAGGTTGTGATGCTATTTTTAGGTAGAGTGTTCAGCCACTGCTTAGCCTTAGTTATAAGGGAGAAGGGAAATAATCTTAGCCTAATAGTATCATTTGTGACACCATTTATCTTGAAGGTGTCACAAATCTCAAGAAAGCTTGTTATATGTGCGTTCAGATCTTCATCTTGAAGTCCGTCAAATTGCACATACCGCTGCACCATTTGAATCAAGCTAGGCTTCAGTTCGAAGTTATTATTTGCTATTGCAGGGCGAACTATGATATATTCAGTACCCTCAAGATTCAGTCGTGCATAATAAGACATGGGCCTTTGCATGACTTCCTCTACGTGGGGTTCTTCCATTCTTAAAGTAGAAAATGACTCGGAATCCTCAACCGGTATTTGGAAAGTAGGGCCTTGAAATCGCGATCGTCTCCGAAGAGTATGCTCAATTTCGTGGTCCAGGTCCAAAATAACTGACGGACTACCGCGGGTCGTACACTAGAAGAAGAGAAGAGAAGAAAGAGAAATAAAAAAAACTAGAAAAACTGAGTTAATAATTTTTTTTTGAAATATAATTTTTTTTAAGTTATGTTTTAACTCCCAAACTTCCCAAGGACTACACGGTAAAGGGTTCGCAAGGTACTAGACAAGATAGCGGCACTTAAAACCGCTTTGCTCTTTTCGAGAGATTTAGGTGGTGTAGAAAAATTGTGAAGCAGGTTTCTATTAAGAGTGGTAATAAAAATTTTTTTGATTTTAAAATTTTTTTAGAAGGAGGATGAGAAAGAGAAAGGACAAAATTAATAGGTTCGTATTTTCAATTTATCAACGAAAGTTGCTCCCCGACAACTGAGCCAAAAACTTGTTGGCCCGGCCAACGCTTAAGAAAAGAGAGCAATCGAACTAGCAATCCAACTAGGAAAGTATACCTATCGAACTGTAGTAAGGGGACACAAGTGTTATATTAAAATCCGGGAACTGTTGAGTAAGCTTACTCATACGAAGGCTATTATTTTATCGATGGAAATCTTAGGTTAAAATAAAGCTAAATGCACTAAAGGAAATATTGCATAAAAAAGAGGACTACTTGCAATAAAAATAAAGAGAGCATAAAATAAACGATTACACTGAAGGGTTAGAACGATGAGATGAAAATGCACATGATCAAGAATCACCTCGGCAAGAATTGATAAAAAACAAGATAAATAAACCTAAGCTTAATAGGGTAAAGGTCCTTGACCGTGGAGGTTCCTAAAGCTTGAACATGCTTCTCTCGAAGTCATGCCCAACTGAGTTTAGGAAGGTCCGACCGCCTCTCATCTAAATCGGAGGCCTAAAGCTCGCTTTACGCGGTGAACCCCACTATTGGATTTTACTCCAATCCGGGAGATTTGGACGTCTGCCTCTCTCGAGGGGTGCGTACAACTCCCTTTACTCTTGAGTGCTCACTTCAATCTATCGGCCTCTCGGCTAGCCAAGAATGAAAGCAAAGGTGGAGAATATATATCGATGATATATCTCCAACCCATGATAAATCAAGAGTAATTCAAGGCTAAACCCTAAAAAGAAAAGGTAAACTCAAAGCATCATAACTTAATCACTCGAACCTTGGATCATCAAGATCTAGTACAAGGAGGATTAGTTAATCATGGTGAAGTGGAGGAGAGGGGAATGAGTAGTAAAGCATAAAGAACACAAGGTAAGAAAGAGTGCAAACAACACTTTTTATATTAATCTAAAAGAGAGCTTACATCTTGGAAATGAAATTTACAAGTGCAATGAAAATTGAAATCCTATTCTAGCCCTACCATTAGTAACTAAAGCAATTACAATGGCTACTACAAAAGCTTAAACTAAACTAGAAACAGGAAAAACTAAAATGAGAAAGAGAGAGAGAGAGAGAAAAAAAAGCATGAAAAACTTCAGAAAAAAAAGGGCAGCACTTCCTTACACACTCCAGAAAACTATATGGACTCAAGGGGGGTCTGAATTTATAGAAATTCAAGAGGAGGTGACACGGCCGGCGACACGGGCGTGTTGGTGGCCGTGTCCCGTGCTGGTTGACTTCAGGCTCTTGTTCTGGCAGGAAATGATCATTGCAACGTCGACAGGCGGGCACGCCCATGCTGACACGACAACGATACGGCCGTGTTGGTGGGCGTATCCTCTACGGTTGATGGGCTTCAACGGGGGGAGCATTAATGGCGGGCTGCATACGCTGAGGAGGTGGTGAGACGCCTGGCGACACGGCCGTGTGATGACTTGTTTTAGTCATCATTTTTTTGGGTAGCTTAGTATTCAAATTTCTTAAGTATATTTATATTTTTATGAATTATTATGTTTGTTTTGTTTTATTTTATGATTAAGGTCTTTTAGCTATGATATTTTAATTCCTAAGTTTTATTTTATGTATTTTATGTCTTGTTATGTTTAACTTTAATTTTAATGACTAATGTTTTTATTATGTTATGTTGTGCTTAATTTTTAAAAGTTATCTATGTTTTGTCATAAAAAAATAATAACTAATATGTTGTGTTATTTTGTTTTATTTGTAGGATATGGCCCAAATGCATGCAACATGGTGCAGCCCTCTCATCATGGTGCAGCCCTCTCATCATGATGCAGCCCCCTACATGCAGCCCTTGAAGATTGGAGCAGCCCGGCCCTTTCCCTTGAAGCCCACATGATGCATTCAGCCCCTCTTCAAGCTACCCGAGCCCATATAGATGCAGCCCTCTTCCACCAAAGAAGCCCACCTCATTGGAGCAGCCCACAAGATGCAGCCCGGCCTCCTCCCCACTTCAAAGTGCAGCCCACAAAGTGCAGCAAGCCCCCTCCAAGGTGCAGCCCAACATCTCTCCAAATCACCCTACCCGAGCTTACAACAAAGCCCAAACCAAGAAGCCCACTCATGCATTGGCCGGCCACATTCATGCATGTTCTCTCTCTCTCTCTCCCTCTCATTTATTACATGCATGTATTCACTTTTTCATGCATTGGCCGGCCACTTGCCACACCATCCCTCCTCTCTCTATTTTTATTATTTTTCTCCACTCTTTATTATCATCCATTCCCCCTTATTTACTCTCTTTATTTTATTTGATTTCTTTTAAATACTATGCATTGAATCATCCTCTCCCTCTCCCTTCATTAAATGAAATGCATGCACTTCTCTCCCTTTACATGGCCGGCCACCCCCCTTGGCCTCCTCTTCATTTCATTCTAGATCCTTCTCCATCTCCTATAAAAGCCACCCCATCCCTCAAGCCAAAGGGGAGAAATTTATGAGAAGTGAAGTTTTAAGTTGAATGTGAGTGTTGAGTTGGAGAGTGGAGAGTGCTTGTGAGTTGATGTTAGTTTCATTATTGTATTAGTTTTCTTTTCCATTAGTGCAAGTTTCTTCATAGCATAATCTTGTCTTTTTTATATTTTGTGTACTTTTTTTTGCAAGTAATGAAAATGTTCCTCTGTTATCTTCTTTTGTCTTCCTTTTCAATTATGCGTAGCTAATTCTATTTAGCGTTCGATCGTGAGGATCCATAAAATGAGATGAGGGTTTCTTTTATTTCATAGTTTTATTTTTTGCTTAATTTTACTCTATCCTTCTTTGATTTTTATTTTGTCGACTCCGTATTTCCGGTATACGGCAGTAGGCTTGGGATCTCATATTTGAGTAGCCGAGAGGCTCATGAATGTGAAAGATCACTCAAAGAAGGAAGGAGTTGAACGCAACCCTAGAGATAGGATGACGTAAATCTTCCGGATTGGAGTCAAATCCAATAGTGCGGGTCACCTCGATAATGCGGCTTTAGGCTTTTTTTGACTTGAAAGAGATTTCAGTCAAAACGTCTATTAAGTCAGGGGATTTAATTCTCTAGCGAGATTATTTCCTAATTTCGGATCCGTCACGGTCAAGTATGATTTGCAAATTTAAAACTATGCCTTTTTCATCCCTCTCATTTCATTTTATGGTGAATTTTCGATCGAATGCTAGCTTTTTATTATAAAGTTTTTCGTCTAAAAAATTATCTTTTGTTTTAGTTTAAAAATTCTCAAAACCCATTTTCTTTCGGTAGGATAATAGTTCAAGCGTGAGTAGCTGTATTTGACAACCCCGTGTTTAAATACGACCTTAATACTACAATTCGATAGGTACACTTGCCTGTTCGGGTTTAGCACATCAAGTTTTTGGCGCCGTTGCCGGGGATGCTTTTTCGTCAATATTAGGAAAGCGCTTACGCTATTACTTCTGCAAAAATAAAAAAAAAATTCCTTTCTCTATTTTCTTCTTCAAGTTTTTATTTCCCTTCTTCTCTTTTTCTTTCCTCCATTCGCCCTCTAATTTTCTTAGTGCATGACCCGCACGAATCCGTCGCTACTTGTTGATTTGGACCCAGAAATCGAACGCTCCTTTCGGAGAAACTTACGATTCAGTGGTTCCACGTCTCAAACAGCGGTTGAGGATTCCGACGGTGATTGTAACTTCAACTCCAAAATGGGAGACCCTAACCCAGCGTTTGCCCAGCAAAGGACGATGTCCGATTATGCTCGGCCCAACCTGGAGGGTACAGAAACAAGTATTGTTCGACCTGCAATTGCGAACAATAACTTCGAGCTTAAGCCTAACATCATACAAATGGTGCAGCAATATGTACAGTTCGACGGATTACAAGATGAAGATCCGAACTTGCATATTGCCAATTTTCTTGAAATCTGTGACACCTTTAAAATAAATGGTGTCTCAGACGATGCTATAAGGCTAAGACTCTTCCCTTTCTCCTTAAGAACTAAAGCCAAACAATGGTTGAGTTCTCTTCCAAGAGGCTCAATCACTACTTGGAACATTTTAACTGAAAAATTTCTCTCTCGTTATTTCCCCCCCGCCAAAACTGCTAAGCTAAGAAATGATATAACTTCCTATTCTCAAATTGCTTCTGAGACCCTCTATGACACTTGGGAGAGGTTCAAAGAACTTTTGAGAAGATGCCCTCATCATGCTATGCCTGTATGGTTACAGGTTCAGACATTTTACAATGGGCTAAATCAAGAAACTAAGCAAATGATAGATGCCGCTTCCGCTGGTTCCTTGGACCGCAAAACTCCGGAAACCGCTCTTGAGCTTATCGAGGACATGGCGATGAACACTTATCAGTGGAATTCGTCTAGGACTCGCCCATCTAAACCTACAGGTATCTATGAAGTGGATTCAGTTTCGCAACTGGCGCTACAAGTGGAAATGCTGAACAAGAAGATTTCGGAGATGACTGCTTCCTCCGCCGCTAAGGTATATGAAAATGCGAATGCTGCTACTGCCGAGCAGGTGGATTATCTGGGGAACATACCCAGGCCTGCTCAAAATAATTCTGCCAATAATTTTTCTGCTTTTTCTAATTTTTCTGCACCTCCTGGTTTTAATTCTTTTACGAACTCTTATAATCCTGGATGGCGTAACCATCCCAATTTTTCTTGGAGTAATCCTGCTAATGCTGCACGCCCACCACATGATTTTACACCACCACCACCACCACAACAAAACCAAAATCTTCAAAAAACCCTCTCTTTGGAAGACCTTTTATCTAGATATATAAGCTCGAATGATGCTACTATTAGAAACTTAACAGGGTCCATGAAAAGTTTAGAAAATCAGGTCGGGCAACTTGCCAAGGCTTTTTCCGAGAGACCACCTGGAACTCTTCCCTCGAACTCTGAACCTAACCCAAGGTAGCACGCAAATGCGATTTCCCTTCGGGGCGGTAAGGTTATTAACGAGCCCACCACCAGGGAAACAATTACCCCTACAGAAAATGATAAAACAATTTTTGGAAATGAAAAATCTACTTTAAATAAAGAAAAAGATATTTCTGTTTTTTCTGATTTTGGAAAAGAAAATGATGACGTTCAAAATGAAGCTCCGGTTGTTATAAAGGAATTCCCGCCACCTCCTTATCCGGCTCGACTTATGAAAGAAAAACTAGACGATCAGTACCAACGCTTTCTTGAAATGTTTAAACAAATTCACATTAATTTGCCATTTCATGAAGCGATTAGTCAAATGTCTAAGTATGCAAAATATCTTAAGGATTTATTAACAAACAAGACGAAATTGGAAAATTTATCGCATGTAACCTTAAATGAAGAATGCTCGGCGGTCGTTAAAAACTCTAATCTTCCTAAAAAGATAAACGATCCGGGTAGTTTTTCCATTCCGTGCGTTTTTGGTGATCTGTTTGTTAAACATGCGTTGGCGGATCTAGGAGCGAGCATAAATTTGATGCCCTTTTCTTTATTCAAAAAGCTAGGATTGGGCACTCTTAGCCCTACAAGAATGAGTATCCAGTTAGCCGATAGGTCGATCAAATATCCATTAGGTATTGTTGAGGACGTGTTAGTAAAGGTCGACAAATTCATCTTCCCGGTGGATTTTGACATTCTCGATATTGAAGAGGACGTCGAGGTCCCTCTTATACTCGATCAACCCTTCCTAGCCACCTCTCGAGCGGTCATCAATGTTAGTAACGGAAAGTTGTTTTTGCGTGTGGGAGATGATGAGGTCACATTTTCTATCAATCAATCAATGAAAAACTCTTTAAAAAATGATGATTCATGCTACTTTATTGAAGTTTTAAATGAAGATTGTTCTCTTTCTCTTTCTACATCTCTTCAAATGAATTTTCCTCTTCTTTTTCTGAAATTTCTTCACATGATTTTGAAAACACGGTTATGTCAGCACAAACAAATTTTGAAAATGATTCTGTCTTTGGTAGAAAAAAGTATGAAAATCTTATTTTTGAAAAAGAAAAGAATTTGAAAAACTCTTATGATGAGCCGCCCTATCTTGATTTAAAACCACTCCCTGTTCATCTAAAATATGCCTTTCTTGAACAAAAATTCTAAGTTGCCAGTTATAATCTCGGCCTATCTATCTCAATCCGAAAACGATCAGTTGATCGAAGTACTACAAAAGCATCGCCGAGCTATAGCGTGGCAAATTTCCGACATTTCTGGCATAAGCCCTTCTTTTTGTACTCATAAAATATTTTTTGAAAATAATCCTAAGGGTGTAGTCCGACCACAACATCGTCTCAATCCAAATATGAAAGAGGTTGTGAAGGAAGAGGTTCTTAAGTTATTAGATACGGGGATAATTTATCCGATTTCCGATAGTCAGTGGGTAAGTTCGGTCCAGGTTGTTCCTAAGAAGGGTGGGATTACGGTAGTAACAAATGAAAATAATGACTTAATTCAAACTAGGACGATAACGGGATGGAGGATGTGCATCGATTACCGTAAGCTAAATGATGCCACTCGAAAAGATCACTTCCCCCTCCCCTTTATCGATCAAATTTTAGAACATTTATCCGGGCACAGTTTTTATTGCTTCCTCGACGGACTCTCAGGATATTTTCAAATCCCTATCGCACCCGAAGACCAAGAAAAGACAACATTCACTTGCCCCTTCGGGACTTTTGCTTATCATAGAATGCCTTTCGGGTTATGCAACGCACCCGCTACCTTTCAGCGGTGTATGCTTGCTATTTTTGATAAATACGTAGAAAATATTATGGAAGTATTTATGGACGATTTTTCTGTCTTTGGCGACTCCTTTGACTTATGTTTAAAAAATTTGGAAAAAGTTTTGCAACGCTACGAAGAAACCAACTTAGTTTTAAATTGGGAGAAGTGCCACTTTATGGTGCGTGAGGGCTTAGTCCTTGGCCATAAGATTTCCGCTAAGGGAATTGAAGTGGACAAGGCCAAAATTGAAGTTATTGAAAAGTCACCGCCGCCTACAAATATTAAAGCGATTAGAAGTTTTTTAGGGCATGCGGGTTTTTATCGACGATTCATTAAAGACTTTTCAAAAATTACTAAGCCTCTCACCCACCTTCTCGAAAAAGAAACTCCTTTCATTTTTGATGAATCTTGTCTCGCTGCGTTTGAATTAATTAAATCCAAACCTTATAAATGCTCCTATTATGATCGCCCCAGTTTGGGATTTACCATTCGAAATAATGTGTGATGCGAGCAGTCATACGATAGGTGCGGTTCTAGGACAACGAATTGCTAAGAACTTTCATCCGATTTACTATGCTAGTAAAACTCTAACTTATGATCAAGAAAATTACACCACGACGGAGAAAGAACTTTTAGCTGTTATTTTTTGCTTTTGATAAATTTCGACCGTATGTTACTCTTGCCAAAGTTATTGTTTTTACGGATCATTCCGCTTTGAAGTACCTCCTTTCTAAACCGGATGCCAAGCCGCGTCTTATTCGCTGGATCCTCTTACTTCAAGAATTCGACTTGGAGATTCGGGATAAGAAAGGAGCGGAAAACCTACCGGCTGATCATCACTCTCATCTTGAAAATCCCGAACTTGATATTTTAAATGAAAATTTTATTAATGACTCTTTTCCGGATGAGCGTCTTTTAAACATTTCTTCTTCTACCCCCTGGTTTGCTGATCTGGCAAATTATCTTATGGCCCGGGCCCTTCCAAAAGAATACTCTTCTCACCAAAAGAAGAAATTCTTTTCGGAGTTGAACTATTATTTTTGGGAGGACCCCTTTCTATTTCGCATTTGTGCGGATCAGGTGGTTAGAAGATGTATTTCCCGGGAAGAAGGTCAGCAAATTTTAAAGCATGTTCATGAAGGTCCGACTGGCGGGCATTTTCAAGCAAACCGCACCGCCCACAAAGTGCTTAGTGCTGGCTTTTACTGGCCAAGCATATTTAAAGATGCGTAACTCTTTGTGAGCGGGTGTGATCGGTGCCAACGGAATGGAAACTTATCTAATAAAAATGAAATGGAACAAAATTATTTTCTAGAATGCGAAGTTTTTGATTTATGGGGCATTGACTTTGTAGGCCCGTTTCCCTCCAGTCTAGGAAACAAATATATTCTACTCGCAGTCTATTATGTTTCCAGGTGGGCGGAGGCCCAAGCTTTACCAAGAAATGATGCTCGCGTCGTAGTTGCCTTTCTTAAAAAGTTATTTTCTCGTTTTGGTTTTCCTCGAGCGATCGTTAGTGATAGGGGAAGTCATTTTTGCAACACTCAACTCGCTAAAACTTTAACTAAATATGGTGTTACGCATAAACTATCAACTGCTTATCACCCACAAACTAACGGTCAGGTCGAGGTAGTCAATCGCGAGCTTAAAAGAATTCTGGAAAAAACCATTTCTACTTCCCGTAAGGATTGGTCTTTAAAGTTAGACGATGCTCTTTGGGCCTATCGGACAGCGTACAAGACCACTATTAGTTGTACTCCTTTCCGACTAGTCTACGGAAAATCGTGTCATCTCCCGGTAGAGGTAGAGCACCGTGCGTTTTGGGCATTAAAGTTTTTTAATTTCGATCCGCACTCGGTCGGTGAGCATAGAAAAAACCAACTAAATGAGCTTGACGAGTGGCGAGCGTACGCTTATGAAAATAATAAAATTTATAAAGAACGCACAAAACTTTATCACGATAAGAACTTGCGCCATCCTAAAACGTTTAAACCTGGCGATCACGTTCTTCTTTTCAATTCTCGCCTACGTCTCTTTCCTGGAAAACTTAAATCTAGATGGTCTGGACCGTTTAGGGTCAAGGAAGTTTATCCTTATGGAACTGTGTTGCTTTCGCACCCCGATAAGGGTGATTTTAAAGTGAATGGACATAGACTTAAACTTTATTTTTCAAATGATACTGTGTCTCCTGCAATGGAGGATCTTGTTTTCGACTCTTAAATATTTATCTTGTTGTGGAACATTTTTGGACTTATTATTATTATTTAATTTTCTTCGGACTTTAAATGGTTGTAATAAAGAACAATCTTGGTCACCTACCCACGGACTATATTTTTTTCTGCTTTTATTTTGCTCTTCCTTCTAGAGGCCAACCAAGCCAGTTCGTGACCGCCGCTCAAACGTTGCTGATATAAAGATGGATCAAGTCAAACCTGCTGCTGATCAAGTGCGCTAAAAAGCAAGCATGGGGGAGCGACATCCGCCGTCATCCCACAAACCCGGGGAAGTCCTGTTTTGTTTATTATTTCATTTATTTTATGCATTTTTCTCTCCTTCTCAGTCTCCTTCTCGTTTTTCTTTTTGTTTCTTTCATTGAGGACAATGAAAAATCTAAGCTTGGGGGAGGGTTTAGTTAGTTTCTCTTTTTCCTTTTTCTTTCAAAAATTTTTCTAAAAAATTAGCATAGTTTTGTTAAGTTTTTTTTTAGTATTGCTTTTATTTTAGCCTTTTCAAAAAAATCACAAAAAAAAAGAAAAGCAAAAATCCAAAAAATTGCTAAAATATATTTGAAAAACAAAATCGAAAATTATTTCCATCTTTATTTTTATGTTTCTTCTAGTGATGTGTAGACCCGTGCGGTTTTTTAGTTCTATTTAGATCTCTTTGAAACAGTTTTCTAAATTTATCAATTTAACATAGCTTATTTTTACTAGTTTCTTTTTCTTAAATATAGGCATCCGATTTTTACGTTTTAAGTTAGCAATTTGTAGTTATGTCTTTTTATTCGGTTAGTTGCTTACGAATGTTTGCTAGGTAATGTTATCTCTTTTTCATTTGCGGGGTAGTCTTTCTTGGTGTCTAGAACTTGTCCCTAGCGACTCTCGAAACATTTGCGTCATTTTTACGTACTTTAGAAATGATTTAGGCCACCCTTTGACTCGTTTGAGCTTTTCTTGCCCACCAAAAAAATTTTACCATTGCAAAACAATTTTTGGGCCTTTTTCCATGTTTTTTTGTTTTTAGCTCCACCTTTCATTTCATTATTTCACCAAAGCCAAAATCCCTTTCCTATTTCTCACACTAAACTTTGAGCTTAAATATTAATTTTGTGAAGGATTATATCTTTGAAATGAAAAGGAAAATTTATAGCTTATATTTGGAGCTTTCCTTAAAGTTACAAAAAAAAGAGAGAGTTATTATCAAAAGTATCATCAAAATGAAATGAAAAAAAAGAGTAGTATTTTTGGCCAATATTATGAAAAGAAAAGAAAAAAATACATGGCCTTATTTTTGTGTTAGCTTGAATTGAAGTACTTATCATTCCTCTTCATGTGTTTATGTTTATTTTTTTTAAGCTCAACCTTGGTTTAGTATTTAAGCCCTCATGTTTATCCTTGTTTTCATTTCCTAATCATTTACCTAAGCCAAGTTTTAACGCCTACTAGAAGTCCTATTAATCTTTAGAACGTAAATTCGCGTAGTGGAGAAAGTGTGAACGGACAAGACTATGGCCACCATCATTGATGGATTTCTTTGGAGGTTATCTTGAGGTGATTTAGGGTTAATTGTTATTCTAGCAACCTAGTAGTTCGTAATGCGCCGATTATTTAGAATTTCTACTCTTGTTTCTCTTATTTTCATTAATTTTGGATGCCTTGTTTTAAGATTTAGAAATGTGTAAATTTTCTTTATGTTCTAATGATATTTTTAGGTCTCCACTTTCAAGTTTTCTATTGTGCACTTCTCACCCCACTAGTTGTTAACATAGGAATTAGGATAGTTTAATTTTTCATGTTTTGTTTTTCTTAATTATGCAACCTAAATCTTCTTTGTTTTCTTTCCCAAGTTCTTTAAGTTTTATTTGCTTGAGGGCAAGCAAATACTCTAGCATGGGGGAATTTGATGACTTGTCTTAGTCATCATTTTTTTGGGTAGCTTAGTATTCAAATTTCTTAAGTATATTTATATTTTTATGAATTATTATGTTTGTTTTGTTTTATTTTATGATTAAGGTCTTTTATCTATGATATTTTAATTCCTAAGTTTTATTTTATGTATTTTATGTCTTGTTATGTTTAACTTTAATTTTAATGACTAATGTTTTTATTATGTTATGTTGTGCTTAATTTTTAAAAGTTATCTATGTTTTGTCATAAAAAATAATAACTAATATGTTGTGTTATTTTGTTTTATTTGTAGGATATGGCCCAAATGCATGCAACATGGTGCAGCCCTCTCATCATGGTGCAGCCCTCTCATCATGGTGCAGCCCCCTACATGCAGCCCTTGAAGATTGGAGCAGCCCGACCCTTTCCCTTGAAGCCCACATGATGCATTCAGCCCCTCTTCAAGCTACCCGAGCCCATATAAATGCAGCCCTCTTCCACCAAAGCAGCCCACCTCATTAGAGCAGCCCACAAGATACAGCCCGGCCTCCTCCCCACTTCAAAGTGCAGCCCACAAAGTGCAGCAAGCCTCCTCCAAGGTGCAGCCCAACATCTCTCCAAATCACCCTACCCGAGCTTACAACAAAGCCCAAACCAAGAAGCCCACTCATGCATTGGCCGGCCACATTCATGCATGTTCTCTCTCTTTCCCTCTCATTTATTGCATGCATGTATTCACTTTTTCATGCATTGGCCGGCCACTTACCACACCATCCCTCCTCTCTCTCCTTTTTATTATTTTTCTCCACTCTTTATTATCATCCATTCCCCCTTATTTACTCTCTTTATTTTATTTGATTTCTTTTAAATACTATGCATTGAATCATCCTCTCCCTCTCCCTTCATTAAATGAAATGCATGCACTTCTCTCCCTTTACATGGCCGACCATCCCCCTTGGCCTCCTCCTCTTCATTTCATTCTAGATCCTTCTCCATCTCCTATAAAAGCCACCCCATCCCTCAAGCCAAAGGGGAGAAATTTTTGAGAAGTGAAGTTTTAAGTTGAATGTGAGTGTTGAGTTGGAGAGTGGAGAGTGCTTGTGAGTTGTTGTTAGTTTCATTATTGTATTAGTTTTCTTTTCCATTAGTGCAAGTTTCTTCATAGCATAATCTTGTCTTTTTTATATTTTGTGTACTTTTTTTTTGCAAGTAATGAAAATGTTCCTCTCTTATCTTCTTTTGTCTTCCTTTTCAATTATGCGTAGCTAATTCTATTTAGCGTTCGATCGTGAGGAACCATAAAATGAGATGAGGGTTTCTTTTATTTCATAGTTTTATTTTTGCTTAATTTTACTCGATCCTTCTTTGATTTTTATTTTGTCGACTCCGTATTTCCGGTATACTGTAGTAAGCTTGGGATCTCATATTTGAGTAGCCGAGAGGCTCATGAATGTGAAAGATCACTCAAAGAAGGAAGGAGTTGAACACAACCCTAGAGATAGGATGATGTAAATCTTCCAGATTGGAGTCAAATCCAATAGTGCGGGTCACCTCGATAATGCGACTTTAGGCTTTTTTTGACTTGAAAGAGATTTCGGTCAAAACGTCTATAAGTCAGGGGATTTAATTCTCTAGCGAGATTATTTCCTAATTTCGGATCCGTCACGGTCAAGTATGATTTGCAAATTTAAAACTATGCCTTTTTCATCCCTCTCATTTCATTTTATGGTGAATCTTCGATCGAATGCTAGCTTTTTATTATAAAGTTTTTCGTCTAAAAAATTATCTTTCGTTTTAGTTTAAAAATTCTCAAAACCCATTTTCTTTCGGTAGGATAATAGTTCAAGCGTGAGTAGCAGTATTTGACAACCCCGTGTTTAAATATGACCTTGATACTACAATTCGATAAGTACACTTGCATGTTCGGGTTTAGCACATCACCGTGTTGGTGGCCGCGTCCTGCTCTGGAAATTCATCGACTCCGGGTGACACGGTCCATGTTGACACGACCAGCTTGACACGGCCAGAGATACGGCCAGCGACACGGCCGTGTTGGAGGCCGTGTCCTGGTCAGAATGAACTCTGGACTTTCCTCTGGTGGTTGATTCTTTGGGAACAGGTTGCACGCCCCATGACACGGTCGTGTTGGTGGCCGTGTCAGGTCATTTTGGGTGAAAATTGAGAAAACCTGCAAAAGAGCACAAAAAATTAGTGGCATAAATAAATACAAGAAGAAGGGACATATAAGCTAATAAGACAAGATTTGCACAATAAAAGACCTAAACAAAACTATAATAGCTTAAATACAAAACACACTATCAATTAGTCTCTTGGTTTTATAAAAATAAGTCATCTATGTCTACATCAACTGCTGAAGCAGAATACATAGCAGCTGGCAGTTGCTGTTCCCAGATACTGTGGATTCAGAACCAACTTCTAGACTATGGATTCAACTTAAATAATTCAACTCTAATATATGACAACACAAGTTCAATTTCCATTGCACAAATTCTAGTCCATCACAGTAGGACTAAGAATATATACATTAGACACCATTTCATTAGAGATTGTGTAGATAAAAATAAAATTAATCTTATCTATATCTACACTGATTAGCAAATAGCAGATATCTTCACCAAACCTTTGGATGATAGGAACCATTTGTTCTTCATAAATCAGCTTGGTATGATAAATGGAGAAGCCTTATTTTAATTTTTGTCTATGGTCGACGAATTTTTCAACGTTCGTCGAACGGAGATCGACGAACTGGGAAAAGTTCTAGAGAAAGTCGTCGAACGAAGATCGATGAACTCTCTGTGAGTGAAGCTATTTTTGTCGATTGGAGGTCCACGAATTTGCTTCAGAAATGTTTCGTCGAACTAGACTCGACGAAATGTTTTCACATCTTCTAACCTCAGATCGAAGAATTTTTATTATTCGTCGAACGGAGTCTGCCGGTTCATATTCTTAAAACCTTATATCTAGGTTTTCTTCGACCTCGGTCCCACGCTTTCAGTTCTTTTTGCACTTGATCTCTTTGTTTTTGGTTGTAGGCAAATTCATGGCAATTCCGGCGAGCACTCTTTCCGCAATAAAATTGGACATGGGTTTTGATATTGACTTCGACTCCTTTCAGCATTCTGACCCGATCTTTATGGAAATTCTGAAATTATTTGAAGCACAGAATCTGAAGCAGTTCATGACTCACAGAATCAAAATAAACATGACAGAGATAAAGGAATGGGTATTTATATCTACAACATCAGAAGATACTATGTCGGGAACAATATCTGGTAACAACGTTTCCCTTTCCCCCACTATACTAACTGAAGTTTTCGGTTTATTGAATGGTGATGAAGAAATTGAAATGAATAATGAGGAATATGAGAATATACTGATCAAAATGGGTCACTTTGGAGAGAACCCAAACAAATTATTAAAGAAAAATTTTTCTGCTGAGTATAAGTTCTTAGCAGATGTAGTTGGGAAAGTGCTGCTGGGCAAACACACAGCACATGACTACATCATAAGGCACCAGTTCATGGTGTTGGGTGCTCTGGTAGAGAAGAAAGCAGTAAACTGGGGCAAATTGCTATTTGACTTGATTAAAAAGAAGAATAATAAGAAAGAGGTCTATTTTGGAAGGGTATTGGGGATATTTCTGCAAGAAACGGCACCGTAACATCTGGTCTCCACGACAGTGTTCATAAATGCCTCAAAAGGCTTACCTCTGCCCTGTTTGGCAGATGAGAGAGGAAGATCACCAAGCCATCCAAGGCTTCATCCTCAAGAACTTCTGAGAGCACTAGGGCCATAACCGCCGCTCCTCCACCACCAAAAAAAGTTCCTTCCTCCTCTAATATTCCTTCTCCTCCACTGCCTCCACAATAATAACAATAACAACAACATCAAATTCATCTACCCACACCAACTCCATCACCAGTTCAATCTCCAGTTCCTGCTTCACCAACTCACCAACAACATCAACCCACACCAGCATCAACCCCAGTTCCATCTCCTGAGCACATCACTCCACCTCAATCTCCATTTCCCCCTCATTTAACTGTCACACACCCTGACACATTTATCTCCTCCCACACTTTCAATGTACTTTTTTCTCCACCATCTCCACATCAGGAACCATCTCCTCCCACACAACAACAATTCCCCTTTCTACAACTGCAAGTCCCTCTATTCCCATCCCTCCACTCACCCAAACTAACATTTCATCTACTGCTCCTGACTACACACACACACAGATATGTCCAGTGCATTTTCTGTCTATTTAAATTGTGGTCATCACACTCCATACTCCTCCACTGCTTCAGAGTCTCTCTATCTCAACTTCTCTGACGTTACTAAAAACCTACTAGCATTCATCTCTCCCATTCTTAATAAGCTTCTAACTGATGCTGTAGCTCCTCTAATTGCTTTCATGACATCCCTTTCTAGCAGAATTGCTGCTTTATCCCCTGTCCCTTCTTCTGGGGGACTGGCTTCAGGACCCACTGAAACCACTCAGGGGTAGAAGATCTGTAATGAAGAAGCTCCAGTGGTTATAGCAGCAGCAGAAGTAGCAGCAGACTCAATAATGTCAGATTCTTCAGAAGTAGTCAAAGCAGCAGAAGCAGCAGCAGACTCAGTAATGTCAGATTCTTCAGAAGAAGCAGTCACTCCTACTGAACTCATATATTTAATTGATTCAGATACAGATATGGATGAGTCAGTTATAACTAAAATCAATACTGTTGGTGATTATATTATAAATCCCACAGCTAATCAAAATTCTTTATTAGATTTCTCAAATTTTGTCTACAGAGATATTCTACCCAATTCTTCTTATCAGCAATCCTTGGCTATAGTTCCATACACTGCACCAATAAGCCCCACAATTGACAACCAACTTAAGGCTAGTCTTGCAGTAACAGAGCCACAAATTGTACCATCCCCCTCCAAGGACACTTCTTCTTCAGAAGGTATTTCAACTCCAACATACAAGATGGATGACAGTCCGCTGCTAGATCTGGATGAGATCATTATGGCAGATATAGAACAAGGAAAATTATTAGTTGCTGAAATAGTTGCTCCAGCCCTTCCAGAATCTCAAGCACAGCCTCAGGCTAAAAAGCTAATTTCCAAAGATCTTCTGAACGACATTAATGACTTATATGATAATACTCAAGGATCTTCTGATGATGAAGATGATTCTGATGATTCTGATGATAACTCTACTGCTAAGAAGAAAGTCTCAAAGAAAAGAAAGGTTGCTCCCATTGCTGCTCCCAAGCCAAATCCCATACATGACACTTCATACTACATTCTACAAAAAATCTCTCCATATCCTGGGATGCCAGCTTGTATATGGTTTTCAAAGAATGAACAGAAAGCTAGAAAGAAAAGTAGGTGATACTCTCCTCTCCCTCCTCAAAGAAATTGGAGAGGTCCTCCTCCTCCTCCTCCACCTGCTGTTGGTGCTTCAGGTAGCATTTCTCAGAGGTCTACCTCTTATGCTAAACCTATCATAGACATCATGGTAGATCCTCAACATCTCAAGGAAGCAGCCAGCAGAGGCATTCCTCCAGCAAGCAATATCAACAACAACAATATCAACAATAGCATTATCAACAACAACAACAGTAACAACAGCAACAGTAACAACAAGCTCCTGAAACAGATAAAGCTGAAAATCCTAAAAGGCCAGAATCTCCACCTATTCCCTTTGTGGATCCAAAAACTGAGACAACTTCTAGAATGGCCAAGTTCCAGGAACTTGTTGGTTATTAATGATCAATAAAGCTAAAGCTGAAGGAAGAGAGCCATCCCAATACTCAACAATGTCTACCTACAGAAAAGAAGAGTTAAAAAGGTATGAAAAGGCTAACAAATTTTTTAATGTAGATGCTTACATGAATCTACATCCAGAGGTTATTGTTCCCAGAGCCTCTTCTCTCAACATTATTGGAGCTGCTGATTTGACCATGTCTAAGAGAGAGACAGCAAATCCAAATAGAGAAATCAAATTTACACAGCCTTCTGAGAAAGAGAAAGATGACAAGCAAAAGGAAAAGCTGAAGAAAAAGAAATAATATATTTTTTTTAGTTTCTGTTTGTCTGAACTTTATATTTATTTACTGTCACAAAGCTACTGATTATAAATATCTGTTGGATGTTTCAATTTTTCTGTCAGATATATTTTTCCCGCTTTGTGAATGTTTTTATTAGTGACCTCACCCAAATAGGGGGAGATTGTTGGATCCCTAGTTGGATTTAAGCTAGGTTCACTAACTAGGATGATTGACCCACCATGTATAGCGTGGGTCATGTCTGTGTCCTAGAGTTTAGGCTAAGTCCTTAGATTCAACCTTACATGGACCAGCCAATAGAAGACAGCAGAAGATACAAGATATAGAAGAAAATCAAGTTCAGAAAGTGAGTTCGACGTTCGTCGAACTCAGCTCGACGATAGTCATGCTCCGCTCGACGAACTTAGAGTAAATTCTTTGAGTTGAGCTCAACGATATTCAAGCTCAGGTCGACGAAGTCTGGAAGTTCAGCTTCAACACATTTTGTCCAGAATACTTTCTCTGAACTCAGGTCGACGAAGTCCAATTATCAGCTCGACGAAGTGTGACCACAGAATTGGCAAGTTATTCACAGAAAGCAGTCAGTTGAGCTCAGGTCGATGATTTTGGATCTCAGGTCGACGAACTTGGTTCTCAGGTCGACGAACAAACTTTCTCTGGTCGACGAACAAACTTTCTCAGGTCGACAAACTTTGATCTCAGGTCGACAAAATCTATTCTCTGGTCGACGATTTCTGTGTAGTTCTAGACTTAGTATTTCCCTCAATTTTTGTCCTTATTCCATATTATCTAGCGACATTTTCCTGAGTAATTAATGCATATATTCTCTGAATATAGTCGTTAGTGGCAGCATTGATTATGGTATTCATCAGGTTAAATACTTGCTTAATTAACCGGGACAGTTGGGGAAATTCATTAATGCAAATATTCTCTCCAGCTGGTTTTCATTCTCCAGGCCATCAACAATTAATGCAGACAATTCAAAATTCAAAGGAGAATTCGACATAGATATATAAAAGGGATTCTCTTTTCAGACAAAAAGGAGTATATATAGAATTTATAGAGAATACAAAGCTCTTAGTACACAGAGAAGATTCACAAAAACACTCAAGTTCATCTGCTTCTCTGTACAAAAAACATTCTGTTTTCTCCTTGACCTCACTGAAGAAGAAGAAGAACATCAAATACAAATCAAGAGTCTTCTTCAATCTCCAACTCCAGGAGCTCTCAAGGACAACAAATTCAAATCAGTCAAGAGTTTCTGGATTTTCACATGTCAAGGAAGAAGACCTACTACACCCTGTGCAAGGCTTCAAGTGATTTCTTGAGAAACCTTGACCACAACAATCCACTTGTCTTCTCAGTTGTTTGAGAAATAAAAGACATCATCAATCTTTCTCCCCCTCCTGTATAAAGGGTTTATTAACTCCCTTCAAAAGTTTATTTGGTTTTTGGGCACCTGATCAAAATCTCATTGGTGGCAGTCACTTGATCAAAACCTGCTAGTGGATTCCTACCAGGGTGATAGAAGAGTGGATGTACATAGGTTGGGGACCACTATAAAATTTCTTGTGTTGTTTGGTTGCCCATTTTCTTATTGTTCTTGTTGTGACTGTGATAGATTAGGCTAGCTGTGCCGTGTTAGATTAGTTTAGCTTAGATTATCTCTTCTCTGTTAATATTAGTATCACAATTATTTTCATTACTCTGATAATATTTTAAACAACAAAAAAAATTTAGATTACTCTATTCACCCCCCCCCCCCCCTCTAGAGTAAATCAAGTCTAACCCCATCTTTCAGACTCTTTAGGGCAGACCTGATACCTAGCGCAGACACATATTGCATACATAATGTCAGGCCTACTTACAGTGAGGTAGAGAAGGGAGCCAACTATACCTCTATACAGAGTTTGATGAACATGCTTCCCTGGATCGTCTTTGCCTAAAGGCATACTTGAGCTCATGGGAGTTCTTATGGTGGAAGCATTCTCCATGCCATATTTCTTGATTATCTCCCTGTGAACTTTGATTAGGATATGGATAGACCATCATCAGTCTGTTTTACTTGGAGTCCCAAGAAAAATTTCAGTTCACCCATACTACTCATCTCAAACTTCCCCTGAATAAGTTTTGCAAACTTCCTGCAGAGGTTGTCATCAGTAGAGCCAAATATTATGTCATCAACATAAATCTGGACTAGGATGATCTTGCCCTTAGATTCCCTTAGGAATAGTTTCTTATCTATCTTCCCCCTTGAGAATTTGTTCTCAATGAGGAAGGTAGACAATGTCTCATACCATGCTCTTAGGGCTTGTTTGAGCCCATAAAGTGCTTTCCTAAGTAAATATACAATAATATGAGAGTTAGAATCTACAAAACCTGGAGGCTGCTCTACATAAACCTCTTCCTTCAAGTCTCCATTCAGGAAGGCATACTTGACATCCATCTGGAATACCTTGAATCCCCGGATGGCTGCAAATGCAAGGAACAGTCTGATTTCTTCAACCTTGCAACTGGAGAAAAAGTCTGATCATAATCAATCCCCTCTTCCTTTCTATAACCTTTGGCCACCAGTCTAGCTTTATTCTTTATTACAATGCCATTTTCATCAAGTTTATTTCTGAAAATCTACTTGACTCCAATGACATTGTGTCCATCTGGTCTACGAACTAGCTTCTAGACCTTGCACCTTTGAATTGGTTAAGTTCTTCTTGCATTGCACCAATCCAGAATTGGTCTTGATTTGCTTCTTTAAATTTCTTGGGCTCTTCTTGTGACAGGAAGCTGGAATAGAGAGATGTGTTGAGACTCCTGCTTCTGGTCCGTACACCTTGGCTAGCCTCACCTATTATCTGATCTGGAGGATGATCTCTCAGATATTTGACTGCAAGGGGCAACTTGACCGCTTCCTGCTGATTACCATTTTCTTCAGCAGGTTGGTCTTCATTTCCAGCTTGACTGTCCTGTACTTCCTCTGGACAACATCCCTCTTCATATTCTTCTTTTATAGCTGGGTCTTTATCTTTGATGGAGATCTTTTTCATCATGACTTCTGTACCTGCAGAGTTAGACAAAGAGCTTGATAGCTCACTGTCTATCATGCATGACTCATCAAACACTACATGGACAGATTCTTCTACAACTTTATTTGTCAAGTTATATACTCTATATGCCCCACTATTATTGATGTACCCAATAAAGATCCCATCATGGGATTTGGCAGCAAACTTAGTCACTTTTGACTTACCATTGTTGATGGAGACGTTGCTGACAAGGCCTCCATTGATCCCCGTCTGACAGAGTTCGTCGACTGGGACGATCGATGCCGCAAGCTCGAAGATGGGATCGACGTCCACCGCCATTATAAAAAATATATAATTATAAATTAACTAATTATAATTATATATTTTATATAATTTTATTATTTTAGCCACTTTATTTTAAGTATTTATTTCATGTCTTAATTTTCATTTCATGTGTAATGATGGGTGCTTATAACCATCATGTGTTGTTTTAATTATTTCATTTCATGTGCTATGATGGGTGCATATAACCATCATATTTGCAATTTGAATTTTGAATGGAGGGAGATTGAGTGATGTAGGCTATATATAACCATGTTATGAAGGATTTATTAGAGAAGAAGAATAAGGAAATAATCCCCCTAAAATCTTTTTGAGATCCTCCTTCCCCCTTGGCAAAAATTCGGCCACCTCCCTCCCACTCCTCCTCTTGGCCGCCGGCTAACTCTCCCTCCCCTCTCTATTTCGGCCTCCTCTCATCCACCTCCTCCTCTCCTTTCCTCTCTAAGGAAACTCGACCTCTTCCTCTTCATAACCGACCCCCCTATCTCCCTAAAACCGACCACCAACAAAGAAGACCAAGCAGCACTTCTTGAAGAAATCGGCCAAGGTGCAAGGATCTTCCATGTGAATGTCAACTCCGGCGTGAAACGATGAAGGCGGACAAGTTCCTCTCCTTCCGGCATGACTCCGGCGGAGCCGTTGAATAACGATCCAAGTAGAGAATATCAGAATCATCCATTCTGATTGGGTAACGAAAATGCTTCTACATTGTGTGATTTTTCCCTCTTAGATTAATTCCTATGGTGGTTTCCTTTAGCGTAATTTTGGAAGCATTGAAATTTCTTGGGTTTCTCTCGATTGATCTTTTTTGTTTCTTCTAATTTTCATTTATATTCAAGAGTTTTGGAGAACCTTCGTTTTCTTTTGTTGGGATAGGTCTACCGTTTCCGAATCGTTATTTTTGGTAGATCTCTTTTGGTACAGCCTTTGCTCGATCGGACCGGGTTGGTCCTTTTAGCCGAAAATAATATTGGCCTATCTCCTCTATTTGATCCTAATCGGTTTGGCTGACTGTACGCTAGCATATAATTGATAGAATTAATTAACATGGTGCCGCGTAGAATGATTGTGCGAGGATAGGATTTGGATCGAAGAGAGGTATACGTGCTAGTCCGTGGATTTATTCGTTGTCAAACGTGCAAGCCTGCATCAATTTGGTATCAGAGGGAGGTTCATGTCAATTTCCTAATTGGCCCCCTCCCCCTTTTGCTTTGAGCACCGTCACACACTTGCATGTTTCATTGCACAACATATAAATCAATTTTAAAATTTTGGGTCTGCAAATAGCGGCCTAAAATTTTCAGTTTTTCTCAAAATTCAAAAAAACAAATTCTAGAAATTCTCCATCTTCTTAGTAAGAAATCTAAATTTTATTATTAATTCATTATTTTTATTAAGTCGTTATAAAATTTAATTGTTGGTCTGCAAATAGCGTCCTATATTTTTATTATTTTAGCAAAAAAATCAATTTTTTTTAATAATCTTCATATCATTTACAATACGAAAATAATAAAAAAAACATATCTATTACCTTAAGTAATTAGCGGTAACAATTACATCCTTGAAAATTAAATAGGGTCAGGTTATTCATTCATTGCTTGTGCACCATTTCCGGGTGAGTTTTCTCTCCGGTTCTCACTGAACATGGCATTTGATGTTAATGTTTCCCTTTTAGACTATTGGTATGATAAAGCCATGTCTAAACACACCCCAGTTTTACCTTCCAACTGTCCCCACATGTATTCTCATACTGAGAATGAGATACCAACGTATGATGGGTATGGGAATTCACAAAAATTTAGGGACTGTCTTAAGTGGGTAGATATTTACTTTGATTGTCACGAATGGGATGACCACCAACAGGTGAACATCATCCATGTACGATTAATAGGTCAAGCCCGCGTATTCTGGTACAACGAAGAGCTTCGTGTTGGTAGCAAAACACATTCTTGGACTCAAATGCGTAGCCTGTTCTTGGATCGATTTTATTCTGACTACCTTCGCCCTGCTAACACCAAGCCTATGAGTGAGTATAGTTTTGGATCTAGACGCATACCTACCTTTAGGAATGATTATAAACCAAATGCCCATACCAAGCGACAGATAACCGATGATTTAACTAACTTTAAACAAGGGAACAAGTCGATCTCGGATTATATGCGTCATTTTAAGGATATGATGGTTAGATGTGGTGTGATGGAGTTGCCAGAGATCACCCTCTCTAGGTTTCGTAAGGGGTTACACCCCTACATCCATGGTAAATTACTACGTTATTATCACACTAATCTATACACCACTTTTAATAAGGTATTAGAAATTGAGAAGCACCACCTTCCTAGGAATAAAGCTCACTTGTGTCAGACCGGAAAGGCCGTATTAGGACCACCACCCCCGTTAGGGAAACCTCTCCTAATAAGTATTTTGTTGTGGACTCGATAGATGTTACCACTATGGTTATGCCTCTGTTAGCCTCGACATCTAAGCCCCTCGAGATAGTGACTGATACCCCTGAGGATGTTGATGTTGATATACTATCTCTGGATTTTGAGGATGACCCCATAGGTGAGAGTATTCTGATATGTTCGTTAGTGCCCGATGATTCTGATGCGTCTGAGTCTGAGGGAATCCCTAGTGATCTAAAAGATGATGTTTAAGATGATGATCATAGTCCAAGTTGTGAGAGTATCTCTTTGCCTATTACGTGCCCTACTAGCATTGTGTCTGTGCACCCTAGTATTGAGTGCCCTCTCCCGGATACGATCCACATCGCGTTAGAGCATATGATTATACCCACTGAGACTTTATCTAAATTTCCCGAGGATCCTGTGAGTGAGAATTTTTTCTATTGTCATTGACGACCCTGACTTAGTGGATGTTCCAACTGATTGGGAAGACTCACCTTATGTGAGAAGTTTATGTTTGGATGATTTTAGCGCTGCGAACCCAAATGATAGTTCTTTGTTGTTGTCACCATTATCTGAAGATCAATCTGAATTAAAATTTTCATCGGGTATGATTTTGCCCATTTCTGAGGCCTATACTGATTCTGAATTGGATGACGTATCTAATGTGTCAGAAGAATTTTCATGTGAGAGAGATATACTTTTGGAAGACGTTATTGAAGTAGACCTGGATGAGTCTCTCCTGATGCTGCCTTCGTTGTGTAAAATTGAATATGATTTTGATCCTCTCTCAGTTTTAGTTTTACCGACTCTCCCACTTGACCCGTTGACTCGTTTAGTGGGCCCTTTAGGACACGAGTTTGGTATGTTTGATCTGTGTCGTTTTATGTTGACAACCCTGTGGGCCCCTCCTTTGGACATGTCTTGTCGTATATGTTCTAGTGAGTTGATTTATTTTATAGCTGGACTTTTCACCGCGCCTCCTGGATTTAATTTCACGTCACATTTGACTATTCATTTCTCTGTCCGGCTACGGGTCTATCCTCGTCTGTGTCTGATTCCTTGGCTATTGTGCCTCTAGATGTGGTGCCTCCTTCACATACTTATATACCACACCCGATCGCACATATTTACCCACCGCCATTTGATGACCCTTTTCCCCACACGTTAGTGACCAAGGTTAGGCCCCATAAGTTGTATCGCTCGCACCTCTTGTCACATCCGCGAGCGTCCAACTCTTTTAGTATTTATGATGAGCAGTTTCCCTTGGCATATCTTCAAGCCAAGCGTGAAAATATTAATTATAAAATTAGGACTGCGAATTTTAAGCCTATGAAAATCATCTTTGATTATAAGGCTCTCGTACCCCCATACTTAACCCCCTTATCCTCTGTATTTGTGGTAAGTCATGTAGCCCATGCTTTCACCCCTCACGATAGTATGATACTTAGGAGCCTTTTAAGAGAATTAATCACTCTAGTTGTGTCATATTATTTACTTTCTAGTTTATCGCCAAAACTCGCACCAGATTATGCTCATCATTATCACATTTTATATAAGCACATTAGTGAAGCGCTAACCACACCATATAAATCTTATCAATTTCATGCTAGCTTACATAACATGGCGTCTCACTATATTGTTGGCAATTTAGTTTTGGTGTGTCTCATCCCTGAACGGTTGCCTTTGGGCACTATAGAAAGTTGGCGAGTTGGCGAGCTGGACCTTTTTCAGATATTAAAGAAATTAGGAGAATAAACAAATCATTTGAAGTTTTCCACTGATTGGTGTATTACCCCTAATTTTAATGTTTCTAATTTAATGCCATATGTTTCTCCAACACTTGAATTATCTGCTTGTCTGTTTGGGTCCACTTTGTTTTCTTATGGTTTGGGTAGTGAGTTTGTGCCAGGATCGCTCTCTTCATCGGTCTTCACTGGAGGTACGTTGGTTGTTGATGTAGAAACTTGTTTTCCTTTATTTCCTAATGCTTTTCCAAGGTTCCCCAAAACCACATTTTTGCATGACAGGATACTCCAGGTTGAAGTGCTCTCCTCTACAAGTGGTGATGTTTGCCACTACTTGATTCGATGGCGTGATCGACCGACCTCCGATGAATCTTGGTTTCTTGGATCGGAGGTGGCTCTTTTGGATGTTGCTCTCTTGCGCTGGTGTATTCAGACCAACTCATCCGTGATGAGTACTTTTGAGCGGGGGAGGATTGATGGAGACATTGCTGACACGGCCGCCATTGATCCCCGTCTGAGAGAGTTCGTCGATTGGGACGATCGTTGCCGCAAGCTCGAGTATGGGATCGATGTCCGCCGCCATTATATAAAAATATATAATTATAAATTAACTAATTATAATTATATATTTTTTAATAATTTTATTATTTTAGCAACTTTATTTTAAGTATTTATTTCATGTTTTAATTTTCATTTCATGTGTAATGATGGGTGCTTATAACCATCATGTGTTGTTTTAATTATTTCATTTAATGTACTATGATGGGTGCATATAACCATCATATTTGCAATTTGAATTTTTAATTTTGAATGGAGGGAGATTGAGTGGTATAGGCTATATATAGCCATGTTATGAAGGATTGATTAGAGAAGAAGAATAAAAAAATAATCCACCTAAAATCTTTTTGAGATCCTCCTTCTCCCTTGGCAAAAATTCGGCCACCTCCCTCCCCCTCCTCCTCTTGGCCGCCAGCTAACTCTCCCTCCCCTCTTTATTTCGGCCTCCTCTCTTCCACCTCCTCCTCTCCTTTCCTCTCTAAGGAAACCCGACCTCTTCCTCTTCATAACCGACCCCCCTATCTCCCTAAAACCGAACCACCAACAAAGAAGACCAAGCAGCCCTCATTCTTGAAGAAATCGACCAAGGTGCAAGTATCTTCTTTGTGTGTGTCAACTCCGACGTGAAGCGATGAAGGCAGACAAGTTCCTCTCCTTTCAGCGTGACTCCGGTGGAGCCGTTGAAGAATGATCCAAGTAGAGAATATCAGAATCATCCATTCCGATTGGGTAACGAAAATATTTCTACTTTATGTGATTTTTCCCTCTTAGATTAATTACTTGTGGTGGTTTACTTTAGCGTAATTTTGGAAGCATTGAAATTTCATGGTTTTCTCTCGATTGATCTTTGTGTTTCATCTAATTTTCATTTATTTTCGAGAGGTTTGGCGGACCTTCGTTTTCTTTTGTTGGGAGAGGTCTACCATTTCCGAATCATTATTTTTGGTAGATCTATTTTGTTACAGCCTTCGCTCGATCAGATCGGGTTGGTCCTTTTAGACTGAAAGAATATTGGCCTATCGCCTCTATTCGATCCTAATCGGTTTGGCTACCCATACGCTAGCATATAATTGACAGAATTAATTAACGTGGTGCTGCATAGAATGATTGTGCGAGTATAGGATCTAGATCGAAGAGAGGTATATGTGCTAGTCCGTGGATTTATTCATTGTCAAACGTGCAAGCCTGCATCAATTGTTCATGATGAAACACTTGCAACCAAAGATCCTGAAATTGGATATGTTTGGTTTTTTGCCCTTCAAGATCTCATAGGGAGTCTTCTTGTGGCCTTTGGTGATAGAAGCCCTATTGAGCACATGACATGCAGCATTAACTACCTCAGCCCTGAAATATTCAGGGATAGAAGTGTCACTAAATAATGTTCTCCCAGCTTCTATGAGAGTCCTGTTTTTCCTCTCAACTAACCCATTTTGCTAAGGTGTTCTTGGAGAGGAGAATTCTTGATGAATCCCTTGCTCTTCACAGAATATATTCATAGCAGCAGATAGATACTCGGTTCCATGGTCACTTCTCATTTTGACCATAGAGCATGCAAGCTCATTCTGAATTTGCCTGACAAAATTCATGAGATTTTAAGGGTTTCATCCTTTCTTCTAAGGAAGAATACACAAGTAAATCTGGAATAGTCATCAACCACGACAAGAGTGTAGACCTTCCTACCTAGACCACAAGTAGTTGTTTTAATTTTTAGGTAACTCTCATTTTGTTTTTAATTTGTGAGTGTGAGTGTAGGAGTATAATTTTCATTTTGTTCTTTAAGATTTCATGAAGTGTGTGTGAGTGTATGAGCATAATTTTTCATGCTTTCTTTTATTGCTTTCTTCAAATTATGTAGAGTGTGTGTGTAGGAGATAAATTTTAATGCTTTATTTTATTGCTTTCTTCAATTATGTAGAGTGCGTTTTGTGTAGGAGATAGTTTTATTGCTTTCTTTTAATTCATGTAGAGTGTGTGTGTGTGTGTGTGTGCGCGCATTTATTTCCACCCACTCGTTAAGAGTTAAATGGCGTGCTTTTATTTCCCGCCTACTCGTTTGAGTAGGACTTGTAATTTTCTTTTCCTTTCTTTTCCGCCTACTCGTTAAGAGTTAAATGGCGCGCCCTTATTTCCCGCCTACTCGTTTGAGTAGGACTTGTAATTTTCCTTTTTTGTAACTTAGTTTTTATTTATTTATAATTTGAAGTGTGTGTGAGTTCTCGTTTTAGCTAACTTTTTAAGTTTTCTAAATGTTTGTTATTTTCATGTCTTCTTCTTATAATCTTTTAGCGTTTATTACGAACTCACGCCTCATCAAATTATAAAGCTGTCCCCATACCGATGTGTGGCAATCGTTCTTAGCCTCGGCATCGAAGAGCATTGGGACATTTAAAATGATTTGAAATAATTAAAGTTCTTTATTTTCACTTTAATTTAAGGACTTAAGGTTTACCCCGGGTTAACGACGCGTAGGACCACAAATCGATGTGTGGGCCCTATTTCCGTTATCCATACGCTAGGTAGCCGAGAGGTCGTGCATATAGACAGATCACCCCTAGGTAAAAAGAGTTGCGTGTATACCCTCGAGAGAGGACAAGCATAATTCTACCGGATTGAGTTCCCCACCCAATAGCGGGGTTCTTAGCGTAAAGCGAGCGTTAAGAGAAATCCTTTATCGGACTAACGTTCAGTCGAATAGTCTTAGCATTCAGGTGAGCAATATTCCTAGAGATAAGTGCGCTCATATTTGTGGAACCTCCACGGACAAGTTGCCTTTTATTAATTTTAAATCTAAGTTCAATAATTATTAAAAGTTATTTTAGTCTTAATCTGATTCAGTGCCGAGCGTTAACCCTTCATCGAATTTTCTTAAATCATTTTTCGCTCTTTTATTTATTCTGTCTTTAGTTAATTAAAATCTCCACCTTACTTATTAGTAAAATAATAGTCCTCCTGGAGGAGTAAGAATAATCAACCCGACCCCGAGAACAATATGACATTGGTATTCCCACGAATATCAAGTACTACTTGCGATAGCTGCACTTGCCTCCCTTAGCAAGCCCGCGGCGATCGACTCATCGAACCAACCACCCACATAAGAGTCTTTTCACGGGCCATCAAGGTTTTGGCACCGTTGCCGGGGACTCTCTTGAGTTGTTATTCCAAATTCCGGAGTCTATTACTTTTACTTATTTTCTAAAAAAATAAAAACAAACAAAAACCCAAAAAAGGTTTCTTTCATTTTTATTTTTTATAGGGTGTTTGACCCGTGGACAACCCTCCGAGTCTGAAGATTTTGACTTCCACCTTGAGATCGAACGCTCCCTTGCGCGTATTCGATCTCAACGCTGAATTCCTTCTTTAGACCCCGAAGAATCTATCGGAGAACCCTCTGTCGTGGCAATGGCCGACCCTAACCCTGCCCCGGCAGCCGAGCGTACTATGTCTTATTATGCCCGGCCTAACCTGGATGATACTGGGTCTAGTATTGATCGCCCTACGGTGATGAATAATAATTTCAAAATAAAATCAAGTGTCATTCAAATGCTCCAAAATGTCGTGCAGTTCGATGGACTGTCGGATGAGGGCCCGAATGTCCACTTGTCCAACGTTTTGGAAAAATGCAACACCTTCAAGATTAATGGCATCACTGATGACGCCATTTGCTTGCGCCTATTTCCTTTTTCCCTTAAGTCAAAAGCCAAGGCATGGTTGAATTCCCTCCCGCGAGAATGTATCACCATGTGGGCTGAGTTGACGGAGCGGATCCTAATGAAGTACTTTCCGCCCGCAAAAACTGCAAAGTTGCGGACGGACATTTCTTCGTTTGTGCAAAACGATCCTGAGTCTCTTTATGAGACTTAGGAACGGTTTAAGGAGTTCCTCCGCCGGTGCCCGCACCACGCACTGCCAACGTGGTTGCAGGTACAAATTTTTTACAATGGCCTGAAAATTCAGACGCGTCAAATGATTGACGCGGCTGCCGGTGGGTACCTTGAATAACAAAACCCCTGAGGCCGCCCAGGATTTATTCAAAGAGATGGCTATGTACGCCTATCAATGGAACGTCCCGCGGGGAAGCCCAAAGTCGGCGGCCGGTCTTTTTGAAGTGGATGTCACTGCTCTTTTAACCCTTCAAGTTGAAAGGTTAACAAAGCAGGTGGCGGAGATGTCTGCTGCCTCCTCCACTCCGCCTTATTTTATTCCCCCTAACGTCTGCGTAGCTGAAGAGTTCGTGGACTTCATAGGAAATTCGGGTCGTCCTTCCTTCAACCCCAACAACAACCCTTATAGTAATAACTATAATCCGGGTTGGAGGAATCACCCCAATTTTTCTTGGAGCAACCTGAACAATGCGCAGCGTCCCCCTATTTCTTATGCACCCGGATTTCTGCAGCCTCCCCGTCTTCCAAAACCCTCCCCGATGGAGGAGAATTTTTCTAAATATATAGCGTCCCACAAATCAAATATCTAGAACATCACCGGATCGCTAAAAACACTTGAACAACAGGTTGGATAACTGGCGAGGATGATATCCGAGCGCGCGCTCGGGGCACTGCCGGGAAACACGGAGCCCAATCCGCGGGAGAATGCCAACGCTATAACCCTCCGTAGCAGAAAGGAGGTGATCGATCCAAAACGGATCGATCCATGGGTACATATTTCACCTCCGACCCATCTTCCCTCTTCTTCGTTTACGCAGCCTTCACCAATTTTAAATGAAAAAATTATTTTAAACAAGGCCTTACCGTATCCGCATAAATTAGATAACGAGCATAAGGACGCGCAATACGAAAAAATTATTTTATTATTAAAAAAAATTCATATTAATGTTCCTTTTTGCGAGGCTATCTCGCAAATGCTCAAATATGTGAAATTTTTAAAAGAATTACTTTCTAATAAATGTAAATTAGAGGATATTTTGCATGTATCTCTCAACGCTGTCTGCTCGGCGGCCATTACTAATAAATTGCCCACAAAACAAAATGACCCGGGACAGTTTTCCATCCCGTGCCTTTTTGGCAATATATTAGTAAAATATGCCTTAGCTGATTTAGGGGCTAGCATTAATCTGATGTCGTTCTCGCTCTTTCAACGTTTAGGTTTGGGTAATCCTAGTCCTACGAATATGCGCATCCAATTAGCGGATCGCTCAATTAAGTTCCCTATCGGGATAGTGGAGTACGTCCTTGTCCGAGTAGAAAAGTTTACCTTTCTGGTAGACTTCGTCATCTTAGACATCGAGGAGGACGCCGAGGTACCAATAATACTCGGTCACCCTTTTCTCGCCACCTCCCGCGCACTAGTAGATGTTAGTAATGGTAGTCTTCTCCTCCGAGTAGGAGATGATCAAGTTACTTTCTCTATTAATCCCTCGATGGACAATTTGTCATCGAGTGACGATTTCTGCTATTCTTTAGAAACCTTTTTTAGAGATCGTTCTTCTCCCATTTTCGAGTCCGTATTTTTAAATGACTATATTTATGCGCTTGGAAATTTTAAATGCGATGAGGATACCTCTATAGACTTTCCTTTCGAACCAATTGGTAAGAAAGACATAGGAATTAAAACCTCCCTAGAAGAACCGCCCATCCTAGACCTCAAACCCTTACCTGCATCACTCAAATACGCTTTTTTGGGAAAAGGCGATACACTTCCCGTTATTATTTCTTCGGACTTGAGTGATTCGGAGACTTCCGATTTATTGGAAGTTTTACTTAAACATCGCCACGCAATTGCGTGGCAAATCTCTGACTTAAAGGGGATTAACCCCTCCTTTTGCACCCATAAGATATTTCTTAACGATAATTACCACAAAACGATTCAGCCACAGCGTCGTCTTAACTCAAACATGAAAGACGTCGTTAAAGCCGAGATTATTAAGTTATTAGATGTGGGGATTATCTACCCTATTTCGGACAGTGCATGGGTTAGTACCGTGCATATCGTGCCCAAGAACGGCAGTCTAACCGTAGTGGCGAATGAGCATAACGAGCTCATCCCAACTCGTACTGTTACAGGTTGGCGAGTGTGCATCGATTATAGAAAACTTAATGATGCCACCCGCAAGGACCATTTCCCACTACCGTTTCTGGATCAGATTTTAGAGCGTTTATCCGGTCATCCATTTTATTGTTTTTTTGATGGTTTATCGGAGTTTTTCCAAATCCCCATTTCCCCCGATGATCAAGAGAAAATAACTTTTACTTGCCTGTTTGGGACCTTCGCATACCGAAGAATGCCATTTGGACTCTATAATGCGCTGGCTACATTCCAAACATGTATGCTAGCGATCTTTGGCGAGATATTAGAAGACATTATGGAAGTCTTTATGGATGACTTTTCTGTTTTCGGACGCTCTTTTCCTGATTGCCTTCACAATATAGATCGTATCCTCCAACGGTGCGAGGACACAAGCATGTTTTAAATTGGGAAAAATGCAACTTTATGGTTCGAGGAGGTTTGGTCCTCGGCCATATGATTTTGTCTAAGGGGATGGAGGTGGATAAGGCCAAGATAGAAATCATAGAAAAACTTCCGCAACCAACAAACGTAAAATCTATTAGGACTTTCTTAGGTCATGCGGGCTTTTACTGACGTTTCATTCAAGACTTTTTAAAAATAACAAAGCCGCTAACTCACCTCTTGGAAAAGGAATCACTTTTCATCTTTAGTAGCGAATGCGAGTCCGCCATTAATTTAATAAAACAAAAACTTATCACCTCACCAATTTTAGTGGCCCCTAATTGGTCCCTTCCGTTCGAAATTATGTGCGACGCTAGTGATATTGTCTTAGGTGCCGTTCTTGGCCAAAGCGTAGAAAAATATTTTCATCCAATTTATTACGCTAGCAAGACGTTCACTTCCGCACAGGTAAATTACACCACAACAGAAAAGGAACTCTTAGCCGTCGTCTTCGCTTTTGATAAATTTTGCTCGTATATAACGCTTTCTAAAGTTATCGTATTTACCGATCACTCCGCCCTTAAATATTTATTAGCTAAAACTGATGTGAAGCCCCGCCTTCTTCGGTGGATTCTCCTCCTACAAGAATTTGATTTGGAGATCTGAGATAAGAGGGGCGCGGAAAATCTAGCGGCAGACCACCTCTCCCGCTTAGAAAATCCGGGTACGGAAGCGCTCGTCGAATATGAAATAAATGACAGATTCCCCGAGGAATGCCTCCTAGCCATTCATAATTCTTCGTCATCTTCGCCTTGGTTTGCAGATTTAGTAAATTACGTAGTAGCGCGGGTGCTTCCAAAAGAGTTTTCAAGTCATCAAAAGAAGAAATTCTTTTCTGACTTGAAAAATTTCTTTTGGGAGGACCCATTTCTTTTTCGTATCTGCGCGGACCAAGCGGTCCGAAGATGCGTTGCGGGTGTGGAGTGCTTGCAAATTTTTAAGCACTGCCACGAGGGTCCAGCCGGTGGGCATTATCAAGCCAACCGGACCGCTCGAAAGGTGCTAAAGGCGGGCTACTTTTGGCCCACTCTCTTCAAAGACGCGCACACTTTTGTTCGCGCATGCGATAGCTGTTAGCGGTCGGGTAACATCTCTCGTCGCGACGAGATGCCCTAAAACATGTTTTTAGAATGTGAAGTGTTCGATTTATGGGGCATAGATTTTGTTGGCCCCCTACCTCCCTCTTTCAAAAATATATATACTTTAGTGGCGGTCGACTACATATCGAGGTGGGCGGAAGCGCAAGCTCTCCCCACCAACGATGCGCGAGTCGTCGTTACATTTCTTTAAAAACTATTTTCTTGCTTCGGCACGCCTCGCGCAACTGTTAATAATAGGGGAATGCATTTCTGTAACGCTCTTATGGCTAAGACGTTAGCTAAATACGGAGTCACGCACAAACTCGACACCCCCTACCACCCGCAAACTAGTGGCCAAGTAGAGGTAGTCAATCGAGAGATTAAGCGAATATTAGAAAAAATCGTTTCACTAAATAGGAAAGATTGGTCCGTTAAACTCGACGATGCGTTGTGGGCGTATCGGACGGCATACAAAACCGCAATTGGTTTTGCGCCATTCCGATTAGTCTATGGCAAAGCGTGCCATTTACCTGTAGAACTAGAGCATCGCGCTCTTTGGGCTTTAAAACTCTTAAACCTCGACGCCAACTTAGCCGCTCAGAATAGAAAACTGTCACTAAACGAGCTCGATGAATGGAGTGCAAACACTTACGAGAGCAATAAGTTCTATAAGGAGCATTCTAAGTTATATCACGATCGAAAAATAAAGACCCCAAAAATTTTCTCTCCGGGCGATCTTGTCCTTCTTTACAATTCACGCCTTAAACTTTTTCTCGGAAAACTAAAATCTAGATGGTCCGGTCCCTTCATAGTCGGAGACATTTTTCCATATGGGACCGTACTCGTCTCCCACCCGGAAAAAGGTTCGTTTAAAGTAAATGGTCATCGGTTAAAGCTTTATATAGTGGGCGACCCAGTGATCGAGCATTACGAAACCATAACCCTTCTCGATTTATAACCCCGCCAAAATAGTCAAGCTACACGACTATAAACAAAGCGCTCCTGGGAGGCACCCCTCGCTTATCTTTTTCGCTCTTTATTTATTCTGTTTACTATTTTTCCTAATAAATGCAGGGTTTCTGATGGGCCTCCCTAAATGCGTTTCAGGGAAGCTTCTACCCCCCCTCCCTCTCTTTATTTTCTTTGTAAATATTGCATTTTCTTTTTGCTTCGCATGCTTACGTTACAACATTGGGGACAATGTTGGATTTAAGTATGAGGGTATTTTTGTGCTTTATTTTATGCACTTCTGTTTTCTGCATTTCAAAAACTCAAAAAAAAATATATAACAACAAAACAAAACAAAAAAAATTTAAAATGAAAAATCCAAACAAATTTTTTCTTTTCTTTTAAACAAAAATTCAAAAAAATTATAAAACACAAAATTCAAAAAAAAATTACAAAACAAAAATTCAACAAAAAATATATTTAGATTTTACTTTGTAAATATTTTTTTCTTTGTAGATTTTTTGTAAATATTCTTTTTGTAAATACTTTTCTCACTCTCCCCCTTCTTTTTCTCTCTCATTATTGTACATAACTTCTCTTTTTCTCTCAATCTTTGTAAATAAAATGAAAATTTTCTTAAAAATTACAAAAAAATATATTTTCAAAACTTGAAAATTCAAAAAAACATTATTTTCGCCTTTTCCTTTCTTTAGTATGTATATATTAGAGACATAAACACAAAATTACAAAATAAAAAGAAGATAAGTCAAAAATTCAAAAAAAATGAGTAAAACATAACAAAAATTCAAAAAAAAAATAATAAATTAAAAACACAAAAAAATGATGATAAAAACTATAAAAAACCAAAAAAAATGTTTTGAAATAAATAAATCAAATATATCATTCTTAATTTCTTGCTATCCAAAAATTTATTTTGAGTTTATTTATATGTTAATTTTATTAATTCTTTGTTTACTATTCGTTTGTTAATTATTGATTGAAAAATTTAAATAGTCGGGGTTAAGTTTTAAAGAATTCATTATGCTTTGTTAAAAATAGAGAACTCGTTTTTGACACTACTTCTAATTTTACATTGATATGAGCACGTGTATTATGTTAGAAATAATGACTATAGAATTCAA
Source organism: Platanthera guangdongensis (assembly GCA_039583875.1). Taxonomy (NCBI): domain Eukaryota; kingdom Viridiplantae; phylum Streptophyta; class Magnoliopsida; order Asparagales; family Orchidaceae; genus Platanthera; species Platanthera guangdongensis. Next base: position 46,458,464 of record CM077165.1, read on the forward strand.
TTATGTTTACTTTTAGCTTTCTGAAAAATTGGAACGTACAATTTATTAAGGTTGCTCTCAAAAATTTTTTAATTAAAAATCTAGTTTTCCTTTCTCCCCTTATCATGCCTTACATGGCATGATAAATTTTTTACCCTTAAAAGATCTTATATCAATGGGAATAAGTTTTCGTTCCATAAACATAGGCACCCAATAATTTAAAAAGATTATATATTATGGAGTAAGAGGATAAAATTCATTACTCCTACACATATACATTTGATTAATTTTATTATTATGAAGTTGAAAAAAATGATGTTAGGAAAATAAGATTTCATTTTCCTAATAATCCAAAAGAAAAAAATGGAGGTTCGAGAAAAAATCACCTCACCTCAATATCCAAACCCTCTTCATAAACCAACATCAACCCCCTTATCTAATTTCACGATTCTAGAATTGATTCAAAAATCTTTTTTAGAGCATAATTTATAAATTGTATTATTTCCAGTAAAACTCCTATAAGCTAAAGTTCATATAATTTCAAACTATTTTTGTTCATCTGACCATTACAATTATTGCTTTCTATTTGATTACATCAAGAAGCCTTTTGGCCAAAACTTTTGTGCTATTTAAATCATCTACATAATTTTAGGACTTAACTCTTACACCTCGTATATTTATTTAGATCCCTCTTATAATTAATTAAGCAGTAGCTAAACTTAGAGTTTCTTTTATTCCTTATAAGTTCACCTCAAACTTTTGCTCAGGAATAGCAAAAGCTTAAGTATGGGGATATTTGATAAGTTGTAATTATACACATTTTTCTATATTTTTATTATGATATTTTAGTTTAGTTTTTCCTTTTTTACATAGTTTTATTTAATAAATTGCTCTTTTTATAAATATTGTTTCTAACATACCTTAATTTTGATTTCTGAAATTTTTTAGAAAATGGTCAAAAATTGACCTGACACGCCCGTGTCAGCCAACCCGACACGCCCGTATCATTCCCAATCGACGATCAAGGCTTCCAGCTCGATGAAACGCTCTCGACATTCGTCGACCAACCTGATACGCCTGTGTCAGCCAACCCGACACGCCCGTGTAACCACGCTCGACGTTCCACACTCGACAAAACGCTCTCGACACTCGTCAAATCAACCAGTTATGCCTGTGTCAAGCTCTGACACGGCCGTGACTCCTCCACCTAGCCCGACAAGATGCTGCCGACGACTTTTTTTCGCAACCCTCTCCCGGATCTACCTCCCTGACACGCCCACCATCACGCCCGTGACTTGGGGCATAACATCCTCGTGTACAGCCGCGGAGTCAACTTTCCCATCAAATCGCCGGATCACATCGCAAATAGTGTTGACACGCCCCCCCGACATGCCCATGTCAGAGGGCGTGTACTTTGAATTTTTTCCTATAAATTGCCCATTTCTATAATGACCAAGGGTTCACTTTTTTGAGCCACTTTAGTGTGTTTTTATGGGCTGCCCTTGTGGATTCCTTTGCCATGTAAGGAGAACTTTCTCCTCCTCTCTCTTTATGTTTGTATTAGCTTTGTAATAGTTCCCTTTAATCAATAAAATATGTTAGTTTTTCTCTTCTTAAATGGCTTTGGAATGAACTTGTATGCCCACTTTCTTTCTCATTTTATCCCTTTGTATTTCCATGTTATTCTCTTTTATGAAAATTGTGTGTGTGTGTGTGTGTATGAGTGTAATTTGTTTAGTTCTTATGCTTTCCTTTTTTGGTTTGTCTCCATGTTAGGGTTTTAGTAAAGATTTTCATTCTTAAGAATTTATAAAAGGGTTTTTAAAGTGTTTTTTTTATTTTCTTTACTTAGTTTTTTTTGGGATTGTAAAACCTTTTTGTTCTTTTAAATTGTATTTCAACTTTTTTATCACTTTTATGAACTCATAAGAATGAAAAAGTTGTGATTTTAATTTTTAAATAACTTTGGTTTGTGCTTTGTTTTGAAAAACGTTTTGTTCTTTTAATTTTTATTTGTTCTTTTTATGTGTTTTTGGTAAAACCTAAGTATAAAAAAGTTGTTGTTTTAATTTTTAGGTAACTCTCATTTTGTTTTTAATTTGTGTGTGTGAGTGTAGGAGTATAATTTCCATTTTGTTCTTTAAGATTTCATGAAGTGTGTGTGAGTGTATGAGCATAATTTTTCATGCTTTTTTTATTGCTTTCTTCAAATTATGTAGAGTGTGTGTGTAGGAGATAAATTTTAATGCTTTATTTTATTACTTTCTTCAATTATGTAGAGTGCATTGTGTGTACGAGATAGTTTTATTACTTTCTTTTAATTCGTGTATAGTGTGTGTGTGTGTGTGTGGGCATTAATTTCTGCCCACTCGTTAAGAGTTAAATGGCGTCCCGCCTACTCGTTTGAGTAGGACTTGTAATTTTCTTTTCCTTTCTTTTCTGCCCACTCGTTAAAAGTTAAATGGCGTGCCCTTATTTCCCGACTACTGGTTTGAGTAGGAGTTGTAATTTTCCTTTTTGGTAACTTAGTTTTTATTTATTTATAATTTGAAGTGTGTGTGAGTTCTCGTTTTTGCTAACTTTTTAAGCTTTCTAAATGTTTGTTATTTTCATGTCTTCTTCTTATAATCCTTTAGCGTTTAATTACGAACTCGCGCCTCATCAAATTATAAAGCCGTCCCCATACCGATGTGTGGCTAATTGTTCTTAGCATCGTCATTGAAGAGCATTGGGACATTTAAAATGATTTGAAATAATAAAAGTTCTTTATTTTCACTTTAATTTAAGGACTTAAGGTTTACCCCGGGTTAACGACGCGTAGGACTTAAGGAGAACTTTCTCCTCCTATCTCTTTATGTTTGTATTAGCTTTGTAATAGTTCCCTTTAATCAATAAAATATGTTAGCTTTTCTCTTCTTAAATGGCTTTGGAATGAACTTGTGTGCCCACTTTCTTTCTCATTTTATCCCTTTGTATTTCCATGTTCTTCTCTTTTATGAAAAGTGTGTGTGTGTGTGTGTATGAGTGTAATTTGTTTAGTTCTTATGCTTTCCTTTTTTGGTTTGTCTCCATGTTAGGGTTTTAGTAAAGATTTTCATTCTTAAGAATTTATAAAAGGGGTTTTAAAGTGTTTTTTATTTTCTTTACTTAGTTTTTTTAGGATTGTAAAACCTTTTTGTTCTTTTAAATTGTATTTCAACTTTTTTTCACTTTTATGAACTCATAAGAATGAAAAAGTTGTAATTTTAATTTTTAAAGAACTTTGGTTTGTGCTTTGTTTTGAAAAACTTTTTGTTCTTTTAATTTTTATTTGTTCTTTTGATGTGTTTTTTGTAAAACCTAAATATAAAAAAGTAGTTCTTTTAATTTTTAGGTAACTCTCATTTTGTTTTTAATTTGTGTGTGTGAGTGTAGGAGTATAATTTTCATTTTGTTCTTTAAGATTTCATGAAGTGTGTGTGAGTGTATGAGCATAGTTTTTCATGCTTTCTTTTATTGCTTTCTTCGAATTATGTAGAGTGTGTGTGTGTAGGAGATAAATTTTAATGATTTATTTTATTGCTTTCTTTAATTATGTAGAGTGCGTTGTGTGTATGAGATAGTTTTGTTGCTTTCTTTTAATTCGTGTAGAGTGTGTGTGTGTGTGCGCGCATTTATTTCCGCCCACTCATTAAGAGTTAAATGACGTGCTTTTATTTCCTGCCTACTCGTTTGACTAGGACTTGTAATTTTCTTTTCCTTTCTTTTCCGCCTACTCGTTAAGAGTTAAATGACGCGCCCTTATTTCCCCCCCTACTCGTTTGAGTAGGACTTGTAATTTTCCTTTTTTGTAACTTAGTTTTAATTTATTTATAATTTGAAGTGTGTGTGAGTTCTCATTTTAGCTAACTTTTTAAGCTTTCTAAATGTTTGTTATTTTCATGTCTTCTTCTTATAATCCTTTAGCGTTTAATTACGAACTCACGTCTTATCACATTATAAAGTCGTCCCCATACCGATGTGTGGCTAATCATTCTTAGCCTTGGCATCGAAGAGCATTGGGACATTTAAAATGATTTGAAATAATTAAAGTTCTTTATTTCCACTTTAATTTAATGACTTAAGGTTTACCCCGGGTTAACAACGCATAGGACCACAAATCGATGTGTGGGCACTATTTCCATTATCCATACGCTAGCTAGTCGAGAGGCCATGCGTATGGACAGATCACCCCTGGGTAAAGAGAGTTGCGTGCATACCCTCGAGAGAGGACAAGCGTAATTCTACCGGATTGGGTTCCCCACCCAATAGCGGGGTTCTTAGCGTAAAGCGGGCGTTAAGAGGAATCCTTCGTCGGACTAACGTTCGTTTGAATAGTCTTAGCGTTCAGGTGAGCAATATTCCTAGAGATAAATGTGCTCATATTTGTGGAACCTCCACGGCCAATTTGCCTTTTATTAATTCGAAATCAAAGTTCAATAATTATTAAAAGTTATTTTAGTTTTAATCCGATTCGGTGCCGAGCGTTAACCCTTCATCGAATTTTCTTAAATCGTTTTTCGCTCTTTTATTTATTCAGTCTTTAGTTAATTAAAATCTCCACCTTACTTATTAGTAAAATAATAGTCCTCCTGGAAGAGTAAGAATAATCAACCCGACTCTGAGAACAATACGACCTCGATATTCCCTCGAATATCGAGTACTACTTGCGATAGGTGCACTTGCCTCCCTTAGCAAGCCCTTGGCGATCGACTCATCGAACCAACCACCTACATAATAGTCTGTTCGCGGGCCATCAGCGCGTGATCACCCATTCCCCAAGGGTGAACTCCATAGAGAACGAATTTTCGATTTCAACAGGGGGTATTACAAATGGTATCAGCTTGCAACGATCCTGAACTAAATAAGTCAAGTAATAATGGTGCCACCCACGCTCAATTGGTCAGTTTGCGGACAAACTGACTTAGCAGAAGCAGTGGTGTGCCCATATGTAATTCAAACTAAGTATGTCCAGTCATTGCCCTACAATTTTCCAACCTGACCTTAGGTTCATACCTTTATATGTTGTTAACCCAAAAATCGGCGATCCTCTCCAAGGCGACCATTTTTAACTTTTCTTCCACATGTCGCATGTCTCAGAAGGTCTAGTCTACCCACAAAATGGAGACCTCCCTTTAGAGTCCACACAGTAGGGGCGACCTGCTCTCTGAGTCCACCCAGCAGGGGTGACTTCCTCTTCGAGTCCACCCATCAGGGGTGGCATCCACTCTGAGTCTGCCCAGCAGGGCCGACCTCCTCTCCGAGTCCGCCCAGCAGGGGCAGCCTCCTCTCTGAGTCTGCCCAGCAAGAGCCTCCTCTCCGAGTCCACCAGGTAGGGCAGCCTGCTCTTCGATTCCGCCCAACAAGCGCAGCCTCCTCTTCGAGTCTGCCCAGCAGGGGTGACCTCCTCTCTGAGTCTGCCTAGCAGGGGCCGCCTCCTCTCTGAGTACACACAGCAGGGGCGGCCTGCTCTTCGAGTCTACCCAACATGGGCATCATCCTCTCCGAGTCTGCCCGGCAGGGGCGGCCTGCTCTCCAAGTCCTCCCAGCAGGGGCAGCCTGCTCTTCGAGTCTGCCCAGTAGGGGTGGCCTGCTCTTTGAGTCCTCCCAGCAGGGGCGACCTACTCTTCAAGTCCGCCCAGCGGGGGCGGCCTACTCTTCGAGTCTGCCCAGTAGGGGCGGCCTACTCTTCGAGTCTGCCCAACAGGGGCGGCCTGCTCTTCGAGCCCGCCCAGCAGGGGCGGCCTAGTTTTCAAGTCTACATAGCAGGAGCGACTTGCTCTTCGAGTCTGCCCAGTAGTGGCGGCCTGCTCTTTGAGTCGTCCCAGTAGGGACAACCTCCTCTCTGAGTCTGCCCAGCGGGGGTGGCCTGCTCTCCGAGTCCTCCCAGTATTGGAGGCCTACTCTTCGAGTCCGCCCAGCAGGGGCATCCTATTCTTTGAGTCCTCCCAGTAGGGGCGGCCTGCTCTTCGAGTCCGCCCAGCAGGGGCAGCTAGCTCTTCGAGTCTGCCCAGTAGGGGCGGCCTGCTCTTCGAGTCCGCCCAACAGGGGTGGCCTGCTCTTCGAGTCCACCCGGCAGGGGCGACCTGCTGTTCTAGTCAACCCAGTATAGGCGGCGTGCTTCTCGAGTCCGCCCAGCAGGGGCGGCCTGCTCTTCGAGTCCGCCCAACAGGGGCGGCCTGCTCTTTGAGTCTGCCTAGTAGGGGCGAACTCCATTCCGAGTCCACCCAACAGGGGCGACCTCTGTTCCGAGTCTGCCTAGCAGGGGAGACCTTCGTTCTGAGTCCGCCCAGTGGTGTGCGATCGCTTCTCCACTTTGCCCAGCATATGCTGACTCCATTTCTATCAGCTCAAACCGTATGCGTGACATCACTAGGTCCAGTTCTTGAAGATTCCTCCTCGGGCCTATAAATAGGCCCCCATACATCTTTAGAGGGTGATGGCAGCCAGAGGGTACCGAGGTTATGACCATAAAAAATCAGTACTCACATCTTGCATGGCGACCTGTCTGTCGACCTGCCTAGTGAACTGTGTCACCTGAGGCAGCAAGTCGCGTGGCCTGGTGACCTGTACGGCCTGAGGCTACAAGTCGCACGGCCTTACGACCTATGCGATCTTAAGAGACCAGAACGACATCCATTCTCCTATCCACCGGTCTTCTCTCCCTCCTGTTGTATTCTCTATTTTTGTTTGAATGCAAACGATCTTAACCGCAACTCTACTACAGGTTTATATATTAATGGTAAGTCCACCGTAAGAGACACATTTGCAGCGGTGGGCGAAGTCTGGACTCGCAGCATGCTAGCGGCCATCTCTCCTTTCCTCTTTCTCTCTTCTTCACTCGCGAGTCAAAGTAACCAGCTACTCAGAAGTCTCGTCGTCTTCTCTCCCATATCCCTGCAATCTCTCTATCTCTCTCGCGAGACCGAACACCATTAACTGAAGGTGCCATTTTTAGCATCAATAGTTAACACGCGACCTTTAGATCCTGAGCAGTTGATGAACAACAGTTGCAATGAAGACATGGGATAGATCTCAAAAAACACCCTATGATGCAGGCCACTCCCTAACAGTAACTAAGACACGAAAAAGAAAAAAGGACTCCTACGGGGAATTTTAGCGAACACGTGGCGTGCGAGAAAAACTCAAAATTTCGGCAGAGTTTCGTTTAAAATATTGCGATCTCACAAAGGGAAATCTCCCATCCAAACCTGCACGAACATAGACATACACTAACATCATAAGCTAACCATACATCTAGCATCGCATCACAATAGTTTCCATCCACATGGAGAGTGATCCAGACTAAAGCTTCGATTCGGAAAATAGTCCAAATACAACCCTCAAAGCAAAACCGAACTAGGATATACCAAATCCTCTTGATCCATTCGAAACCAAAGGCTACACAAACCCCGGTTTGCAAATGTCCAAAGGGACCTACCCTTGCAAAGCCTTCGCAAAAATCGGATAAAAACACAACATGATTTCAGATTTTTTGAATGCAAGGTAGAGTCAAAATTTTGGATAAAACATGATATCGAAGTTTCCACAATTCTCACAATCGAAGACGAAGCATTACACAAGTTTTAGGAGAGGAAATCGTTACACAAATCTGAATTTAAAGAGGAGGAGGAGAAAGATAACTATGGAGGAGTCACACTTCCACGGGTCCACCGGAGTCGCACCGGATGGGGAGAACCGAGCCGCCTTCTTCGGAGTCACACCAGAGGAGATTGGAGGTCGCCGGAGCAGCAGGAGTCACCACCAAGAGGGGGCGGTGGCAGCAGCTAGGCGCGGCTCCAGGAGGTCGGGGTCGGGTCGGCCAGGCCGAGCGGCTGCTTCACGCACCGTTTGATTAGGGTTTCTTTTTTTTCACTTTCAACATACCCTCTCCAACACACCATTCACATATATATAATAATACACCCTCGCCATCCACCCTTCATCCAACATCCAAATAAATCCCAGCCACTAGCTTAACAAATCCAAAACACCAACTAAGATTTATAAATTTATAAATTATAAATTTATAAATCTTAAGAAAAAATTATTTATAATAAAATTATTATGATTATAATATTATTCCCAAAGTGAAATAACATTATAATCATAATGATGTGAAATAACGGCGGCGGCGGCGTGTAACACCTCCCTTGTAGTGGACGTATAATATGGGTCCGGCCGGGGCCCCACAGCATATGAACGCCACAACTTTGGTATTATAAGTTGATATGACTACCCAAACTCAAAACACTTGCACAACACAGCGGAAACAAAACAGGACTAGAAGTTATCCACCACTAAAGAGTAAAACAAATGGCCTTAAGGCCTTACATCAAGTGTCCAAAAAGAAATAGTACATCAAACATGAATGTGCTCAGCACTCCTAGTCTACCTCGGCATGCAAGCCGGACAAAATAGTCTCAAACAAACATCATCATAACTGTAGTGCTACAAAAAGGGAAAAACAATTCATGGGCTTAGGCCTTTCTGGCCGGCGTGCTAGCTTCTGCATGTGATCCTTGCCCTGTAAAAATTATTAGTAACGTGGGTCAGCAAAGGCTGACCTCAAACTGTGTAACAACACATCTCCTCCCGGCGCCCCTAACGGACCCCGGGGAACCCTCCAACCTGCAAGTCAGCACTTCGTATGCAATATAATCATCTATAAATAGAAAAGCATTAAAATAGGCTTGGATGTCTCAATCATCAAACACGTTCTCTACTGGTTGAGCATGTAATAAAAGGGCCTACTATGCAACATGTATGCAACACTCGGGCTTCGCCCAAGGCACCCTACTGCGTATGAAACTAGCACAACATCACAACATTTGGGTACTCATATTTCCCCATTGGCATAAAGCCGCAAACAATGAGGGAGACACAACTCCCTCAAACGGCGCACAGGCCGCCACATGGAATTCTTGCCAAGGCCCCACCCGCTCGTGGGCTTAGCCCCGGGCTTGCCTGCAAACTCTGACGTCTCATGTCAGGATTCCAACAAACACAGACCGACCGATTCTAAGAAGCCTTGCTGGACCCCACCCGCTCATGGCCTCTTTGCCCGGGCTTGCCCAAAGCTTGGCATTCTCGTCAGTCTCACACAAGGGGACTAGTCTCGCCGGGACACTCTCCACACATGACGCACATTTCACGGGATAGCCAGCCGACCACAGAGACATAGCCACGCCTTGGCACAACACAAACCAAGACTAAATACAACATAATCCCTCATTGTACTGCAGCGTTCCCGGCACCAAGGAAACCATCTCCAACTCGTGCGGAGCTAACCTTGTCCCTCAAGGAAACCATCTACCGCCACGAGGAGCTAACCTTGTTCGGGTCCGACTACACGTACCTTTGCAAATAAACGGGACAATCACCATCACAACACAAACGCATCTTGCCGCAACGGAAAATCTCTACGAATCCCTAAGTTCGTATGCAACATCACCGAGTCGGACTAACGGTCGTGACTACGGCTTCACCCACCATGCCTAATCCACTAGCGAAGCGGATCTCTAATGCAAAATATGTCGGGGACGGACTCAATCAACCCGGAAGTTCCTCTTGAAACTTGGCAAACCAAAACCCCTCTCATTTGAGAGTTCGGTGCCCAAAAATTAGGGAGAAAGAAAACTAAATGATGCTAATACATGCATCCTAAGGACCGAGAGGAGAGATGTCGTTACCTTCCGACTCCTCTTCCTTGCCATGGCAAAATAGCCGGATGGAAATCTTCGCAACGCTCCAAGCTTCACGGATCCGGACTCGGCTCGCGATTTGGAGCTCCGAAACCCTTCCTACAGCCCAAGACCTTCTTCTTCTTCCTCCTTGCTCTAGTTTTCTCAAGAACTTAGAAAGAGAAGACTTGGAAAACAAATGAGGGTTTCCAACCCTAGAATCGGACTTAACTTCCCAAGAACAGTCCTGAGCCGTCAGATCCCAAAATCTGGGAAAGAATGGCCACGATTCGCCTGGAAAATAAAAGACCTGGGCCGAACACGGCCTGGCACACGCCTGTGTCCAGGGCCGTGTTCCTCATTCGCCGTCTCAAATCAACGGGCCTGGAACCGCACACGGGCATCCGACACGCCCGTGTCCAACCCGACACGCTCGTGTCCCCAGTGACACGGCCGTGTGGCCAGCCGTGTGCCTCCAACAACACGGCCCCTAAGCCAACCCGAGAGATGACACGGCCTGGGTCACGCCCGTGTCCCAAGCCGTGTGCCAAGTCTCGACAGCCGTCGACAGACTTTGTGTCGACACCGCGGAAAAATGTCGAGCGAAGATCGTCGACCAAGCGGGACACGCCCTGTGACACGCCCGTGTCACAGGCCGTGTGCCCCAGTCTCGACACTTTGTCGAGCGAATGTGTCAACACTTGGGCCAAGTGTCGACACGGCCTCGACACGCCCTGCGACACGCCCGTGTCGCAGGCCGTGTGCCCCACTCTCGACACTTTGTCTAGCGAAAGTGTCGACACTTGGGCCGAGTGTCGACACGACCTCGACACGCCCTGCGACACGCCCGTGTCGCAGGCCGTGTGCCCCACTCTCGACACTTTGTCGAGCGAAAGTGTCGACACTTGGGCCGAGTGTCGACACGGCCTCGACACGCCCTGCGACACACCCGTGTCGCAGGCCGTGTGCCCCACTCTCGACACTTTGTCGAGCGAATGTGTCGATACTTTGGCCGAGTGTCGACACGGCCTCGACACGCCCTGCGACACGCCCGTGTCGCAGGCCGTGTACCTCCTGCCAGAAACCCAAAAATGTTCAGAACTGCAGACTGAACCTCTTGCAAAAACTGGGGTGTTACAGCTCTCCCCCACTTAACAGAATTTCGTCCCGAAATTACAAAACAAAAGGGTACAAAACTTAAATTGTACCTGACATGAAAAGTTCTGGATAATCTTCTAGCATGGCCTGTTCTCGTTCCCAAGAGAACTCCTCACGACCGCAGTTGTCCCATCGAACTTTCACGAGTTTGACTTCTTTATTCCGCAACTGCCGAGTCTCCGAATCCTCTATAGCAATTGGGAGGACTCGCGTCCTCAAGTCTTCCTCAATCAGCACTGATGCCGGCTCTATCACCACGCTAGCCTCCACCAAGGCTTTCCTCAAAGCGGAGACGTGGAAGACGTCATGTAATCCACTCAAGTCTGCGGACAAAGCCAACCGATATGCTGCTTCTCCTACCCGCTCAACAATTTCAAAAGGCCCCAAAAACCTTGGACTCAACTACTTGAGTCGGCGAATCCGTGAGACGCCTTTGAACGGCTTGACCTTCAGATAAACCCAATCACCAACTGTAAATTCCAACTTCCGGTGACGAGCATTAAAATATTTTGCTTGCCTGTCTTGTGCCACCTTCATACGCTCTTAGATGGTCCGTACCAACTCACAAGCGTCAACTACCGCACCCTTTCCCAAAAGTTTGGTGTCTCCCGCCTCTACCCAAGACATTGGCGTTCGACACCGCCTCCCATACAAAGCTTCGTATGGCGCCATCTTTATACTAGCTTGAAAACTGTTGTTGTACGCAAATTCTACCATGAAGAGGTGATCCTCCCACCTCTTGCCAAAACCAAGAACGCACATCCTCAACATGTCCTCCATAGTACGGTTCGTTCTCTCCGTTTGCCCATCAGTTTGAGGATGGAACGCCGTACTAAACTTTAGCTTCGTGCCCAAGCTCTTCTGAACCAATCTCCAGTCCTTGGACGTAAATCGTCCATCTCGATCACTGACTATGCTCTTAGGAACTCCGTGCAGTCGCACAATGTTGCGAACATACAACTCCACCAGCTTCTCCACGCTGTCCTCTTTCCGATTTGGGATGAAGTGAGCCACCTTGGTTAGGCGATCCACGATCACCCAAATAACATCATTACCATGCTGCGATCTAGGCAAACCATGCACAAAGTCCATGGAGATGTCCTCAAATTTCCATTCAGGAATTGGAAGGGGCTTCAGGAACCCGCCCGGTTTCTGACATTCGGCCTTCACCAAGGCACATGTTTGGCAACGACTTACATACAAAGCTACATCTCGCTTCAACCCCGGCCACCAAAAGGATTTCTTCATATCCAAGTACATCTTTGTACTGCCCGGGTGAATGGAGTACTTTGAGAAGTGAGCCTCAAACATCAACTCCTCACGGAGATTGCCAAACTGCGGTACACAAACCCTTCCATCCTTTCTCAAGATTCCCCCAATCATCTCCCAGGCGCTGCTCTCGCCCTTTTGAGCCTCCAACACAAAAGGTTGAAACTCCACATCCAATCGAGTCGCTTCCCGAATACGATCGGACAAGTCACTTTGCACTTCAATCCAGGTCAACCGAGCCACGCTAGACTCGCCTCTCGCAACACATTCCAACCCAAGGGACTCCCATTCCCGAACCAACCGCTCATCATGAGCTTCGATCCAATTTCCTTGCCCCGAGTACTTTCTACTCAACGCATCCGCCACCACGTTGGCCTTACCCGGCGTATACTGAATCGCCACTTCGTAGTCTCCAAGAAATTCAACCCATCTGCGTTGCCGCATGTTCAAGTCCTTCTAATCCAAGAGATACTTCAGGCTTTTATGGTCCGTGAAGATCTCCACCCTTACGCCATACACATAGTGTCGCCATATTTTCAACGCGAAGATTACCGCCGCCAGCTCCAAGTCATGGACGGCGTAATTCCTCTCATGAGGTTTCAGCTGTCGAGACCCAAAAGCTATTACCTTGCCATGTTGCACCAACACGCAACCCAAACCGCATCCCGATGCGTCACTAAAAATCTGAAATCCATCGGTCCCTTGCGGTAAACTCAGGATCGGAGCCATCATAAGCCTCTCCTTCAGTGCCTCGAATGCTTGACTGCACTCTTGGGTCCACACAAACTTATGGTCTTTACGAGTGAGTGAGGTGAGGGGTAGAGCTATCTTCGAGAAATTCTCCACGAATCTCCTATAGTACCCGGCTAGTACAAGAAAACTTCGGACTTCCGCCACGGTCCTCAACACCGGCCAATCTCTGATGGCCTCCACTTTCGCCGGATCCACTGCCACCCCATCACCACTAATCACGTGGCCCAAAAATGCCACCTTCTCCAGCCAGAACTCGCATTTGGAGAATTTTGCATACAACTCATTCTCCCTCAACACTTGCAAAACTATTCTCAAGTGGGTCTCATGCTCCACTTGTGATTTGGAATACACCAAAATGTCATCAATGAAGACAACCACAAACGAATCCAAGTATTCCCGAAATACCCGATTCATAAGGTCCATGAACACCGATGGTGCGTTCGTCAACCCGAACAGCATCACCGTAAACTCAAAGTGTCCATACCTTGTACCAAAGGCAGTCTTGGGTATGTCCTCGTCCCGAATTCGCAGCTGATAGTAGCCTGACTTCAAGTCCAGTTTCGAATATACCTCTGACCCCACCAATTGGTCGAACAAATCGTCTATCCGAGGGATCGGATACTTATTCTTGATGGTCAATTTATTCAGCTCTCGGTAGTCTATGCATAGGCGCATGCTACCGTCTTTCTTTTTTACAAACAACACCGGTGCGCTCCACGGTGAAGAACTAGGTGTAATATACCCTTGCTCCAACAGTTCCTGTAGCTGTACCTTAAGTTCCGCTAACTCCTTTGGTGCCATCCTAAAAGGGGGACGCGACACCGGTCTATCCTCCGGCATTAACTCGATCGAAAAGTCGATCTCCCGCCGAGGAGGCGCTCCAGGAAGTTCATCCGGAAACACATCCTTGAACTCTGCTACCACAGGCACTTCCTCAATCGAAAGTTTGGAGAGACGAACCTCCAACAACGCTACCAGCGCCACACCTCCCTGGTTAACCGCCTGCATCATTTGCATGGCCGTAATTAGGGAATGGGCTACTCCACAAAGGCCCATAAACTTGACTTCCGCTTGCCCCTTACTCTTTAGGGTCACTACCTTGGATAAACAATCAATGCTGGCGCGCTGCTCTGCAAGCCAGTCCATTCCCAAAATGACATCGAACTCTACTAACGGCAACACTGTCGCTTCCAAAATGAAGTCAACTCCGTCTAGCTCCCAACAGATGCGCCCTTTAGCCCCGGTGGTCATAGATGACCCATTGGCCATGCGCACTTTCAGTTTCGCGTCCGCCGAGAAAGTCTCGAATCCTACACTTCGGATGAAACTCTCCGCAAGAAAAGAGTGTGAAGCCCCAGTATCGAACAATACCCTAGCGGGGTATCCAGAAACTAACACGAAGCCTACAACAAGACAACACACGGAAAGGGGGGGGTCTAAAAGTATGAAGCACAAACGCAAACTTAAATTTTCTTCATACCTGTCACCACATCGGTTTGGCGGATCGCTTCTTGCTGTCCAAGGTTGTAAGCCCTCGGTTGCACCGGTTGGAACCGAGAAGCGCTCGACTCTGCCATCTTTCCTTTCTCTGCAGCACTGGGGCCCGAGAGCACAGACTGCTCTTGCTTTGACTCTTGCCCCGCTCCCCCTTGCTGACAAGCACGGGCTATGTGCCCAACCTTCCCGCAGTTGTAACACGTCGGCGGTCCCATAGAGTGAGAACCCCTAGGCGTCCAAGTGCTCCTCTCACCCGACCTGGAAGGGTGAGGCTTCCTCCTCCACCTGCTCCCATCAGACTTTACATGAGATTGGGAGGGCTTCCCTTCCCCATGCTTGGGAGTAAAACCCTTTCGACGCTGGGTTCGCTCCAGATCACTCTCCAAACTCCTGGCGGCTTCAACTAGCTCATTAAATCCCGCCCTCTTCATGGAGATGAGAGGCTGTCTCAGATTCTCCCTCAAATCTTGGTAGAAGAGGTTATCCCTCTCTACATCATCCGCCATTGTCGTTCCCGCATAACGACCCAAACGGGTGAACTCTTGCACGTACTCATCCACTGTCTTGTGTCGCTGCATTAGATGCAGAAACTGCCTCTGCAGGGCCAACCGTGTTGAAACTGGAATATACCTCTTAAGAAAAGCGTCCCCAAACTCTTCCACTGACGGGGTGCGCCCCGGGAACAGGCGGCCGCTAAGGCTCACCCACCACAATTTGGCATCTCCTTCCAACATGAACGCCGCATACTCGGATTTCTTCTCCTCTAGCGTCTCTGCCGCCCTTAACAGTTCTTGAATACGAACCCACCAATCCTCCGCGTCCGTTGGCGTTCCTACACCCTTGAAAGACGGGGGATGGAAACTCAGGAAATACTTCATGTGTCGGTCTCCATGCCCTACAACCACCCTTTCTGCCAAAGGCTCCACTCGCCTGGCTTCTCCGCCTGGCACGGCCGTCGCCGTGTCCGATGTAGCAGGGGTTGCTACCTGGGCTGCAGCCGCCGCTTGCGCCGCCACCATCGCTTCTGCAAGCATACGGCAGAAGTCAGCTGGGTTTACACCCGTGCTCAGAAGGCCGGGAGCAGTTGCACTGCTCGCCGAGAGATCATCCCTTGCTCTTGAAGTGCCCGCCTCGTTGCTTGCACTCTTCAGGAAAACAAGAAATAAGGGATTAGTCTCCAATCTCAGGACTAGAACATAAGGACACTCACGGTCCCGCATTAATCTTATGTGGATAACTTCTCTACGCACTGACCTTGAATCTAACCTCCCTCTGATACCAAATTGTAACACCTCCCTTGTAGTGGACGTATAATATGGGTCCGGCCGGGGCCCCATAGCATACGAACGCCACAACTTTGGTATTATAAGTTGATATGACTACCCAAACTCAAAACACTTACACAACACAGCGGAAACAAAATAGGACTAGAAGTTATCCACCACTAAAGAGTAAAACAAATGGCCTTAAGGCCTTACATCAAGTGTCCAAAAAGAAATAGTACATCAAACATGAATGTGCTCAGCACTCCTAGTCTACCTCGGCATGCAAGCCGGACAAAATAGTCTCAAACAAACATCATCATAACTGTAGTGCTACAAAAAGGGAAAAACACTTCATGGGCTTAGGCCTTTCTGGCCGGCGTGCTAGCTTCTGCATGCGATCCTTGCCCTGTAAAAATTATTAGTAACGTGGGTCAGCAAAGGCTGACCTCAAACTGTGTAACAACACATCTCCTCCCGGCCGCCCCTAACGGACCCCGGGGAACCCTCCAACCTGCAAGTCAGCACTTCGTATGCAATATAATCATCTATAAATAGAAAAGCATTAAAACAGGCTTGGATGTCTCAATCATCAAACACGTTCTCTACTGGTTGAGCATGTAATAAAAGGGCCTACTATGCAACATGTATGCAACACTCGGGCTTCGCCCAATGCACCCTACTGCGTATGAAACTAGCACAACATCATAACATTTGGGTACTCACATTTCCCCATTGGCATAAAGCCGCAAACAATGAGGGAGACACAACTCCCTCAAACGGCGCACAGGCCGCCACATGAAATTCTTGCCAAGGCCCCACCCGCTCGTGGGCTTAGCCCCGAGCTTGCCTGCAAACTCTGACGTCTCATGTCAGGATTCCAACAAACACAGACCGACCGATTCTAAGAAGCCTTGCTGGACCCCACCCGCTCATGGCCTCTTTGCCCGGGCTTGCCCCAAGCTTGGCATTCTCGTCAGTCTCACAGAAGGGGACTAGTCTCGCCGGGACACTCTCCACACATGACGCACATGTCACGGGATAGCCAGCCGACCACAGAGACATAGCCACGCCTTGGCACAACACAAACCAAGACTAAATACAACATAATCCCTCATTGTACTGCAGCATTCCCGCGCACCAAGGAAACCATCTCCAACTCGTGCGGAGCTAACCTTGTCCCTCAAGGAAACCATCTACCGCCACGAGGAGCTAACCTTGTCCGGGTCCGACTACACGTACCTTTGCAAATAAATGGGACAATCACCATCACAACACAAACGACATCTTGCCGCAACGGAAAATCTCTACGAATCCCTAAGTTCGTATGCAACATCACCGAGTCGGACTAACGGTCGCGACTACGGCTTCACCCACCATGCCTAATCCACTAGCGAAGCGGATCTCTAATGCAAAATATGTCGGGGATGGACTCAATCAACCCGGAAGTTCCTCTTGAAACTTGGCAAACCAAAACCCCTCTCATTTGAGAGTTCGGTGCCCAAAAATTAGGGAGAAAGAAAACTAAATGATGCTAATACATGCATCCTAAGGACCGAGAGGAGAGATGTCGTTACCTTCCGACTCCTCTTCCTTGCCATGGCAAAATAGCCGGATGGAAATCTTCGCAACGCTCCAAGCTTCACGGATCCGGACTCGGCTCGCGATTTGGAGCTCCGAAACCCTTCCTATAGCCCAAGACCTTCTTCTTCTTCCTCCTTGCTCTAGTTTTCTCAAGAACTTAGACAGAGAAGACTTGGAAAACAAATGAGGGTTTCCAACCCTAGAATCGGACTTAACTTCCCAAGAACAGTCCTGAGCCGTCAGATTCCTGAGCCGTCAGATCCCAAAATCTGGGAAAGAATGGCCACGATTCCCCTGGAAAATAAAAGACCTGGGCCAAACACGGTCTGGCACACGCCCATTTCCAGGGCCGTGTTCCTCATTCGCCGTCTCAAATCGACGCGCCTGGAACCGCACACGGGCATCCGACACACCCGTGTCCAACCCGACACGCCCGTGTCCCCAGTGACACGGTCGTGTGGCCGGCCGTATGCCTCCAACAACACGGCCCCGAAACCAACCCGAGAGATGACACGGCCTGGGACACGCCCGTGTCCCAAGCCGTGTGCCAAGTCTCGACACCCGTCGACAGACTTTGTGTCGACACCGCGGAAAAACGTCGAGCGAAGATCGTCGACCAAGCGGGACACGCCCTGTGACACGCCCGTGTCACAGGCCGTGTGCCCCAGTCTCGACACTTTGTCGAGCGAATGTGTCGACACTTGGGCCAAGTGTCGACACGGCCTCGACACACCCTGCGACACGCCCGTGTCGCAGGCCGTGTGCCCCACTCTCGACACTTTGTCGAGCGAAAGTGTCGACACTTGGGCCGAGTGTCGACACGGCCTCGACACGCCCTGCGACACGCCCGTGTCGCAGGCCGTGTGCCCCACTCTCGACACTTTGTCGAGCGAAAGTGTCGACACTTGGGCCGAGTGTCGACACGGCCTCGACACGCCCTGTGACAGGCCCGTGTCGCAGGCTGTGTGCCCCACTCTCGACACTTTGTCGAGCGAATGTGTCGACACTTGGGCCGAGTGTCGACACGGCCTCGACACGCCCTGCGACACGCCCGTGTCGCATGCCGTGTACCTCCTGCCAGAAACCCAAAAATGTTCAGAACTGCAGACTGAACCTCTTGCAAAAATTGGGGTGTTACACGGCGGCGGTGACAATGATGTGAAGTAACGGCGTCGGCGGCGGCGGCGACGACAGTTGCGGCAACGACCATCAATGTCCACGAATATGTAGTAGCAGCGATCAAAAGCGGGATCCATGTCAGCACGAGCAAATGGCGGGGCATCCTCGCCATCAGTCCTCCCCCGCTCAAAATCACTCATCCCCAATGAGTGGTCATGGAGAGAAGGGCAGGAGACATCAGCATCCACTGGTAGCATAGCAAGAACGGACAGCCACGGGGCAGGACAAGCAGTGCAGGCATCCGCAATAGAACAGAACCTGTCATGAGCAAAAATAGCAGGAAATCTCGTAGATGTGTCAACATAAAGAAAAGCAGTGCAGATCTTACCATCCAATGCGAGAACCAGGAAACCCAAATGGAAGCGCGACACGAAAAGAATCTCACCTCTCAACCCAAGAGAATCTGAAGTGGAAGAGAGAAACGTCGGAGAAAAACACTCAGGTGGAAACCAGATATGCAAAATTAAATCCAAAAAATTAAAACACGGAGAAACACCGATTGCATCATAAAAATCCAAAAAAATTGCGTTAAATCCAAAATTGTTGAAGATCATGAAAGGATCGGCGCTCCAACGCAATAATTTTGTTACGGAACCCGAAGGTATCCACTCGGGAGCTAACCAGACTAAATTAGAATCAACAATTCTGCAGTCAGAAGCTCTCGAAAGTGAATGGACGTGAAAGTGATGCAACTCATAGACACGGGAATAAGGCAACGATATGTGTACATGGAGTTCGTACCATGATGGATGAAAGATATATGCAATTTGATTTGGTGGGTAACAATGTCGTGAGGACACCAAATCAATAGGCACAGTCGCCGTGAAATCATACGCAGTCGCAAATGAAAACATGCCCGCCGGCGGATTCTCACTAATATATAGCCCACTAGTCATATCAAACGCAGGTGCTGATAACGACGGTTTAACCAAGTGGATTGGACTAGGTAAAATCAATTCGTGTCCTAACATGTCCGCTAATCGATCCAAAAGTACGGCTCCCTCGCAAGGTAAATCTTCCAACTTAGTAGGTACGTCAGCTAACTCTGGGCCTTCGTACGGTTCCTCAACTATCATAGGAGACGGGCCTGAAATATGGTCGAGGGGATGTGGGTCAATCCCAGGGAGGGGTACCTCAAAGGAGACATCATCATCCAGGTCACTAGGATATCCAATCTCCTCGTCATCACTACAGTCATCAGAACAATCGGCATCGCTCACAGTGGAGGGCTCAGACGTCGAAGCTAAAAGAGCCAAAGCCCTAGGCTTTGTGGGGCACTCCACAGCATAGTGGCCAATCACTCCACAAGCATAACATGTAGCGTTCTCCTTGCAACTCCTAACTATTTGCCTAGGCTTAACCCGTGGTTTTATAACATCCCTAGTAGAGACAACGACAGGTAGCGGGACAGAGGACCTAACCTTTTCCTTCTCACTAACGGTAGGTGTACAAGTGCTCGAAATAGTCAGATCTTGGCAGAGCAAGGATCTAGCGTGAGTCTTATAGCCACTCCTATGGTCAGAAACGGGTTTAGTGCCCTGGCAGGGAGGAATAAGAACATGAGACGTCCTAGTACGGGAGTACGGGGGGACGTACTGGTTCGTTGTAAGCAAAACCATAGGCGGAGATTCACTCAGATAATCGGAAGACTGAGAGCGGCAGTAAGGAGGGTAATACTCATCCATTAAATAATTCTTCATAATCTGCCAACCTATACGTAAGTCGTCGAGGGGCGCCCCAAAGCGTCTCTCCATGTTGAGCCAGAAAGTATGAACTCGACCAAATAATTAAAGTCTCGCAATGGGAATCCTGTGGGGGTCCACAAGATGATATTGCTCAAAATAACGCTCCATATCCTTCACCCAACATAAAAACACTCGCGGTTCACCTAACCCATCATAGGTCGGAGCAGGAATTTTAACAGGCCTAGAGGTGCGCGGTGGTGGTGTCGTATCGCTTGACTAACCTTCGAACTAGGAACAAGGGTCCTAAGCTATTGCCTGGGGGGCTCAAGATGAGGCGTCAGAAGCTGACCTCTAAGTTGCGCTATCAAACCCTTTATGTCTTCACATTGGTGGTTCAACTCCTTGCGAAGTGCACCAACCGAGGAAAGTGAGGGAAGAGGACTCCGAATGTGCGCCATAACAGACCAACGGAAAACTCAAACTAAGTAGAAACGTAAAACATTATATAATATATATATATATATATATATATATATATATATATATATATATATATATATATATATATATATAACTAAAAATAAAAATTTAAAACCAACGAAACGTGCCTAAGTGCAAGTGAGGGGTAGCATGGAAAGTGCGGATCGTTGCCAAGTTGAGAAATTGACAAACCTCGCTTTGATACCAAATTGATGCAGGCCACTCCCTAACAGTAACTAAGACACGAAAAAGAAAAAAAGGACTCCTAAGGGGAATTTTAGCAAACACGTGGCGTGCGAGCAAACTCAAAATTTCGGCAGAGTTTCGTTTAAAATATCGCGATCTCACAAAGGGAAAATCTCCCATCCAAACCTGCACGAACATAGACATACACTAACATCATAACCTAACCATACATCTAGCATCGCATCACAACAGTTTCCATCCACATGGAGAGTGATCCGGACTAAAGCTTCGATTCGGAAAATAGTCCAAATACAACCCTCAAAACAAAACCGAACTAGGATATACCAAATCCTCTTGATCCATTCGAAACCAAAGGCTATACAAACCCCGATTTGTAAATGTCCAAATACAACCCTTGCAAAACCTTCGCAAAAATCGGATAAAAACACAACATGATTTCAGATTTTTTGAATGCAAGGTCGAGTCAAAATTTAAGATAAAACATGATATTGAAGTTTCCACAATTCTCACAATCTAAGACGAAGCATTACACAAGTTTTAGGAGAGGAAATCGTTACACAAATCTGAATTTAAAGAGGAGGAGGAGAAAGATAACTATGGAAGAGTCACACTTCCACGGGTCCACCGGAGTCGCACCGGATGGGGAGAACCGAGCCGCCTTCTTCGCAGTCACACCGGAGGAGGTTGGAGGTCGCCAGAGCAGCATGAGTCACCACCAAGAGGGGGCGGCGGCAGCAGCTAGGCGCGGCTCCAGGAGGTCGAGGTCGGGTCGGCCAGGCCGAGCGACTGCTTCACGCACCGTTTGATTAGGGTTTCTTTTTTTTCACTTTCCACATACCCTCTCCAACACAACATTCACATATATATAATAATACACCCTCTCCATCCACCCTTCATCCAACATCCAAATAAATCCTAGCCACTAGCTTAACAAAACCAAAACACCAACTAAGATTTATAAATTTATAAATTATAAATTTATAAATCTTAAGACAAAATTGTTTATAATAAAATTATTATGATTATAATATTATTCCCAAAGTGAAATAACATTATAATCATAATGATGTGAAATAACGGCGGCGGCGGCGGTGACGACGATGTGAAGTAACGGAGTCGGCGGCGGCGGCGACGACAGTTGCGGCAACGACCATCAATGTCCACGAATATGTAGTGGCGGTGATCAAAAGCGGGATCCATGTCGGCACGAGCAAATGGCGGGGCATCCTTACCATCACCCTAACTTCAAACAGCAACAACTTTTGATCTGTTAGTCCGATTTCAGAAATTCAAAGCTTGTCGGAACTGGCTCGAGGAGATCTACCATCGGGCGAATAGGAAACCTATTCGGATGCTTTTTGTGGCCTCAGATTTCCCAAATTCCACTCCATTTGGAAGTTATTGCAGGTTTTCTCTTTCAGCAATTCCTGTTTCCAAGGTTTTTCCATCAAATGCTCTCGAGCGTCCATCCAATCATCCAGAAAAGCCTGTCTCAAGTAGCGAATACAGTCTCCTACTATCTAAGAAGATTTCTATATCCCTCATCGCAAGCTTCATAAGGTAAACATGAATGTTCATCCTTATATATCTGATGGACTAACGTTTCTAGCTGGTAAAGAGCTAGTTCCTTCTCCTTTTATATATCGAATTCGACAAGAAGTTGTTCCAGATGATTTCAGAGAACCTCGTCTACCAATCTACTCTGGCCTAAGTGATCCAATTTATGATTTGTAAGCTTTTGAATCAATTACATCGTTGAAAGCGCTATCTGATGGTATCAAATGCAAGCTACTTGTCATATCTTTTTGAGCTCAAGTGTTGGAATGGTTCTACCATTTACCGCCTCAATCAATTACTTGCTTTGACGATCTTCAAAGAGAATTTCTCTTGAGGTTTGGAACCTTAAGGAAGAGAAAGAAAGGTGCATTAGCTCTTTTTCAGATCAAGTAAGAAGACAATGAGTCTAATGCTCATTTCATCGATCGATTCCAGAAGTAAACTCTTGACGTTATTAATGTCCATCAAGACTTTTACAAATATGCTTTCATAAGAAGACTTCGGCAAGGTCCTCTTAAATTCAAGGTCACTACAAAAATGCCCGACACTTATGGGGATCTTATTGATTATGCAAATCGGTTCATTAGAGCTGAAACAATAAACCCTGGCTATATATCTCATCTGTACCAGAAAGCTCAAGCACAAGAAATGATCTTATGTCATCAGCATGATGATGGATCTCTCCTTGATTATCTACCACATGATCAAAATCGTGACCTACTACAATGCGATCGGGAGTATAATCTTTTGCTATCTTAGCATGAAGTATCTTGTAATCATGGGAATTCATCTATGTCTCAACCCCAACAATCAAAGCATTCAGAGTCAAGCCTTGATAACTCTGATATATCAATTTGGACTTATGATAATAAGCCTTGTTACGGGCTAACTCGATGCTCCGGTCGGACTGGATTCAACTGGGCTGCCTTAGCTTGCGGAGCGGTCGAGCACGCACACAGTCAGAGAAAAGGGAAGACTGACTCAAGATGTGATGACGTGGAAAAATCTCTAAATTGGGTAAAAAATCACGTGACCGGGTCTGAGCCAGTGAAAATCCACTAGCTGCTTGCGGTTACAGGGTGTTCGGCGAATCGGGGAGACAGGCCGCTCCTGTTACAACTTGCGGTGAGAGAAGAGGACTGTAGCTCCCCATGTGAAACAGGCTACTTCGCGGGAGTGCTTTGAGTACTAGAGTTCGAGTGGCGGCACTGGGGCTCTGTAGCTTGTATTGCGGGTCTGCCACGCGCCTACTTGCAAGGATCGTCTTCTTCCTCCTCTGCTCGCGCTGGGACCTGGGCGTTCTCCAGGTGGTGGTGCTCTGGTGGTGCGCTGGAGGATGACCTGATGGAGGAGTCCAGCAGAGATCTGACCTGAGGAATAAGATGACCAGAAGCCAAAAGGTGAAGAATGAAGAGGCCCTGGGGCTCCTTTTATAGCCTCCAGAAGAGGATCATGGTGGGCCCCACCACCAATGTAGTGGGCTAGTGGTGGTTACCCACCAGATTGGACGGCGAGGAAAGCCCACCGTGATCGGACAGTGGGCAGGCCGTTCATGGCGGTAGGGAGGCCATGCACCGGTGGTGGCCGGCCAAGGGGCGGCCTGGACCACGGCGAGGCTGGCGCCTGCGGCCAGGCCGGCGGCGGCCTGGCCGGCGCCTACGGCCAGGCCGGTCCCTGCGACCAGGCCGGCGGCCCTGGCCGGCGCCTGCGGCCTGGCCGGCGGCGGCGTGGCCGGCGCCTGCGGCCAGGCCGGCGGCGGCCTGGCCGGCGCCTGTGGCCAGGCCATCGGCGGCCTGGCCGGCAGGCCGACGGCGGCCTGGCCGGAGCCCGCGGCCTGGCCAACATTGACCAGGTCGGCGGTGACCTAGCCAGAGTCCGCAGCCCGGCCGGCAGCGGCCTGGCCGACGCCTATGGCTAGGCCGGCGGTGGCCTGGCCGGAGCCTGCGTCCCGGCCGATGGCGGCAAGGTCGGCAGTGGCCTGGCCGGAGTCTGCGGCCCGGCCGGCAGCGGCCTGGCCGGCTCTACGGCCAGGCCGGTGGCGGCCTGTCCAGATCCCTCGGTCGGGCCACCAGCGGGCTGGACGGAGCCTGCGGCCGGGCCTGCGAAGGGCTGGCTAGGCGGCGCGGCCTGGCCGGTGGCGGGCTGGCCGGCGGGAGCAACTAGGCCGGCCGCGGCCTGGCTGGCAGCGCCCTGGCCGCGGCCTAGCCGGCTGCAGCTGCCCGGCCGGCGGCGACTACTCCACCGGTGGCAGCCAGCCGACAGCGGCGGCGGCCAGCCGCCGGCGGCGGCCGGTGGTGGCGGCTGGCCGGTGGTTACCCCCTAATGGGGGTGGCTTTAGTGGAGAGATAGGGAGTGGGCCCACCCCCCATGTTCTCCTCATCATGGCAGGTGGGGTTGACTAGTCAACCCCATGATCTACCATTTTGGCGGGAGATCGTGGGGGAGCATGCATTATAAATGATGGTGTAGCCATCAATTTCCCTCCAAATCCTTGTTATCCGAGAGCGAAGCAAGTCAGGGAAGAAGGATTTCCTGCTGCCCCCCTGTTCTACCATCATGAAAACCTCCGTCGAGCGGGTGGAAATGGTGAAGGGAAGTGCTTCTAAGGTATCAGGATCAAAGCTCTCGAAAAAAAACGTTGGCTGGAGAAAATGCCGACACGGTTGCGCGCATACTTGCCACGCGGCCGCAGGCCACGCGCATGCGCCCTGACTGGGCGCGGCCAGGCTGCGTGCGACCAGGCCGTGCACACTGGCAGGCGACGCGTGAAACCAGGCCATGCGCGCAGCGGGCCATGCTCGGGGCGGGACCCGCGAGGCTTGCCGCGCGTGAGGCGGGACCAGCGAGGCGGGCTGCGCGCGAGGCGGCAGCGCGCGCGACAGGCTAAGCGCGAGGCGGCCGCGCGGGGAGCTGCCGCGCGCAGCAAACCATGCGCGCGACAGGCCGCGCGTGGGCGGCCTGTGTGAGGCAGGCCACGCGCAAGGCGACCGCGCGAGCCTATCCGGGAGCGTGGCAGGCCGCGCTCGCGCCCAGGCCGTACGCGGCAGGCTACGCCATCCCCCCCCCCGGCATACGTGCCCAGGCCGCTCACACGCGTGCGATAGGCTGCACGCGTGCGGGCTGCACGTGCCTCAGTTGGGTGTGCACTATGTTGCGCGTGCACGGATGCGCGCCTCCAAGTCTTCACTTTCAGGGCAAATCTGACCTTTTTATTTCCGTGTTGTGCAGGTTTCGAAGCGTTCCTCCGGTCTGATGCGCCTGCGCACCTCTTTAACCGAACATGGCGTGGATATTTGGAGGAAGAAGTATGGTCTTCCTACCAATTTGGAGGGGAGGATCCCATGTGCCGAGGAGCGTGTCCAGAATCTTCCTCGTGGCTGGTTGATGATTTGCGAGGTTTCTCTGAGGTTCGGCTTCCGTTTTCCGCCGTGCGAGGAGGTGACTGAGATCTTGAAGTTCTGTGGGGTGCCAATTTCACAATTTGTCCCTGTTGGAATTGCCCGAATTATGGGCTTAGCAGCGTTCTTTCGCGAGCATGGAGAGCGGCTTTCCTTGGACCAATTCCGAGATTGGTGTGACGTTCGCTCCGATGGCGGTGAACCGGTGGAGGTTCGCAGCAATAAAAGTTGGTTGGAGTTTGAAGCTCAAAAAGATCGTCAGCACGGGAACACTCTATTTGGGTATGTTAGGAATTCAGGGGGCCTTCCCGAGGCGTGGGACATGTTACCAGACCGCTGCCGTCGAGTGAGGGGGAAGGAACGAGAATTCTCTCCGGTGCATGGGTTTTCAGAGCATCGTGAACTAGCCAACTGACTTTTTAATATTTTTGTCTATGTGGAGGAGAAGCGTCTGCTGCGGTGTGGTATCTCCTCTGACACAGCCCAGGTTGCCGGGACTTCTCAGGAAGGGCGACGAAAGAGGAAGGCTGTGGCGGCCCCTTCTGTTGTCCTTGATACGGTGGTGGCGGTGGCCCCTTCTGATGCATGTCCCAAGTCGACTCCTGAGGTGAAGATACTTGCATCCCCAGTTCCTCAGGTGTCTCCTGAGGCGGTGGCCCCATGGATGTCCTCCTCCTTGAGGGCAATGAGTGATGCGATAAGTTCCTTGGCTTGTTGTGGAGACCTTTCTTTTGCCATCCTCATTATTCGGTGCTATCTTCCGCCCTTTTCTTTGTGCAGATAGACACTCAAGCCTAGATTGTGGTGACTTGGAATGACCACTATGTGAGTCTGAAGGATGGGAACCTTGCCCTTCAGGAGGAGCTCCGTTGACTTTGTGCTTGCATGCCTCCTCGAAGGAGGAGCATGACCGGGATGTTCTGCGGTTTCACCGGACCGGTCCGTGCTGAAGTCCGAGCTAGAGGATGCACGTGCGACTTTGGAGGTGGAGAAAACTCTGGTGGATAGGACCACCCAGATGTTGAAGCACTCGAAGGAGGAGACCTTGGGCTTGGATACCCAGTTGCAGGCGGCACGGGATGAGGTTTCTGGCCTCGATACCCTGTTACGGGAGACGAAGACCCAAGTGGAGATGCGGTCTTATAACAGCCATGCTTCGGAGCTGAAGGCCGCTGGACTTGCAGAATATCTGGACTCATTGGACTACATGCGAGACCGTAGCTTGGTTGTAGAGGAGGTTTGCGACGAGATTTGTTCCAAGGAGGTGGAGCCCCAGATGGATGATGTTCGTGAGCTGGCACTTCGGCGTGGTGTCTCGAAGGCCTTTCGCCTAGTTAGCAAGAGTTTGGGATGTGACACATCCGGCCTCAGCTTTACGAACATTTCTGAAGATGAGCGTTCTGGCTCGGACGATGAGTAGTAGCCCTTTGTTTTTGTTGTTGTGTGTTTGTACTTTGCAGTTAGCCAGTTGTATTGTTTTTGACGTTATTCTTTTCATGTCATCTTAGCTGACTTGTATTGTATTAGTTTGGCTTTGTTAGCGAGTCTTTAGTCTGCACCTTTGTTTGCGCGGCTCTAGTGCACGGCTGAGTCTGCGCGAGGGCTGTTCACGACTACTTCATGAGGGGGCAGGCCCCCACGGGGTGCGCGAGTCGGGCTCGCATCTTAGGTTGTACGAGGGCTGCTCGTGGCTTCTTTGTGAGGGGGGGGGGGGGGGGGGGTAGGCCCCCACGCGGTGCATGAATTGGGCTCACGACTTAGGTTGCACGATGGCTGCTATCTCGGCTTCTCCATGAGGAGGCAGGCCCCCACGGGGTGTGCGAGTCGGGCTCGCGGCTTGGATTGCACGAGGGCTACTCGTGGCTTCTCCGTGAGGGGGCAGGCCCACACGGGGTGCACGAGTTGGGCTCGTGACTTCTTTGCACAAGGGCTGCTCGCAGCATCTCCATGAGGGGGGCAGGACCCCACGGGGTTCGCGAGTCGGGCTCGCGGCTTCTTCGTGAGGGGGGCAGGCCCCCGCGGGTATTTGAGTGCATTAGCTTTCTCGTTTGAGTGGACAATACTTGCAGCATCATGATGAAATACTTAAGCAAAGATAAATTGTACTGGTCTAGGCCTGCAGCTTATACACACCATAGAGTTCTTTGTTCTGAAGAAAGAAATGTGTTACATAATCAAAAACATAAAGTTGGACATCACTGTTAAAATCAGCGCAGGTTTTGCGCACTCCAGGTGCGGGGGAGGGTCTTTCCCTCAGCGTTGCATAGCTTGTATGTTCCTGGCTTCACAATGGCTGTGACGATAAAGGGTCCTTCCCAGGTCAGTGATAGCTTGTCGCCTTGCATTCCTTTCCCAGTTGCCTCCAGAGTGCGAAGGACCAAGCCTCCAACGTTGATTGGTCAGAGCCTCACCCTGCGGTTGTAATAGTGGGCTGCACACTGCTGGTATGCCGCAGTGCGGAGGGCGGCCTCTTCGCGGATCTCGGAATTCAAATCTAGATTGTCCCGGAGAGCGTCGTCGTTCGTCTGGGGGCTGAAGTTGGAGACTCGGGGGCTTGGGACGCCGATGTCGACCGGGATGATAACTTCAGTTCCATAATAGAGATTGTACGGTCTTTCTCCAGTTGGGGTCCTTTTCATTGTCCGATATGCCCACAGCACATTGGGGGGCGCGTCAACCCATTGCCCCCCAGCGTCTTCAAGTCACGCCTTTAGTCCCTTCAGAATGGTTCGGTCGGTCACTTCCACCTGTCCATTGGACTAAGGATGTGACAGCCGTATGCCGCAACTCAATTTTTAAATCCTCGCACAACTTGGTGAAAGATTTCCCCACAAACTTAGTGCCATTGTCGGTGATGATAATCGCTGGTATGCCAAAGTGGCAGATGATGTTCTTCCACACGAACTGCTTCGCGTTCTCCTCAGTAATTTTACGAGAGGCTCCGCCTCCACCCACTTGGTGAAGTAGTTGATGGCCATGATGATGAATTTCCTCTGTCCCGAAGCCTGCGGTAGCGGGCTGAGGAGGTCTATTCCCCACTAAGCGAATGGCCAAGCTCCTTGCAATGTGTGAAGGGAAACTAAAGGTTGCCGGGGAATGTTGCCATGTAGCTGGCCACTCTTGCACTTCTGAACGAAGTCTGTCGCTTCCTTTTTCATTTTTGGCCAATAAAAACCTTGACGCAGGATTTTTCGGGCCAAGGCCTTTCCTCCTAAATGCTCTCCGCAGACTCCTTGATGAACCTCACGGAGGGTATACTCACCATCGATTTTCGTTAAACACTTCAGGTAGGGTCCTGCGAAGGATCGTTTATACAGTTCTCCACTGATCAGTATGAAGGTGGCCGCCCTCATCCTAAGGCGACGGGCCTCCTTAGTGTCTTCCGGCAATCGCTAGCATTCTAAGTATTCTACCAACGGAGTGATCCACGACTCTTTAGGCTCCTTGATTTCCGCCACCTCCCAAGGCCCCGGAATGCTGAGAAAGGCAATTTCTTTGACTCGACGCCTCCTTGACTGATAGCGAGAGAGAGATGTGGCTAGCTTTGACAAGGCATCTGCCAGGCTGTTCTGCTTTCTAGGAATGTAGAGAATTTGGGCTTGTGGTATCTGAAGCAGGAGAGATTTCGCAAGTCGAAGGTATTGGGTGAGTGGTACACTTTTCGCCTCAAATTCTCCTTCCACTTGGGAGACAACGAGCTGGGAGTCGGAGTAAATCATTAATATTTGGACGCGATAGTCGATAGGGAGCCTGAGTCCTGCAATGAAGGCTTCATATTCTGCTACATTATTGGTGGCAAGGAACTTCAATCGGATTCTGTATTCTAAGTGACGAGCTCTAGGCTTATGAGGAGCAGCCCGGCTCCGGGG
Organism: Platanthera guangdongensis; assembly: GCA_039583875.1. Taxonomy (NCBI): domain Eukaryota; kingdom Viridiplantae; phylum Streptophyta; class Magnoliopsida; order Asparagales; family Orchidaceae; genus Platanthera; species Platanthera guangdongensis. Next base: position 46,488,042 of record CM077165.1, read on the forward strand.
CCTCCTACCCCGGAAGCTCCATCAACGTACATAGTCCACCCTTGTGCCTGCTCCGCTGGAGTGTCTTTTGGCTCTGCTGGCAGAGTATTCTCAATGATGAAGTCCGCTAAGACCTGAGATTTAATGACAGGGTGCGGTAGAAAGTGGATGTCAAATTCACCCAACTCGACCTCCCACTTAACTATCCGGCTCGATGCCTCTGGCTTTTGAAGAATCGCACGGAGAGGTAGCTCGGTCAAAACTTTGACGGTATGGGCCTGGAGGTAGGGGCAGAGTTTTCTTGTTGAGAAGACGAGTGTCAGGGATGTCTTATCCGCCACTAAATACTAGGTTTCAGTGTCTGAGAGGATTTTACTAAGGTAGTAGATGGGGTGCTGAACCCCTCCATCGTCTTTAATCAACACGAAGCTCAGAGTGGCTGGTGTGATGGCGAGGTACAGAAAAAGTGTCTCCCCTGGGGCTGGTTTTGATAGAAGTGGAGGGGAGGCCAGGTACTGTTTTAGTGACTCGAAAGCTGACTGACATTCGTCGGTCCACTGGAAGCCTGTGGTTCTGGCTCCCCGAAAAATCTTAAAGAAGGGGAGATATTTATCACCAGTTCATGCTAAGAATCGAGAGAGTGCTGTGATTCTCCTGTTCAACCGTTGCACTTATTTAATGGACCGAGGTGGTGACATGTCTTCCAGAGCCTTAATCTTTTCGGGGTTGGCCTCTATCGCTTGCTGGGTTACCATGAACCCCAGGAATTTCCCTAACATTACCCCGAAGGCACACTTTGTGGGGTTAAGCCTTATGTCGTACTGTCGAAGGATCTTAAAACACTCTTCGAGGTCCTTCAAGTGATCTTCCCGCCGGACGCTTTTAACCAGCATGTCATCGACATATACCTTCATCCTCTTACCGATAAGGTCTTTAAAAGCCCTATTCATGACTCGCTGATAGGTGGCTCCTGCATTCTTGAGTCCAAAGGGCATTACCTTGTAACAGTAGATCCCTTTGTCAGTCCGGAAGGCGGTATGCTCCTCGTCTGCAGGATTCATTCGAATCTGGTTGTATCCGGAGTACGCATCCATGAAGCTGAGGGGTTGGTGCCCGGCGTTCGAATCAACCAACTGATAAATTCTAGGGAGAGGGAAGTTGTCTTTGGGGCAAGCTTGATTGAGGTTGCTGGTGTCCTGTCTGCATTTTTTGTCCTCGTGGGAGCCTCCTTGCATGCCTATTGAGAAGATTCGAGCCGAAAGGATGGGCAATCTGGCAATGGTCTCAATACTTCCCACCATTTGCCTACCACTTGCTCCTCCCGGGGGAATGTTTGGTTGTTCTCTGGGCGGCTTAGGCGGGTTTTGTTGGTGTGGTATACGTCCCTGCAAAAACCTTCCGAGGAACCCTTGGCGGACGAGGCACTTGATTTCCTCCTTCAGGCGGGCACAGTCGTCGGTGGTGTGCCCCGTTGCTCGATGGAACTCACAATACTTTTAGTGATCATTTCTGGGATTATGGGCTGGCTGCTTTGGCCGATGCAGCGCTGGATCATTTTGGATGTCATAGAGCACATTTGTGCGTGTGGTGTTGAGGGGAGTATAATCCCTGGGTGGTTGATCCCTCTGGTGGTCTTGCCGGCGTGGCCCGCTCCGGTGTCCTTGGAATCTTCCTTCTTGGTATTAGGGGGCCGGCTCCTTCTCCCTCCTACGCTTCTGGGCCCCTTCAAACTGCTGGCGATGGGCTTCAATAGCTTCGTCTGCGGTGATCTGAACCTCCACCTGATGCACTAGGTCAGGATAACTAGGGACAGTCTCTCTCATTAGCACTGAGTAGAAGCCGCTAGGGCGGAGGCCTCCCAAGAATACCCCTCGCAATAATTCAGGGTCAACCCCGGGAATTTGGCGGGCCTCTGCAGTAAAACGGCGTAAGAATTCTTTCAAGGTTTCCCATTCGTTCTGGAGGATTCCCGAGAGGTGGGAGGGGTCGCAAACGATCCTTCGATTAGTGATAAACTGATCGACAAACTGCCTTGTTAGCTCTGTAAAGTTGGCGATGGTTACTGCCCTCAACGAGTGGAACCACGTTCGGGCCTGGCCTTTTAGAATGGCCGGAAATACTTGGCAGAGCAACTGGTCTGGGGCATTATAGATTCTCATAATGGTGGTGAAGTGATTAACATGCTCTAGTGGGTCGTCAGTCCCGTCGAATGTTTCGATGTTCGGGAGCTTGAACCCATGTGGGATTGGATGGTCAAGAATTTGTAGTGCCAAAGCGGAGCCTTGGCAGAGTGGTCGGCAAACGTGAACATTTCTTCCTCCTGCCTGGCGGTATTCTTCAGCGATGACCTCTCGAATCTCTTCTCGAGTAAATCTTTCAAGTGGTGGAAGATGGGCGTTATTGAACTGGTTGCGTCGATGGTGGTCTGCTCCGACGCCTCTCTAGGTCGGGGGAGCGGAACTGGCGGTTTTGGAGTATTCCTCGGGTCCCTCTTATATTGAAGGAACTTCCTGGGTTCTGCGCTGATTCAGCTGCGGCAGAAGATTTGCTGGTGTCGGTGGTTCCGCCGGTGCAGGAGGTACCCCCAGGTTTCGGAGCAATGTGAGCATTTCAGTTTGCTACTCTTCCATTTGGCGAACACGCCCCTCCAAGGCGGTAATGGGGGAAACAGTTGCTTTAGCCGTTAGCGGCACATCTACCAAAGAGTGGGAGCGTGCTGGCTCGACGTGCCCGCCTAGGGCGGATCTTTTAGTGGTGCAAGAGCTTCTCTTTGTCATTGGAATAAGACCTAGAAGCGGCTGTTCTGGTGATCTTATTCTTTTGGAGGATGTCGGGAATCAGATTTCCCACAGACGGCGCCAAACTATTGCGGGCTAACTTGATGCCCCGGTCGGACCATATTCAACTGGGTCGCCTTAGCTTGCGGGGCGGTCGAGCGCGCACACAGTCAGAGAAAAGGGAATATCGACTCAAGATATAATGATGTGGAAAACCCCTAAATTGGGTAAAAACCACGTGACCGGGTCTGTGCCGGTCAAAATCCATTAGCTGCTTACGGCTACAGGGCATTCGGCGAATCGGGGCAACAGGCCGCTCTCGTTACAACTCGAGGTGAGAGAAGAGGACTACAGCTCCCCGCCTGCAATAGGCTACTTCGCGGGAGCGCTTTGAGTACTAGAATTCGAGTGGCGGAACTGGGGCTCTGTAGCTTGGGCTGCAGTTCTGCCACGCGCCTACTTGCAAGGATCGTCTCCTTCCTCCTCTGCTCGTGTTGAGACCTGGGCGTTCTCTGGCTGGTGGTGCTCTGGTGGTTCATGGTGGCTCGCGGTGGCTCGAGGTGGCTGGAGGATGACTTGAGGGAGGAGTCCGGCAGAGCTCTTAACTGAGGAAGAAGATGGACAGGAGCCAAAAGTTGAAGAATGAGTAGGCCCTGGGGCTCCTTTTATAGCCTCGAGGAGAGGATCATGGCGGGCCCCACCACCAATGTAGTGGGCTAGTGGGTGGTTAGCCAACAGATCGGACGACGAGGAAAGCCCCCTGTGATCAAATAGTGGGCAGGCCGTCCATGGCGGTGGGGCGGCCATGTGCCGGCGGTGGCCGGCCACGGGGCGGCCTGGACCACGGCGAGGCCGGCTCCTGCGGCCAGGCCGGCGGCAGCCTGGCCGGTGCCTGCGGCCAGACCGGCGATGGCCTGGCCTGAGCTAGCGGCCATGCCAGCGGCGGCCTGGCCGGGGCCCGCGGCCCGGCCGACGGCGGCCAGGTCGGCGACGACCTGGCCGGAGTCCGCGGACCGGCCGGCGGCGGCCTGGCTGGCGCTTGCGGCTTGGCCAGCGGAGGCCTGGCCGGAGCGCGCGGTCCGGCCGACGGCGGCCAGGTCGGCGGCGACCTGGCCGAAGTCCACGGCCCGGCAGGCGGCGGCCTGGCCGGCGCCTGCGGCCGGGCCGGCGGCGGCCAGGCTGGCGTCGGGCTGGCTGGTCGGCCGCGGGCTGGCCGGTGGCGGGCTGGCCGATGGGAGCGACCAGGCCGGTGGCGGGATGGCCGGCGGGAGAGGCCAGGCCAGCCGCGGCCTGGCTGGCGGTGCCCTAGCCGCGGCCTGGCCGGCTGCAGCTGCCGGCCAGCGGCGACTACTCCACCGGCGGCGGCCAGCCGGCAGCGGCGGCGGCCAGCCGGCAGCCGCGGCGGACAGCCGGCGGCGGCGGCCGGTGGTGGCGGCCGTCCGGCGGTTACCCCCCAATGAGGGTGGCTTTAGTGGAGAGATAGGGAGTGGGGCTCACCCCCCATGTTCTCCTCATCATGGGAGGTGGGGTTGACTAGTCAACCTCATGATCTCCCATTTTGGGGGGAAAACATGGGGGAGCATGCATTATAAATGATGGTGTAACCCATCAAGCCTCATACTTCTTGCCAATACAAGCAGGCTGGATCAAAAATAAAGTATACAAACTTAAGTATCTCTATGGGGGAAGTTCTTCAAATTATCAAACAGGAGCCAGACTTCGTGAGGCCTTTCCTCATGCGACCTGGTCGAAGATGTCACAAGGATTTATTTTGTCAATATCATATGTGCGTGAGACATGACATAGAAAAATGTTGAGCCCTTCATAAGCTCGTGGAAAATTGCTAAAGGAAGGCAAGTTGCAAGGATATATTACTTAAAAACATCATTGTAATATCCTCTCCAACAACATCGAGTACTCAGTTAATGCTAAAGCAACTTCCAAAATATATTAGTGGTAAAGTTTGTCTTACCAAAACTCCCTCAATCATGCTCTTGCTACTTTAATCCTTAAATTGTTCGCATGATTGAGTCTATTTTGGAAACTTTCGGCAATCAAACCAACTTCGTGTGGTCGCCATATTTCCAAAGAGACAGTCAAGCGTGCTTTTTAGTAGTTTAAGGAAACTTGTGTCAATTAAACCCACTCTGTGTGGTCGCTCTATTTCCAGTTTGGCACCAGATCCACTCTACGTGGTGGCCTTTACTTTTTTAGAACAGTCAAACCCACTTCTTAGTGGTTGCTCGAAGGCTTCTTGTGGCAATAAATTCCACTTCGCGTGGGTGCCCATAATCTTCTCCAGGCAATCATATCCACTTCGCGTGGCTTCCTGTGATTTCTTATATAGTCGAGCCTACATGGTAGTTCCTCAAATTATTTCTCAGTTTCAGCTTTAAGTTTATTATTAAATAGCCTCTCTATTCTAGTAGAGATGTTTCCTTCTACTCCTTGAGTGATGACAGTTCACTCAACGCCATCATCGAGTATAGCTGAATCTGTCAAATACTTAAGATTGGGGAGCTGAATATTCGACAATGTCCAGAAGCGTCGATTGAACACAGCTCACTCGACACCAAAGCAGAAGGCGTCGTGTTATGATATAGCCTAAGATGATAGATAGTGGGCAAGTACAAAAGCATTGAGTGATGAAGCTTCACTCAATGCTCTGAATGCTAGAGAGCAAAAGCGTTGAGTCATGCTGTTGCTGTCAATGCCTAAGAAGAATACAGAAATCGACTAAGTCCAGAAGCGTTGAGTGAATCCAGTTCAGTCAATGCCCAATAAAGAAGATAGGCAAAGGCAGAAAGCATTGAGTGAGGCCAGCTCACTCAACGCCTTCAGAGAGGTTAAGAAATTGCTAAGTCAGAAAGCATTGAGTGATGAAGGCTCACTCAACGCTCTTAATGCCTATGATGCAGAATGGTTTAGAAAGTTGACCAAGGTTTTTGGCATTGAGTGAAGCTTGTTCACTCAACACACTCAATGGTTGGACTATATTTGTGTAATTGGCTAAGTCCATAACTAATGATGTCAGCCAAAGTGAACAGAGTTAAAATAAGTTGCAGGAAAGCTACAGAACATGACAAATAGATCTGAAGGGCTATTGTACGTCTTATTTCATAAAAACAAGGTGCAACTATCAACTTCAGGTGGTCCCCGCTGCTTCTTGGAGCCATTAATTGGCAGAAGATAAAAGGGACTGCTTCTCAAGAAAGAACTTAACTTTTAGGGTTTCACTTTTTGTGGCTGGACTTAGTCTTCCTCACCATTGCAGTCGAGCCAAAAGCTTGAAGTCATTCCATCTAAACCAAAAGTTCATTCCATATAGTCGTAGCATTTTCTTCTGCTACAACAAGTTCAAACTTATTTCTGATGAAGAGAAGAAGCAGATCTTTCAATTTACTACAAGTTCAGGTTAGCTATTTGAAGAGCTCAAGATCCGTCAAGACTTTAGTCTTCTTCAGCAAGTTCAGAAAATTATTTCTGAGTTACTTCCAGTAGAGATGGATATTTACTAAAGACCTTATTCTTGTTGTTGTGCAAATAGTTTGAGCTGAGATAACTCAGCTATAGTAGCAGACACAGAGAAATTGCTCTGTGTCAAATTAACTCAAACTATTTCATTTCTGTATGATCCTTTTGGATCTGAGGTGTAAGGCCTTTGTGCCTGAGGTAGGATAGATTTTCTTGAGTGTTGGATTCAATTTTGGATCTGAGTGTAAGAGCATTTAGTCTGAGGTAGGATCCTTTGTGGATCTGAGCGGTAGGGCTTTTGAGCCTAAGGTATGGCAATTTTGCCTAAGCTATAGGAGAGTCATTCTCTCTGAGTGTTGGACCTTTGAGTCTGAGTGTAGGATCCAGATTTGGATCTGAGGTAGGGCCTTGTGCCTGAGTTGTAGGAGAGTCATTTTCTCTGAGGTAGGGTTATCCCACATAGCCTGAGTTGTAGGATTTGAGTCCAAGTCTGAGGTAGGTGATCAGTTTGATCACTGAGCAGTAGGAGCAGTTTGATCTGAGGTAGGGCTTTCTGCCTGAGTTTTAAGTCTTGGAGGAAACTGAGAGATCCTGCGTGATCTGAGGTGTAAGCTCTTTGGAGCTAAGTTCAAGTCCTGAAAGCTTAAAAACTACTAACTCATAACATAATAAGTTAAAAAGGACAATAATAAACCAAAAAAACCTATTCACCCCCTCTTGGTTGTTAGCTACCTTGAAAACAAAGACTTTCAAGTGGTATCAGAGGGAGGTTGCTCAAAAAGGATTTAATAGTCTGAGTGATCTCCAAGGTTAGCTACAGTTCTGTACTTATTGGTTATGAAGAGAACCATAAGGAGCTAGGTTCCATGAAACTCCCCATCTGCAGGAAGGAGAGTTTTGGTATCTGGAAGGAGAGTGTCGGGCTATTAATGGAAGCCTATGGCCCAAGAATTTTTGTGACAGTCAAGGAGGGACCATTCGTCCCTATGAAGGTCTAAGTTCTGGATGCCAATGTCTAGAAACCTAAGACATACTCAGAGATGACGAAGGATGAAGTCATCTTAGCTATATTGGACATGAGAGCACAACACATTATTGTTATTATCATAGATGATTTAAACTTTTAGAACTTGGTCCACTTCCAGACCTCTAAAGAGATATGAGACACCCTTGTGGCCTACATGGAGGGTACTAAAAATATAAGAGAAGATAGAAAGTCCATGCTCAACCAGGAGTATGAGGCTTTCAAGCAATCCTTGAAAGATAACATAGCGGCTTGCTATGAAAGATTTTTCAGGATCATAAATGAACTGAGGACTATGGGATGGTCTTCAGTCATTATGAGATAAATGACAAGTTCTTAAGGTCTCTCACTAGAGACTGGGATACTAAGATTTTTGTCATAAGAGAGGTGGCCAAGCTTGCTGAGATTCCTGCCCAAACATTTTTTGGAAAGCTGCTCTCTTATGATATGCAGCTGGCTGCCAAGAAAGAGGAGGAGACCACCGACAGATCCCAAGCCAAGGAAAAGTCCTTGGACTTTAGAGCAGATAGAACAAGGAAGAGTAAGAAGAAGATTATCTCTCCTCGAAGAAGACCAACTAATTTAGACAGCTCAAAGTCAGATGCATCAGACTTCAGTATGTCTGATGAGGACTTTGCTGCCTTCTCTAGGCACTTTTAGAAGCTGATGAAGAAGAAATAGTGGAATTAGAGACCTTCCACCTCTTCTCATCACAGGAAGAATCACTTCAAGGCTGATAGATATGATTCTAAATCTAGTAAATATAATTCCTCTAAAGTTGTCTGCTATTATTGTGACAAACCAAGGAATATGATAGCTGACTGCCTAGTGAAGAGGAAGGAGGCTAGTGAGAAGTAACAACACCAGCACAAGGGAAAGAAGGAGAAGTCCTTTATTACTAAGAAAGAGAAGAGCTGGACAGACTCATCTTCATCTGAGTTTGAAGAAGAAGAAGCCTATATTAGGATGGATGCTGCTGCTATTGAACAAGAAGCTATAGCAGCAGATGAAGACTATCCTGCTGTCAGGATAGGTATCAGGGCCCCTCTATCACGCTCAGATAGTGATTCATAGGTGGAGGATGAAGATGAATAAGATGTCTACAGTTTCTATGGGCTAATAACAATGACTGATGAGGAATCTAACCAGGACCAGCCTGGTCAAAGAAAGGTAAATTATCTATCAAGCTCTTCCTCTAAGTCTGGATATGAGACTAGTCCTTATACAGAAGCATATTCATGTAGTGGTGAAGGTGATTTTGAATCAGAAGGAGATGTTAATCAATTAATTGACAAGTATGGAGAACTTCTGGATGCCTTCAAGAAGTGCAAAAAGTTATCTAAGAAGCAAGCTATTGAGATTGCCTTTCTGCAGCTAGTTGCTTCCCAGCAAACTAAGACAGCATCTTTGCTAGATCAGAAGGAAAGCGAACTTATCCAACTTAGGGTCATGAATCTCATCCAGATAAGCTCCATCAAGTTCTAGAATAGTCTCATCAGGGATCTTGAAGAGAGGTTAGGGAGGGAGAAAAGAATAGTGGCTAGCTATTCTAAGCTAAGTACTATGTTACCCTTGATAGACTCCTTCTCCTCTCAGAAAGATAATAAGGTGTTGGGATTCAAGGCAAGCGCAAGAGTTGCACCTTCCAAAGGTAAGGGCAAAGCTCCAGCTCTAGCCCAACCTCTTGCTTCCATGCCTCCCATTACTTTTAGGAAAGTTCAGTTGCCTTCAAACAGGTTTGACCAAGAAAGCATCTATGGTCACTAGATGAATGACAGATCCAGTGGTGTGAACAAAAATGTTCACAACCATGGTAGAAGGTGTAGCAGGGTGAGTGCCTTTAAGGCTGCCCATGAAGAAATTCAAATGGACCATCCTGGACCATTTATCTTTGGTGCTCCGGACCCCACTCTCAAGAATGTGACTGCAGCCAAGTTTTAGAACCTGTTGGAACACCCTATTACTAATTTGGGTCAGGATGACTATGTCTCTTAGGAAACATGTTTTGACCTCATTCTATATATCTAAAGGTCAAGTAGAATTGAGTCTAAGGGTTAGTACTTAGGTTTGGAAGCTGCCCTCAAGACCAGGTTTTTCAGTCTGGAAACTAAGTCATTTCGTCGAGCTCAGTACGATGAATCGCCGAACTCCAATCGACGATCGTTGAAGCTCACTTTGACGGATCGTCGAACTCCATTCGACGATCGCTGAGCTCAACTTCAACAAGTCGTCGAACTCCATTCGACGATCTTCGAGCTCAGATCGACGATCTTGACTCCAGTTTGGTTCTCAATCTCTGAGCTCAGTTCGACGATAGTTGAGCTCAGATCGACGATCTCTATTTCTGTCAAAGTCCAAATCTCTGAGCTCAGTTCGACGATAGTGGAGCTCAGTTCGAAGTTTTTTTGAAGAGTTCAACGATTTTCAAGATTCAAATTTGGACAGCTGTGGAATTATTGTCAGCAATTAATTCAGAGATCTTGTAGTCGTTTTCATTTATTGTGGAGCAAGTTTCAAGGGATTTTCAAGGAATATTTTTATTGGACTTTCCTCCAGAAGACAATTACAGTTAAAGAAGTCATTTAATGACAGGCCAACGGCTATCTTGACAGTGGATCATTTCTATGCAGACATCAAGAGAATAAAAGATTAGATTTTTAAGAACTGAAAAAGAAGAACAAGGAGAGACACATATTCTGCAATATTCATTCTCTGCAAAAACTTCTTCTGCAAAACTTCTTCTGCAACAACTCTTACAACATCAATTACACAAGAGAAAGAGAAAGAGTTGCAGACATCATTAGTCTCAAAGATTCACACAAGAACACCAATGTAACATCCCATTTCCAACTAGACCCCTAAGAGTGGTTTGGCCATGACTAGGTCATGACAAAACCCTAGGAAGCCAGAAATGGGCCAAGAGATAGGAGGCCAAGGTGAGGATCACCATGGTCTGCAAATAGTAAAATTTTGAACAATGGTTTAGAATGACAATGGGGCTTCACCATGGCCCCAAGACCCTACCACAACACTCCCAAACATTTTGGGAGACCCATTAGAGCCAAAAGGACCCATTAGGGTCAACCCAAGAGGCTCAGTTGACCAAGGTCAACCCTAGCCCTAAATGGGTCAAACTAGACTACTTAGGGCCAACTGACCTACTCCTAGCCTAAAGGACCCCACCTATGCCCTCCTAACCCTAAAGTGAGGTCAATGGGTCACCAAGGATCCATAGGGGTGAACCCTAATGGTCATGTTGACCCAGTCAACTCTAGCCCTAAAATGGTCAAAGTGACCTTACCAAGGGTCAAGTGACCTTTAAGGTGCCAAGTCAACCCTACCCAACCCTACATGGACCTTAGGGGAGGCCAATGAATCACCCAGGACCCAATGGGGTCAACCTAGATGGTCAAACTGACCAAGTCAACCCTCATTTAGGGTCAAGTCAACTTAGCCCAAAAAGGGCTAACCCAAGCCCAAGCCACTTCTCCCTTAGGCTAAACCCATTCCCATGACCATCATAATCAAGTGGGCTGCATTTAGTGTGTGAGGCTGACTAGTCAACCAGAGGTGACTCGGAGAGAGAAAGGAGCTCCTCTCCATGATAATGGAGGAGAGAGAAAATGAGGAAGGAGAAGGGGGAAGTGAGAGGCCGGCCAAGGGAGACTAACAGCCACCCATTATGGCTGCAATCAACTCCTCTAGGAGAGAGGAGTTGATTCCAGCCGTTTCCCGGCCACCAAGGGGTGGGTTCAGCCCCCCTCCACACAACCCGAGCCACACCTTTAATGGTGTTAATGGCTATTGAAGAACCAGCCTCTCCTCTCCCCCATTTGCCATTTAAACACCTTCAGGGAGCCGAGGGGATCATTTTAGAGCATTCACCTGGAGGAGACGGGCCATTCCACTATGCAGTTGCAGAAGCCGAGCGCCGCCGCCGTCGTCAATGGCATCCCGCCGCTCCTCTCGCATCCAGGCCGCCAGGAAGGTCCTCCTCCTCTCCTAAACCCGCGGGTAGATCCTAGGAATCATTAGGCTTGAGTTTCGGGCTCAATTGAGCCCGATTCAATCCGGGATTTCTCCTGTTTTCGGCAAGAAAATCTCTTGCTTTATCCGCCGGAAAACGCCTCTCCGGCGGCGGAGCCGCCGCCTGACGATAGCCACCACCTCAACGGAGGTGTTGGTGGCGGTGGTCGGCCGGGGAAGGGGCTGGATCGCCGGCGGCAAGGCTTGGAAATCGCTCCAGGCGGGACGAATCTCAGTCGTTGGCTCAATGGGGATGATGACCAGATGCCGTTGATCCTTGCGCCAAGATTCGCGCTGCATCAAAATCAAACTATAGGAAATTAATGATATTTATTTCATTCTGTCACACTTTTGATATTTAATGTTTTAAATTCTTAAAAATAGCCAGAGGCTCTGTATGGGAAAATGGTCAACACATGAATTGTAGCCCTTCCTGTCTACTTTAGTTTAAAATTGGTTTGAACTAATTTAGGCTTCTGGTTAGACCAGGGCACCCATTTTGGTGGGACATACCCTTAGGGCTAGGCAGTCACAAAATTGAGTGCCCACTCTTCATCCCTAGCCCAAATTAGCTGAACTTTTGGCAGAGAGTCTATCTTAGACATACCTAGGGCCTGCCCAAAAATGGGAATTTGTGGAGAAAATATTTCTATAGTTTTTGTAAATATTTAATAATTATTAGGTAAATTAAATAAGTGCCCTAAACACCTCCAAACCCTCCCAAATTTTGGTGAGTGGTCCCTGGGTTCCAATTAGGTACCTGTATAAAATTTCATTTAATTTGGATGTGTTTTGAATAGGTTTTGACCCAACCCTATTTATACCCTATAAAGGGCATTTTGGTCAAAAGTTGCACTTTTGGTTTTGAGTGACCAAATCACCTCAACAGAGGCTGAAATTTGGGCCACTGGCTTGTTATGGCACTTATCACCTCCCCATGGAATATGGGGTAGGGAGGAATAGATTTGCCCTAAGTTCCTAGGTCAAACCCTGAGGAGGGACCTTTTGGCCTTGTGAAGGGTATGAGTCCTAATCACCTTGAATGAACTCCAAATTTTGCAAGGAGGTTCCTAGGATATATAGAACCCTCTGTTTAAAATATTAGCTAATTTTGAAAAGGATAGGGGCCCCAAAACCCTAACCCTAACTTAGGTCCTAAATCTTGTAGTGTAGGTTTAGGTTACCTAAACATCTTAAAACTTAACCAAATTTGGGTAGAGAGGGGTTTAGGGTATTTAGAGCCTCTGATAATTTTCTTGAGGAATTTTGGACAATATTTCTAGCACTTCATTAGTAATAATGGTAATGCCCTAATAATTATTTTGGCTATTGTGGTCTCACTACCCATCAAGAGGGTATGAAACATGGGCAGAGTTAGTTTTAGGCTATGATAATCATGTATGAATTTTGTTGGAATTTCTGGATATCTATTTAGGGCATTTACTTCACAAGTGTTTTATCTTCGATCACATATTAATAATTCTTGTCAGAGGCCATTACTTACTGAAAAATCATGAAACTTCCTGCATAGTGTTTTTTAGCTCAATGTTATCATATGGAAATTTTTGTGGAATTATGTGATGATTGATTAGCATACTTTGTTCATTAACCCTTAAATTAGAGAGTTCATAAGAAAATCAAATATAGCTTTATTTCCAAATGAAAAATTATGAAACTTTTTCTAGAGTACTTGTAGTCCATCACAATCATCCCTGAATTTTCTCTGAATTTTTGGAGGTGTTATTACTATAGAATCTTTTAAAATGACTTTTTATGGGGCATCGTTGAAATTTAATTTAAGGCCTAAACCTTGCTAAAAAATTGGGAGACTTAGGATTTAGGGTTTATTAGGCATTATGTAATTATTATAAATTTAGTGGATTAATAGCTTGTCTGAAAATGGTACTTCATGTTCAAACCTGGGCCATTTGGGACATTAGAATAAATAAATTAATTATCAGACAAATTAGGAAAATTATGGATTTCTGGGTTTATGCTTCAAATGCCGTTTTAGACCTCTAATAATTATCATAAGGGTACTGGATGAGTATTTCATGTACTTCCCTTTTTACGGGTCATGTAGCTTAAGTGGTCTGCATATAGCAAAATTGCAGGATTTCATTTGGATGTGAATTAGGGCAATTATGATGGGTCCTGATGGATTGTTACAAGGACAAGTGGAATGGGCTGCGTCTTGGAAGATGAGTGAGTAAGGTGTGGATCTGTCTAGGGTTATAGACGTTTGGGTCCGACGAAAGATCGTCCTACCCAAGGAGAGTGGAGTCAAATTACCCTAGGATTAGCATATCGAAATATGAGAAAATAAAGGGTAAGGGAATCAACCAATAATAAAATAAGTATCATGCGAAAGGGAACGTTGGGCGTAATCCCAACATAGTTCCTAGTGCCCCTTGAGAGCCCTTCACAGGGAATACCGGGGGCAGTCCTGGGTTAACGTAAACTGTTTAACAAGCTGAAAAGAGTAACTTAGTAATTAGGGTTGCACAATCCACAACACTGATGGCACCATAGGTTGGATAGGAGCTTCGGCTCGGATGGCTAAAAGGCGGACTTTAGGTCCGGGGAGCTTCGGCTCGATTGCTTGAGTCGGACGTGTTGGTCCGGGGGCTTCGGCTCGATTCTTGATTACGCTAAATTGCATGTGCATAACAGGGAAGGAAATTAAGGTGGTGGGTCTTCGGTATTGGAGGGTCGATGCACCGACGCCAATACGTTGACTCGGCAAGTGTGGTTAGCACTTCGCCAACAGAAGTCCGGTGCGCCAGCCGGCAAGAGTACGCAGGAGTCCGCTTCGTGCACCAAGCGTTGAGGCGTACGATAGGTCTGACCGGTAGTGCTTTACTGGTTTAGAGGTGGGCGAGGCCCAACCCACCGCTTCCGTCTGCCACTACGGAGGTATCCTGGGAGGTTACGGCTCCAGAAAGGGGGAACTAAAGGTCTGTGTGCACAGAGTCGGGTGTGTGTGTTGCACTTGCATGTCCATCATACCCACTTGCATGTCATGGCATAATCGTTACCTTAAACCTTGACACCTAAAGTATAAGTGGAATGGGACGCTTATACCTTAGGACCTGCTAAACGACCCCTTAGTCTATAAGCTTGTGTGGGCAAGTTTATAAATTAAGGTTAATTTTGATATATTTAGTTACTGCTGTTTGACCACCGACACCCCAGCGTATAAATCGGTATGGGACTTTTTATACGATGGGAGCCTTGCAAAAGACCCCTTGGCTTATGTGTTTTTCACATAAGTGATGGTTACATTTCATATTACAGCTTATTGTCTTTATATGCTATAGAACTTGCTAGAATAGGACCGCTGCCATCTGCTTTTGATATTCTCCACCTTCAAGTCCTCCCCTTTCTTCCTCTCCGCTCGGTGCCTAGGAGCCGTGGGGGAAGGGGTGGGGGATGATAGGACTTAGTCTTTTAGACTAACGGTTTTCGAACCGCATCATTTAGGGGATCGCGGAGACCAGCATGGAGGAGCAGCCCCAGAGACCGGTGCGCTTGGAGGTGGGGCAGTCTAGCTCCGGAGTACACACAGCCGGGACCGTGAGTCTCGACCCTGAGCAGTTTTCTACTTTTGTTTCTACATGAGAGATCTTGTAGTGAGGATTTGATGTACCGGGCATAAGCCCGTTTTGCTACTCTGATGTTGTTTTCTGTGGACACTCCCTTCGTGGAGTTATATTTATTATGTCATGTGATTCTCTGTGGACAGATAGTTTACATTTACTTCATTATTTTGCTACTTTTATGTGATCGAGATGGCCGGCAGAATCGGCGCTTTGTGGTGAAGACTCTTCAGGGCGTGAAGGAGTCACCGCAAAACGGCGGTTCTGGGCCTAAGACCCCGGTGTCCAAAAAGAAAAAAAAAGGGGGTCTTACAAGTGGTATCAGAGGAGACCTCGATCGAAAAGTAGCCGTCCACAACCCTGGGTCACCCCCGCGCGGGTTTAGTTTGGGGACAAACTAAGCAGCGGAAGCAGTGGTGTGCCCATATGGGGGGAATCACATGTAAATTGTCCACTATCATTAGGCATTGAGTCGATTACCTACTGATGTAGTTCGTTTTGCAGCCCTCAGCTCAGCCCACCCCACAAGGTGGAGCTCAGCAGACTCCAGACATTGCACCACCTCCCATGGTCCCCACACCTTTCCTCCAGTCAGACATGGGGCAGACCCTTACAGCTATCCTTGAGGCCTTCCGGGCTCAGCAAGCCCCAGCCCAGCAGCCAAACCCAGGGGCCAACTGGATGAGCACCTTCCGAGGACTCTCTCCCCCATCTTACTTAGGGACAGAGTCGGCAGTACGGACAGAGGAGTGGCTGGATGTGATGTACGAGATGTTGACTGGGATACGATGCCCTTGGGAGGAGAGGGTGGCCCTAGTGGTATCTTGCTTGGAGTCACATGCCAAGCGGTGGTGGAAGACGCTGTTGGACACGACTTTTGCTGATAGAGAGATTGCAGAAATCACTTGGGAAGAGTTCAGGGCCACGCTGCTGGAGCACTTTGTTCCTCAGTCGGCCAGGGACGAGTTGGAGGAGCGGTTCTTGCAGCTGAGGCAGGGCACCAGGACAGTGGTGGAGTACCACCGAGAGTTCGATCATTTGGCCCGATATGCGGGCTCCTATCAGCTGGATGAAGCAGGTTACGTCAAGAGGTTTTATAAGGGCCTAAAAGAGGAGTTGAGGGAGGCCCTGCTTTTTGTCTCTGACGGGCCCATCTCCCGGATTTTGGAGATGGCGAAGAGGATTGAGGCCGACTGGCACACCACTCGGGGCCGGAAACGGCAAGCGGAGGACCAGGGCCGGAGGGCCCGAAATGATCAGCGGCGAGGCACCGTACCAGATGGAAGAAGGGCAGAGGAGCAGCCTCGTCAGGAGTTGAGGCAGGAGCCGAGAGAGCAGGTGGTCTTGGCCCCTCAACCTCTCCGGATCCAGGAGATGCAGAGACCCCGGGGTATGGCGTATCCCCCGCCGGAGTGCTTCCACTGTCACCAGGTGGGACACCTCCGGAGAGACTGCCCTATGAGGGGGGCACCACCTCCAGCACCACGGGGTGGCCCACCGGCCCAGCATTTCGGAGGCCGAGGACGCGGCCGAGGACGTGGTTACCAGGGAGGCGACCGCAGGCAGAATGGGGAGCAGATTTACGCTTTGGACTTAGCACAGCCCCGGAACCCGGACAGGGTTATTGCAGGTATGAGAGTAATCTTAATTTTGGATTCATTCATTACTCATATTAAGTGTTAATAGAACTACTAAACGACCTAGGTTAGAAAACCTTACACCAGAGTTTCTTTCAAACTGATTTAGGAATGGTGATGGTGTGCGGCAAGCCTGCCCATACCCTGTTCGACACGGGGGCATCGCACAACTTTGTGTCGGAGGATTTCGTCAAGGACCTGGATCAGATTCGATGTTATACGGGACTACCCAGGAGGGTGCGCCTCCCCAATGGGATGGAGATCCAGTCCACAGAAAAGTGCCTCCTGGAGGTTACCATAGACGGGTTGACACTCGAGGCCCCGGCGACGATCCTGAGGATGCCGGACTTCGACCTCGTCTTGGGCATGACATGGCTTGTCTGGAACCATGCCCAGATTGATTGCCCGGCAAGGAGGGTCGTGCTCAGCCACGGCGATACTTATGCGACATTCGAAGGTACTACACCGGTCTCCCGTCGCCTGCTTTCATCTATTCAGGCCATTAAGGCTCATATGCAAGGGGACGAGGTATATCAAGTATTGTTCGAGATGACTGAGGAGAAGGACCTGATTGCTAACATTCCGGTGGTTCGTGACTACGCCGACATTTTTCCGGATAAGCTGCCAGGACTACCTCCGCATAGGGAAAAGGACTTCCAGATTCAGTTGGTACCAGGGGCTAAGCCGGTATCCAAGGCCCCTTATCGGATGGCCCCGAAGGAGTTGGCGGAGTTTCGGACACAGTTGCAGGAGCTGGTGGAAGCAGGATTTGTTAGGCCGAGTTCCTCATCATGGGGAGCTCCTGTCCTATTCGTAAAGAAGAAGGACGGCACTTTACGCCTGTGCATCGACTATCGAGCACTAAACAGGCTGACCGTCCGAAATACCTATCCGCTCCCCAGGATAGACGAGTTGTTCGATCAGCTGGAGGGAGCCCATTACTTTTCGAAGCTGGACTTGAGATCAGGCTACTACCAGCTGCGGATCCAGGAGGAGGACATTCCGAAAACGGCCTTTAGTAGCCGATATGGATTGTATGAGTTCATCGTGATGCCCTTCGGGCTCACGAATGCTCCGTCAGCGTTTATGAGCCTCATGAACCGGGTCTTCGAGGCTTATTTGGATGTGTTCGTCATAGTGTTCATAGACGACATCCTTATCTATTCTAAGACGGAGGAGGAGCACACGCGACATCTAGCATTGACCCTGGAGAGACTGCGGGAGCATCGCCTTTATGCGAAGTTCAGTAAGTGTCAGTTCTGGCTGAAGGAGGTGGCTTTCTTAGGTCACATTATCAGCGGAGCCGGGCTGGCAGTGGACCCGGCAAAGATTCGAGCTATTTCGGAGTGGCCGCAGCTGAAAACAGCCACTGACGTACGGAGTTTTCTAGGACTTGCCGGTTACTATCGGAAGTTCGTGGAGGGATTCTCTCGAATCGCCCTCCCGCTCACGTCCTTGACAAAGAAGGAGGTACCGTTCGTGTGGACCCCGCAGTGCCAGACAGCTTTCCAGGAGCTGAAGGATCGGCTGACCTCGGCTCCCATTCTTACTCTCCCCTCGGGGAGGGAGGGATTTCAGGTCTACACCGACGCATCATATCAGGGGATGGGAGCAGTACTGATGCAGAACGGACACGTCATAGCTTATGCTTCCCGCCAGCTGAAGACCCATGAGAAGAACTACCCAGTGCACGACCTGGAGATGGGAGCAGTTGTATTCGCACTAAAAATATGGCGGCATTACCTATATGGAGTCCACTGTGACATATACTCCGATCATAAGAACCTTAAGTACGTGGACACGCAGAAGGAACTAAACATCAGGCAGAGGCGGTGGGTGGAGTTCCTTTCTGACTATCAGTATGAGATGCATTACCACCCGGGGAAGGCGAACGTGGTAGCGGACGCACTGAGTAGGAGAGCTGCCACAGCAGGAGCAGAGCCTCAGTTGATGTCTATGGAGCTGCTGCAGAGACTAGAGGACATGCACATTACCCTGGTATCGTCCGATGATCCTGAGCTCTATGAGGAGTACTTGGCCGCGATAGGCGTTACCGATGACATCAGAGACCGAGTCAGAGAAGGGCAGAGGCAGGATGCCAAGTTAGAGCCCATCTTCCAAGCTCTGGAGGCAGGCACTGCAGGAGACTACTCACTGAGGGACGACCTGGTGTGCTTCAGAGGACGGGTGTATATACCGGAGGGAGGCCAGATCCGGGAGGATATTATGATGGAGGCGCACTGCAGCCGGTATTCTGTACACCCGGGGATCACAAAGATGACGGCTGATTTGAAGAAGACGATGTACTGGCCGGGCATGAAGAAGGATGTCTCACACTTCGTGACCCATTGTGAGGCATGTCAGCTAGTGAAGGCGGAGTGCAGGAACCCCGCGGGATTATTGCAGCCACTCCCGGTGCCGGAGTGGAAGTTTGATGACATAGCCATGGACTTCATACATGGGCTTCCCCGGTCTCGGACAGGGAATGACTCGATCTGGGTAATCGTCGATCGGTTGACCAAGGTGGCTCGATTTATACCGATCAGGAAGGATGATTCAGTAGGAGTACTGGTGCGGAAGTTTGTGGAGCAGTTCATTCGTTATCATGGCGTGCCCAGGACGATAGTGTCGGATCGGGATGGCAGGTTCACCTCCAGGGAGTGGAGATCCGTGCAAGCTTACTTAGGCACGCGATTGACTTTCAGCACTGCATTCCACCCCCAGACAGACGGGCAGACAGAACGCACCAACCGGACGCTGGAGGACCTTTTGAGGCTATGCATCTTGGACCGCGGGGAACCGTGGGAGAAACTCTTGCCCCTTGTCGAGTTCTCCTATAACAACAGCCACCAGTCCAGCATCAGGATGGCGCCTTACGAAGCCTTGTACGGGAGGAGATGCCGGACCCCGCTTTCTTGGGTGCAGAACGAGGATCCGAAAGTGTTGGGGTCAGAGTTTGTTGAAGACACCGAGGCACAGGTGAGGCTGATCAGGGACAGGATGCTCGAGGCACAGAGTAGACAGGCTAAGTATTATGACGCCCGACATCGGCAGGTGGAGTTCCAGGTGGGGGACCGGGTGTTTCTGAAGATCCGGCCCATGCATGGAGTTTCACGGGTGCGTGGTCGGAGGAAGAAGCTCAGCCCTAGGTACATGGGCCCTTACAGGATCCTGGAGCGGATCGGACCCCTAGCCTACCGGCTGGAGTTACCACCAGAGCTGGAAGCGCTGCACGACGTCTTCCACATTTCTTCTTTGAGGAGGGCTCTGCTACGCCCGGAGCAGCAGATTCTGACTACCGAAGGGCCGGTAGCTTCAGACCGGTCGGTTCATTTGGAGCCTGTGAGGATCGACGACCGAGGAGTGCGGGTCTTGCGACGCAAGAAGGTCCCACTAGTCAAGGTCCTGTGGAGGAACCACGGCCAGGAGGAGCATACCTGGGAGCCACAGGACCTGATGCGACAAAGATACCCCGAGCTATTCAGTCAGGTATACCTCTCAGACCCCTCAAGATGTTAATTTATTTTTCCTGCTTTAAGTATACTAAGGGCTGCTCTAGGCAGATAGGGGCTTATCTTTTGTTTATTGGGGGCTTAACCTTGTTTATTGGGATTTTGGTTTGCCGATTGGGCGAAAGGGTCTTAGATCTAAGTTTTCCCGTAAAATCTAATTTAACAAACAAGGCGTCATAATGGGATGTTACAAGACTCTTTCCTTCGGTAGTAAGACCCGTAGGCCCAACCTTGATTTCGGGGACGAAATCTTTGTTTTGTTTATTGGGATTTGTAACATCCCATTTCCAACTAGACCCCTAAGAGTGGTTTGGCCATGACTAGGTCATGACAAAACCCTAGGAAGCCAGAAATGGGCCAAGAGATAGGAGGCCAAGGTGAGGATCACCATGGTCTGCAAATAGTAAAATTTTGAACAATGGTTTAGAATGACAATGGGGCTTCACCATGGCCCCAAGACCCTACCACAACACTCCCAAACATTTTGGGAGACCCATTAGAGCCAAAAGGACCCATTAGGGTCAACCCAAGAGGCTCAGTTGACCAAGGTCAACCCTAGCCCTAAATGGGTCAAACTAGCCTACTTAGGGCCAACTGACCTACTCCTAGCCGAAAGGACCCCACCTATGCCCTCCTAACCCTAAAGTGAGGTCAATGGGTCACCAAGGATCCATAGGGGTGAACCCTAATGGTCATGTTGACCCAAGTCAACTCTAGCCCTAAAATGGTCAAAGTGACCTTACCAAGGGTCAAGTGACCTTTAAGGTGCCAAGTCAACCCTACCCAACCCTACATGGACCTTAGGGGAGGCCAATGAATCACCCAGGACCCATCGGGGTCAACCTAGATGGTCAAACTGACCAAGTCAACCCTCATTTAGGGTCAAGTCAACTTAGCCCAAAAAGGGCTAACCCAAGCCCAAGCCACTTCTCCCTTAGGCTAAACCCATTCCCATGACCATCATAATCAAGTGGGCTGCATTTAGTGTGTGAGGCTGACTAGTCAACCAGAGGTGACTAGGAGAGAGAAAGGAGCTCCTCTCCATGATAATGGAGGAGAGAGAAAATGAGGAAGGAGAAGGGGGAAGTGAGAGGCCGGCCAAGGGAGACTAACAGCCACCCATTATGGCTGCAATCAACTCCTCTAGGAGAGAGGAGTTGATTCCAGCCGTTTCCCGGCCACCAAGGGGTGGGTTCAGCCCCCCTCCACACAACCCGAGCCACACCTTTAATGGTGTTAATGGCTATTGAAGAACCAGCCTCTCCTCTCCCCCATTTGCCATTTAAACACCTTCAGGGAGCCGAGGGGATCATTTTAGAGCGTTCACCTGGAGGAGACGGGCCATTCCACTGTGCAGTTGCAGAAGCCGAGCGCCGCCGCCGTCGTCAATGGCATCCCGCCGCTCCTCTCGCATCCAGGCCGCCAGGAAGGTCCTCCTCCTCTCCTTAACCCGCGGGTAGATCCTAGGAATCATTAGGCTTGAGTTTCGGGCTCAATTGAGCCCGATTCAATCCGGGATTTCTCCTGGTTTCAGCAAGAAAATCTCTTGCTTCATCCGCCGGAAAACGCCTCTCCGGCGGCGGAGCCGCCGCCTGACGATAGCCACCACCTCAACGGAGGTGTTGGTGGCGGTGGCCGGCCGGGGAAGGGGCTGGATCGCCGGCGGCAGGGCTTGGAAATCGCTCCAGGCGGGACGAATCTCAGCCGTTGGCTCAATGGGGACGATGACCAGATGCCGTTGATCCTTGCGCCAAGATTCGCGCTGCATCAAAATCAAACTATAGGAAATTAATGATATTTATTTCATTCTGTCACACTTTTGATATTTAATGTTTTAAATTCTTAAAAATAGTCAGAGGCTCTGTATGGGAAAATGGTCAACACATGAATTGTAGCCCTTCCTGTCTACTTTATTTTAAAATTGGTTTGAACCCCTTTAGGCTTCTGGTTAGACCAGGGCACCCATTTTGGTGGGACATACCCTTAGGGCTAGGCAGTCACAAAATTGAGTGCCCACTCTTCACCCCTAGCCCAAATTAGCTGAAATTTTGGCAGAGAGTCTATCTTAGACATACCTAGGGCCTGCCCAAAAATGGGAATTTTTGGAGAAAATATTTCTATAGTTTTTGTAAATATTTAATAATTATTAGGTAAATTAAATAAGTGCCTAAACACCTCCAAACCCTCCCAAATTTTGATGAGTGGTCCCTGGGTTCCAATTAGGTACCTGTATAAAATTTCATTTAATTTGGATGTGTTTTGAATAGGTTTTGACCCAACCCTATTTATACCCTATAAAGGGCATTTTGGTCAAAA
The DNA here is from genome assembly GCA_039583875.1 of Platanthera guangdongensis. Taxonomy (NCBI): domain Eukaryota; kingdom Viridiplantae; phylum Streptophyta; class Magnoliopsida; order Asparagales; family Orchidaceae; genus Platanthera; species Platanthera guangdongensis. The sequence continues at coordinate 46,510,386 of CM077165.1, forward strand.
GTTGCACTTTTGGTTTTGAGTGACCAAATCACCTCAACAGAGGCTGAAATTTGGGCCACTGGCTTGTTATGACACTTATCACCTCCCTATGGAATATGGGGTAGGGAGGAATAGATTTGCCCTAAGTTCCTAGGTCAAACCCTGAGGAGGGACCTTTTGGCCTTGTGAAGGGTATGAGTCCTAATCACCTTGAATGAACTCCAAATTTTGCAAGGAGGTTCCTAGGATATATAGAACCCTCTGTTTAAAATATGAGCTAATTTTGAAAAGGATAGGGGCCCCAAAACCCTAACCCTAGCTTAGGTCCTAAATCTTGTAGTGTAGGTTTAGGTTACCTAAAAATCTTGAAACTTAACCAAATTTGGGTAGAGAGGGGTTTAGGGTATTTAGAGCCTCTGATAATTTTCTTGAGGAATTTTGGACAATATTTCTAGCACTTCATTAGTAATCAATGGTAATGCCCTAATAATTATTTTGGCTATTGTGGTCTCACTACCCATCAAGAGGGTATGAAACATGGGCAGAGTTAGTTTTAGGTTATGATAATCATGTATGAATTTTGTTGGAATTTCTGGATATCTATTTAGGGCATTTACTTCACAAGTGTTTTATCTCGATCACATATTAATAATTCTTGTCAGAGGCCATTACTTACTGAAAAATCATGAAACTTCCTGCATAGTGTTTTTTAGCTCAATGTTATCATATGGAAATTTTTGTGGAATTATTTGATGATTGATTAGCATACTTTGTTCATTAACCCTTAAATTAGAGAGTTCATAAGAAAATCAAATATAGCTTTATTTCCAAATGAAAAATTATGAAACTTTTTCTAGGGTACTTGTAGTCCATCACAATCATCCCTGAATTTTCTCTGAAGTTTTGGAGGTGTTATTACTATAGAATCTTTTAAAATGACTTTTTATGGGGCATCTTTGAAATTTAATTTAAGGCCTAAACCTTGCTGAAAAATTGGGAGACTTAGGATTTAGGGTTGATTAGGCATTATGTAATTATTATAAATTTAGTGGATTAATAGCTTGTCTGAAAATGGTACTTCATGTTCAAACCTGGGCCTTTTGGGACATTAGAATAAATAAATTAATTATCAGACAAATTAGGAAAATTATGGATTTCTGGGTTTATGCTTCAAATGCCGTTTTAGACCTCTAATAATTATCATAAGGGTACTGGATGAGTATTTCATGTACTTCCCTTTTTACGGGTCATGTAGCTTAAGTGGTCTGCATATAGCAAAACTGCAGGATTTCATTTGGATGTGAATTAGGGCAATTATGATGGGTCCTGATGGATTGTTACAAGGACAAGTGGAATGGGCTGCGTCTTGGGAAGATGAGTGAGTAAGGTGTGGATCTGTCTAGGGTTATAGACGTTTGGGTCCGACGAAAGATCGTCCTACCCAAGGAGAGTGGAGTCAAATTACCCTAGGATTAGCATATCGAAATATGAGAAAATAAAGGGTAAGGGAATCAACCAATAATAAAATAAGTACCTTGCAAAAGGGAACGTTGGGCGTAATCCCAACATAGTTCCTAGTGCCCCTTGAGAGCCCTTCACAGGGAATACCGGGGGCAGTACTGGGTTAACGTAAACTGTTTAACAAGCTGAAAAGAGTAACTTATTAGTTAGGGTTGCACAATCCACAACACTGATGGCACCATAGGTTGGATAGGAGCTTCAGCTCGGATGGCTAAAAGGCGGACTTTAGGTCCGGGGAGCTTCGGCTCGATTGCTTGAGTCGGACGTGTTGGTCCGGGGGGCTTCGGCTCGATTCTTGATTACGCTAAATTGCATGTGCATAACAGGGAAGGAAATTAAGGTGGTGGGTCTTCGGTATTGGAGGGTCGATGCACCGACGCCAATACGTTGACTCGGCAAGTGTGGTTAGCACTTCGCCAACAGAAGTCCGGTGCGCCAGCCGGCAAGAGTACGCAGGAGTCCGCTTCGTGCACCAAGCGTTGAGGCGTACGATAGGTCTGACCGGTAGTGCTTTACTGGTTTAGAGGTGGGCGAGGCCCAACCCACAGCTTCCGTCTGCCACTACGGAGGTATCCTGGGAGGTTACGGCTCCAGAAAGGGGGAACTAAAGGTCTGTGTGCACAGAGTCGGGTGTGTGTGTTGCACTTGCATGTCCATCATACCCACTTGCATGTCATGGCATAATCGTTACCTTAAACCTTGACACCTAAAGTATAAGTGGAATGGGACGCTTATACCTTAGGACCTGCTAAACGACCCCTTAGTCTATAAGCTTGTGTGGGCAAGTTTATAAATTAAGGTTAATTTTGATATATTTAGTTACTGCTGTTTGACCACCGACACCCCAGCGTATAAATCGGTATGGGACTTTTTATACGATGGGAGCCTTGCAAAAGACCCCTTGGCTTATGTGTTTTTCACATAAGTGATGGTTACATTTCATATTACAGCTTATTGTCTTTATATGCTATAGAACTTGCTAGAATAGGACCGCTGCCATCTGCTTTTGATATTCTCCACCTTCAAGTCCTCCCCTTTCTTCCTCTCCGCTCGGTGCCTAGGAGCCGTGGGGGAAGGGGTGGGGGATGATAGGACTTAGTCTTTTAGACTAACGGTTTTCGAACCGCATCATTTAGGGGATCGCGGAGACCAGCATGGAGGAGCAGCCCCAGAGACCGGTGCGCTTGGAGGTGGGGCAGTCTAGCTCCGGAGTACACACAGCCGGGACCGTGAGTCTCGACCCTGAGCAGTTTTCTACTTTTGTTTCTACATGAGAGATCTTGTAGTGAGGATTTGATGTACCGGGCATAAGCCCGTTTTGCTACTCTGATGTTGTTTTCTGTGGACACTCCCTTCGTGGAGTTATATTTATTATGTCATGTGATTCTCTGTGGACAGATAGTTTACATTTACTTCATTATTTTGCTACTTTTATGTGATCGAGATGGCCGGCAGAATCGGCGCTTTGTGGTGAAGACTCTTCAGGGCGTGAAGGAGTCACCGCAAAATGGCGGTTCTGGGCCTAAGACCCCGGTGTCCAAAAAGAAAAAAAAAAGGGGGTGTCTTACAACCAACACCAAAAGGAGATCAACAAACTGAAATCTTCAGATCTCTTTTGATTCAAGTGTTCAAGGACATCATCATTCAAGACTCCAGACACCTCATATTTCAGCTGTTGGTGAAATCATCATTTGCTAGAGATCAATTTTCTGAAGGCCTATCACCCTACTGCAAAGCTTCAATTCCTGAACAACTACAGATCTCAAGGGGAGCTTTGACAACATCAAAATCCACATAGTCTTCTCAGCTGCTTTGAGAAAGAGAAGACTTCCATCACTCTCTCATCCCCACCTCTGTAAAGGGTTTTTCAAACTCCCTTCAAAAGTTTGTGTGTGGTTTTTGAGCACCTTATCAAAAGCTCATTGGTGGCAAGACACCTGATCAAAAAATCTGGTTTGGTTTTTGAGCACCTTATCAAAAGCTCATTGGTGCCCAGGACACCTGATCAACTCATCTTGCAGTGGATTCCTACCTAGGGTGGTAGAAGAGTGGATGTACCCAGGTTGATTGGGGAACCTCTATAGCTCCTTGTGTCTTCTGGTTGCTTGTTTTTCTTTTGTTTCTGGCTGTGGCTTGTGATTAGTTTCTTTTGTAGATTGTGATTATTCTGTGCTTAGATTTACTATTTGCCTCCTTGTTCACATCAGAATACAACAACTGTTGTAAAAGTTTTTAGCAAGCACCATACTCTATTCACCCCTCCCCCTCTGGAGTATATCAGATCTAACTCACACTTTCAATTGGTATCAGATCCAGGTTGGTTAAAAATACCACACCTTGGTGGTTGCACAGGCTAACACCTGAACCCAAAGATCCCTAGTTAGATCTGCTTGTTGTAGATTTTGTTATTAGAATTATTTCTTCACAAATCATGGACCTAAATAAAGAATATGCTAGCACCAGACCTCTAGTGTGTAATCTATCCAAGTTTGCACTTTGGAAGGCACGGATTAGACTACACATGAATTCTATTGATGAGGACATCTTTGATTCTGTTTTGACAGTGTGTCCAAGACCTCCAGAGAACACGAGTACAAATACTGTTCCACCTCCTTCAGGAACAGATGCTGACATCAAGAAGTGGAAGGTAGCAGATGCAAAGGCTATGAACATCTTAGCCAAGACTAGGTCTGATGACATTTTCCAAAAGGTAGTTGAATGCAACTCAGCAAAGGAAATCTGGGACAAGCTCTCTGAAATAGTCTCAGGATCTACTGATGAAAGAAAGGACAGAAGATCCCACCTCATATCCCAATATGAGAATTTCAAGAAAGGAGAAGCTGAGTCAGTAGGAGATATGTACAACAGACTCAGTCTTATAGTCAATGAGCTGAAGACTTTGGATAAGGAGATATTATTGACTGAGCTAAATGATAAAATCATAATGTGCTTCCCAAGCACTTGGGACTCAAGGATCTGGCCAATCAAGGATGCCAGAAGTCTCAATGAGATCACCACAGAAGCTCTCTTGGGCAAGCTTAAGTCTTATGAGCTGCTCATTAAGAATAGAGAAGAAGAGTAGAAGGCTGCCTCACCAGCCACAAGAAAAGAGAAGTCTAAAGCTTTCAAAGCCACTAAAGATCATCCTGAAGACAAAATCCCAGGCAATGATGAGCTGCTTAGTCTACTGGCCAAAAGATTTTACAAGATGGCCAAAAAGGACTTCAGGAAGAGATCATACAAAGAGCATGACAAGCCAAGGTATGATAAGTCAAATAATAAAGAAATTATTTGCTTTGGTTGCAGGAAACGAGGCCACATTGTGCTTGACTGTCCAGAGAACAAAAACAAGGACAAAAAGGATAAGAGAGAAAGAAGAAAAGATAAGGACTTCAAGAAGAATAGCAATGGCAAACCCTCCTCAAGCAAGAACAAACACACAAGGAAGGGATTTGTTGCTGAATCTTGGAGTGAGACTGAAGAGGAATCAGAAGCTTCATCCAGCTCAAGTGATGATGAAGATGATGCTGAAGAGAAGGAGTCCTGCTTGATGGCAATCAATGCCTCTCAACGCAATTTAGATACAGAAGAGTCAGAGTCAGACTCAGAGACTCAACCTGAAGAAGACCAGGTAATAGACTTATTTGCTTTCAATTCTGAGGACTTTAAGTATGAATTTAAAGCACTGTGCTTAGACTTATTAAAATCTGAGAAGGAAATTATCTCTCTCAGAAATCAATTATCTGAACACAGTTCCTTAAAATCAGAAAACCTCAAACTCTCTGAGGAGTTGGAGTGCTGTATGGAGCAGATAGCTTCACTGAAAAGTGAGCTATCAGAGGCCAAAAATATTGAAGAATCCCTTAATGGGAGAAGCATCAAGCTAATGGACATCACAAGCACAGTGAACTCCAGATTCAATAGTACACTGGGCTTGGGTGCTTCATCCAGCCAACCTATTGTACTAACAACCCCAATTAAATTTATCTCTGATAAAGGGAAGGGAGTTGTAGAGGTAGCTAGGAAAAATTCTGATTTACCCAAGAAAACAAGTGTTCAACATAAATCGTCGAACGCAGCTCGACGATCGCCGAACACAGATCGATGATCTCAGGTAAAATCGTCGAACTCAGGTCGACGATCTCTAATTCCTGAACTCTGCCACAGTCGACCGTCGAACGGAGCTCGATGATCTGACCCAAGATCGTCGAACGAAGCTCAACGATCGTCGAACAGAGATCAGAACTTTGGAAATTCTTTCAAGGGTAAATCAAAATCCAATCCTAGGGGTCCTTCATCCCAAATATTTAACCCTTATACTGAATGGATAATACCTCCAAGGAGATATCATCCTGAAGGTTATAAGAGTCAACCAGGGATGTTATTTATTTCTGAATTTAAAGGTTATCAACCTAGGCCCAAGGTAAACTGGGTCAAAAACAAGTGAATTATTTTATGTGCAGGTGAAGACCTATCCAACATCAAACCAGCAATGGTATTTGGATAGTGGGTACTCAAAGCACATGATAGGAAACAAGGACAACCTCACATCCTTTAAAGCCAAGCTTGGACCCAAAGTCATATTTGATGATTCAAACTTTGGACTGACAAAAGGATATGGTGCAGTTCAAATTGGCACAGTCACATTCAAGAAGGTAGCCTATGTGGAAGGACTGAAGCACAATTTGATCAGTATTAGTCAGCTATGTGATGAAGGCTACCAGGTGACTTTCAGCAAAGCATTATGCAAGATCAAGTCAGAGGACAACACAATTGTGTTGACAGGTAAAAGGAAAGGTAACATCTACTTAGTAGATTTTCTTTCAACAGATTTAGACATTTGCCAGTTTAATTCTGTTAGTATACCTAATGTTTTATGGTATAAGAGACTAGGGCATATAAACCTTAGAACCATTGCTAGGCAATCCAAGGACAACCTTGTCAGAGGACTACCTTCTGGCCCCTACAAGAAGGAAGGACTCTATAGGGCTTGTCAATTGGGCAAGCAAACTAAAAATAGTTTCAAGTCACTTCATAAGAGTGATTCACCTAGGATTTTGTATCTATTACACATGGATCTATTTGGACCCATCACAGTACAAAGCTTAGGAGGGAAATCTTACACTTTAGTAGTTGTAGATGACTTCTCTAGATTCACATGGGTGTTCTTTCTGAGGAAGAAGTCTGATAACTTTAAGTGTTTGACAGAGTTTCTCAAATACATACAGACTGAGTTCAATACTCACATTGCCCTGATCAGAAGTGATCATGGGACAGAGTTTGATTCTCTTCTTATGCAAGAGTTCTGTCAGAGTGAAGGAATCAGGCACACTTTCTCAGCTCCTAGAACTCCTCAACAAAATGGGATAGCTGAAAGGAAAAATAGAACCCTTATTGAATCTGTCACTATATTGTTGTCAGATGCTCACCTTCCTCTATCTTTTTGGGCAGAGGCAGTGAACACCTCCAAATATGTGCTGAACATAAGTTTAATACATAAACTGAAGGGCAAGACTCCCTATGAATTACTCGAAGGGAAGAAACCTAAAATAGATTATTTTAGAATTTTTGGTTGTATTTGCTATATACACAATAATGACAAGAAGTATTTAGCAAAATTTCAAGCTAAAGCTGATGAAGGAGTGTTTCTGGGATACTCCATGATCAGTAAGGCTTATAGGTTTATAAATAAATCAACTCTAAAATTGAAGAATCTGTTCACATATCTTTTGATGAAACTAACATGTCTTTCAAGGAGAAGAACACTTCTACCATAGAACCTTTGCAGGTACATTCTCTTGCTGAAGACTTGGACAGATTACAAATCATTCAAAAGAGGGAAAGCAGTGAGGATGAAGAAGACAATCAACACCTTGAAGAGAAACTTCTTGAAGAGCCAGTTGTTGTACCACAAGAGGAAAGAACAACACAGGTTGGTGAACAATCAACACCCCCTGTTGATTTAGTAACATCAAGAGACCATCCAATTTCCCAAGTAATTGGAGACATCTCAGCTGGTGTGCAAGCCAGAAATCAGGTCAACCAAAACCTATTGCACACTTGCTTCCTACCTCAAATTGAACCTCAATCCATTCAAGATGCAGAGCAAGATCCGCATTGGATCATTGCAATGCAAGAAGAGTTGCATCAATTTGAAAGGAACAAAGTTTGGGAACTACTACCAAAGCCTAAGGATCACTCCATTGTTGGAACAAAGTGGGTGTTCAGAAACAAATTGGATGATCAAGGAGTAATTGTAAGGAACAAGGCAAGGCTAGTTGCTCAAGGGTACTCTCAAGAAGAAGGCATAGACTATGACCAGACTTTTGCACCAGTTGCAAGGTTGGAGGCTATTAGAATCTTCTTAGCATATGCAACACACAAAGGCTTCAAAGTATACCAGATGGACGTAAAAAGTTCTTTTCTCAATGGAGATATCAAAGAAGAAGTCTATGTCAGACAACCTCCAGGTTTCATCTCTCCATCTCATCCTGATTATGTTTTTTAAGCTGAACAAAGCATTATATGGTCTCAAGCAAGCTCCTAGAGCATGGTATGAGACCCTAGCATGCTTTCTCCTGAAAAATGAATTTATAAGGGGTAGAGTAGACCAAACTCTTTTTATTAGAACCCATAAGTCTCATACCCTACTAGTACAAATCTATGTAGATGATATTATTTTTGGTTCTACTGATTCAAATTTGTGCAGAAGGTTATCCAACCTAATGCATTCTAAATTTGAAATGAGTTGCATGGGTGAGCTATCCTTCTTTCTAGGATTGCAAGTCAAACAACATGCTGAAGGCATATTCATTTCTCAAACCAAGTATGCAAAAGAATTGGTTAAGAAATTTGGTATGTCTGAAGCATCTTGTATGAATACACCTATGCCTACTAATGTTGTATTGGATGCTGATGAACATTGGAAACCTGTTGATCAGACAACATAGAGAGTAATGATTGGCTCTTTACTGTACCTTACAGCTAGTAGACCTGACATAATGTTTGCTACATGTATATGTGCTAGATTCCAAGTGAGCCCTAGAGAGTCACACCTAACATTAGTTAAAAGGATTCTCAGGTATGTTAAAAGTTGTCCAAATCTAGTCTCTGGTATCCAAAAGACTGAGCATTTGACTTAACAGGATTTTCTAATGTTGATTATGCTGGATGCAGAATTGATAGGAAAAGCACCAGTGGAACTTGTTAGTTTCTTGGTGACAGACTTGTCTCTTGGTTTTGCAAGAAACAAACATCTGTGTCAACTTCAACTGCTGAAGCTGAATATTATGGCTGCAGGTAGTTGTTGTTCACAAATATTGTGGATTCAAAACCAACTCCTAGACTATGGCTACAACTTAGAGAAGTCTAAAATCTTTTGTGATAATACCAGTGCTATTTCTATAGCTCAAAATCCAGTCCTCCATAGTAAGACAAAACACATAGAAATTAGGCATCACTTCTTAAGGGATAATGTTGAGAAAAATAAAATTGAACTTCAATATATTCCAACTGATTTGCAAAGGGGAGATATTTTCACCAAACCCTTGGATGAAAAGAAACACACCTTCTTCCTAAATCAGTTAGGAATGTTAGATGGAGGAAGTTTAAAATAATGTCCAAGATTTTAAAACTCTAAAAATGACCAAGACTAGGCAAACTTCTCAATTTTTCTAGTGTCTATAGTGTTTCTGGTCTCTGAACTACGCTCGATGATTTTCCCCCAGATCGTCGAACGGAGATCGACGCTTTCCGAAATCGTCGACCAGAGTTCAGCGCTTCTCAGATAGTGTTCAACTATCTCTCCAGGTCAACGATCGTCTAACGGCGCTCGATGATTTTGTTTTCTGAACTATCGTCGAACGGAGCTCGACGCTCTCCAATATCGTCGAACGGAGATCGACGATATTGAAGACCTTTCAGATTCCTTTAGAAGCCCTGATCGTCGAACTGAGTTCAACGATCTTTCATTTTCTGTGTCGAACCGTAATATAAAATTCATTTTTCGGTCATTGTTCTCCATTTGCACTTTCAATCTCTCTGCAAATTTTCTCTTTCCCTCCAAACCTCTCTACACTTTGTCATTTGGTTGTTTATTTTTTTGCAGGAAACCATGGCCGTCTCCATCGCCGTTCTGGCCGCCATGAAATTTGATGCATGATTCGATATTAACATGGATTCTTTCAGCACCAGTGATCAAATCTTCCAAGATATTCTGGAACTGTTCAAGGAGCAAAAATTAGTTACTATCATGTCCACCAGAATCAAGTTGTCTGCTGATGAATTCAAGGAGTGGGTAAATACTACCCACAACCAGGATCAAAATACAGTGATTGGATCAATTTCTGGAACCCAGCTACCTCTGACACCTACTAATTCTGACAGAGGTTTTTCAATTAAAATCTGGAAGAGACTCTGGTGAAAATGTCTGGAGAGAGAATTTTCTACTATGCTTGATAGAATGGGTCATTCTGATGCAAACCTAGCAAGCTGCTGAAAAGAATTTGGCTGTTGAGTACATGTTTTTAGCTGATGTTGTGGGAAAAGTTCTGTTGGCCAAACATTCAGCCCATGATACCTCTCCAGGTATCAGCTGTGCTTGATGGGTGTGCTTTAGTGGATAAGAAACAATTAAACTGGGGGAGGATTTTCTTTGATCTGATTAAGAAAAAGATAAATAAGAATTTTGTGAATTATGGAAGGATACTAGGGCTGTTTCTTCAAAACAGATGCCTTGCCCTGCTTGTATCAAATGGGATGCACATCAATTTGTCCAAGAGGCTCTCTGTGCCTGGTTTGGCAAGTGGGACAGGCATATTGTGAAGCCCAGGAGGCCCTCTGCAGTTGCAACTTCAGGCACAAGGACTGTTACAGTCTCTTCCCCTCAAGTCTCTGCCCCTGCAGAAGCTTGCCTGCTGCTTCTCCTCCTCTCCACCTCTTATTTCATCTCCACCAGTCACCTCCACCATTACAATTTCATCCACCATCATAATTTCAACGCCATCTCCAACTTCAGTTCACCACCTCCACCTCTAATAGAAGAACTATTCCATCCTCTACATCACTACCCTCAACCAGATCTTGACACCTCATCTCACATTCCATCCTTCAATCTGATAGATGATTCCTTTATGGATGATTCACCTTCATCCCCTCCTGATCTACCCTCTTCATCCACATCTTAAACAGTACTCCAAGACATCATTGCTCAACCTCCTTCACACCTTCTATCTCCATTCCACTATCTTCCCTTTCAACATCCCACACCTCAACCTTCCTTTTTCCCCAACCACCAGTTCTCCACCAACATCTCCAGCTGCTCCACCTTCTTTCTCTACCTCTACTCAAGTCCCTACTGAGCATGTAGATATTCCAGCCTTAGTAGACAGACTGTATGAGCTGATAGCTCCAAGCTATCACTCTTGTTGGAGACCTCCTTGGCTCACTTCTACAGTCAGTTGCAGCCCTTTCTGCCAGGCTCTCCTCCCTCATTCCCAGGCAATCCCTTCCTTTGGGTGCCTTGATCCAGCTATCTCTGAAACTAGACAGGGGGAGATGCCTCATGAAGATGTTAGATTGTCTGTGTTGCCCATTTCCTCAGTTCAAGCTGTGTTACTTCAAATCAAGCTCCAGCCTCAACACCATAGGTTTGCAGTTCTCTCAGGGACCTCAGGTCCCTATTATCAGCTTTTGCTTATATATATTTCAGCTGTCTCTCCAGAGCATAATGCAGTCCAGCCATCAGAAGATCTCTCCAAGGCTATTGTGCCCTTTTCCAGCTGTGACACCAGTATTATACACTCTTTGTAAATTCAGTTTATGGATGTTTCTGTTGCTGCTGTCCCCTACTGCTATTATTGATCGTTCTGCTATGTTTGTTGTGTCTGATAGTTCTGATACTGCTGATGATTCGTCTCTAAGTAGGATATACTTATGACAGAGGCATTTGATCTTGAGCCTACTGTCATTACAGATGATATTGCTGTTACTGAAACTACTGTATCTGAAAGTATTGTTTCTGAAACTACTGATGTTGCACTGCTGATGCTCTTTGTATCTGAAAATGCGTTTTGATCTAAGAAGTTTTATCTGCTGCTGCCTCCCCAGTTAGGCTGCTGTTACTATGTGCTGTATATCTTTTGAGAGTGTTGCTCCAGAAAGTTCTGTATCTGCTGTATCTACTGCTGACTGCTACAACTTCTGCCCAGTGTTATTCTACTACTTTTTCTGCTGCTGCTACAATTGCTGTCACTTGCTGTTACATCTGCTCCAACCCAAACAACAGAAGACTACCTTAAAAGGATTGATGCTTTTTATGATGAACAAAGCTCTGAAAGTGATCAGTTCAGAACTGATTAGATGATTCCTCAGCTACTATAGCAAGGAAAGAAAAGCAAGAAGCAAGGCAATGAAAATAGTTCCACCAGCTAAAGTCAAAGATACAAATGACATTCCTACTACATTCTACATGATTGCCCTATAATAGAACATTGGATGCAATACTCCAAGAATCAATTAAGGCTATGAGAAGAGAGGAAGTATGAGAAAGGTTCCTCTCAGTTCCATCCTCCTCCTCCTCCTCCTTCACTGGTGCAGGTGCACAGTGGTAGCTCTGCATCTCATCCCTCTGCCAGAAGTCAAACCCCATATCAGCCTCAAGGAAGATCTCAACATAGGGGAAGCCAATCCAGAGGGTATCAGTCAAGGAGAGGAAGTTATAGAGAAACCAAAGAGAACTTCAAGTTTATTCCAAAGGTTAGTCCAGACAGCACCCATACTCAAGGGAAGGACCAGGTTCATCTGATACTACTTCAAGTCCATTACCCTAAAAACTGAAAGAATTAGTCTCCTCTAGAGCACCTCCAGACAATCCCTCTAACAGATATGAGCCTCCAGTGCTTTGAGGATCCAGAGAACAATCCAACTTCTTGGACAGCTAGGATGAAAGAGTTAGCTGCTCTGGACCAGCTCAAGAAAATCCAAGGAGAGAGCAAGGTAAAGACATCTCCAGCATCACTACTTTATCTGAACAAAGGAAAAAGGAACTGGAAAGATACTCCTCCAGCAAGTTCTTTGATTCTGAAATCTACATGAAGCTGCATCCTGAAGCTGTTAGTACAAGGGCCAAATAACAAACATCTCTAGGTGAGCTGATGACATAAGATCAAGAAGGAAGCTCTTAATCCAAACAGGGAAATAAACTTATAAAGGGCAAAAGAAAAGGAGTAATTCTGTAAGGTGACAATATATTCTGTTTTCTGATCTATTTGAGATATATCTATGTTTCTGCTATGTTTTGTTGTTATATTGTTGTTCTGTATGTTTAAATATTTTCAAATTTCTATAAATAGTAATCCTAACCCAAATAGTGGGAGATTGTTGGAACACCCTATTACTAATTGGGTCAGGATCACTATGTCTCTTAGGAAACTTGTTTTGACCTCATTGTATAGATCTAAAGGTCAAGTAGAATTGAGTCTAAGGAGTTAGTACTTAAGTTTGGAAGCTGCCCTCAAGACCAGGTTTTTCAGTCTGGAAAACTAAGTCATTTTGTCGATCTCAGTACGATGAATCGTCGAACTCCAATCGCGATCGATGTTTTAGCTCACTTCGACGGATCGCGAACTCCATTCGACGGATCGTCGAACTCCATTCGACGACGATCGCTGAGCTCAACTTCAACAAGTCGTCGAACTCCATTCAACGTTGTCTTCGAAGCTCAGATTGACGATCTTTGACTCCCGTTTGGTACTCAATCTCTGAGCTCAGTTCGATGATAGTTGAGCTCAGATCGACGATCTCTGTTTCTGTCAAAGTCCAAATCTCTAAGCTCAGTTCGACGATAGTGGAGCTCAGATCGACGGTTTTTCTGAAGAGTTGCAGGAACGATTTTCAAGATTCAAATTTGGACAGCTGTGGAATATTGTCAGCAATTAATTCAGAGATCTTGTAGCCGTTTTTCATTTATTCTGGAGCAAGGTTCAAGGGATTTTCAAGGAATGTTTTTATTGGACTTCCTCCAGAGAGACAATTACAATTAAGGAAGTCATTTAATGACAGGCCAACAACTATCTTGACAGTGGATCATTTCTATGCAGACATCAAGAGAATAAAAGATTAGATTTTTAAGAACTGAAAAAGAAGAACAAGGAGAGACACATATTCTGCAATATTCATTCTTTGCAAAAACTTCTTCTGCAAAACTTCTTCTGCAACAACTCTTACAACATCAATTACACAAGAGAAAGAGAAAGAGTTGCAGACATCCTTAGTCTCAAAGATTCACACAAGAACACCAACACAAAAGGAGATCAACAAACTGAAATCTTCAGATCTCTTTTGATTCAAGTGTTCAAGGCCATCATCATTCAAGACTCCAGACACCTCACATTTCAGCTGTTGCTGAAATCATCATTTGCTGGAGATCAATTTTCTGAAGGCCTATCACCCTATTACAAAGCTTCAATTCCTGAACAACTACAGATCTCAGGGGGAGCTTGACAACATCAATATCCACATAGTCTTCTCAGCTGCTTTGAGAAAGAGAAGACTTCCATCACTCTCTCATCCCCACCTCTGTAAAGGGTTTTTCAAACTCCCTTCAAAAGTTTGTGTTGTGGTTTTTGAGCACCTTATCAAAAGCTCATTTGTGGTCAAGACACCTGATCAAAAAATCTGGTTTGGTTTTTGAGCACCTTATCAAAAGCTCATTGGTGCCCAGGACACCTGATCAACTCATCCTGCAGTGGATTCCTACCTAGGGTGGTAGAAGAGTGGATGTACCCAGGTTGATTGTGGAACCACTATAGCTCCTTGTGTCTTCTGGTTGCTTGTTTTTCTTTTTTTCTCTGGCTGTGGCTTGTGATTAGTTTATTTTGTAGATTGTGATTATTCTGTGCTTAGATTTACTATTTGCTTCCCTGTTCACATTAGAATACAACAACTGTTGTAAAAAATTTTTAGCAAGCACCATACTCTATTCACCCCCCCCCCCTCTAGAGTATATCAGATCGAACTCACACTTT